>CM029376.1:2176738-2296738 GCA_017165825.1 Hepsetus odoe
GCTTCATGCTGAACACTGGAGTGATGGAATAAATCATGTGATTGGGGTCCCGGACTGTGGAGCTACAAGAAGAAAGGGGGGTGAAGTGATGAACCCATCATGCTAGTGCCAGACCATACCAGCTGTGTTCTATGGGTTGGAGACAGTAGTGAGACTAGCTATGTTATATGGGTTGGAGACGGTAGTGAGACCAGCTCTGTTATATGGGTTGGAGACAGCAGTGAGATCAGTTAGGTTATACAAGTCTGGGGATGAGTATATTAGAGGGACAGCTCAGGCTGGAAGGTGTGGAGGAAAGAAGAAGACTCACCTCCACGGTTTGAGACACTACGACTCGCTGTTTTCTAGGCGGAGGTGGTTGAAAACAGTAGCAGCAGCTCAATGTTTGTCCTTTTGTCCATTTTAATGTGCTCTGACAACCAGGTGCTTGAAGTTAGAAGGTGCTTTACTATGTCCAGAGCGATAATCCAACTCCAGGGATGAAAGATCAGCGGCTGTTGGATGAAGCGGGAAGTTAAATCAACTGCAGTTCAGGAACCGCATTACATCAGTGATAGATTTTTGCTCCACAAGTAAATGAGGTATTAATAGCATGTAGGCTAGAGACAAAAAGCTGAGTGTTTTTTAAATATACGGTGCCATCTGGCAGTGTCTGGTGTGTGTGTGTGTGTTAAGAGTGTGTGTGTGTGTGTGTGTGAACTACTATTGCCAGCCATATTAGTCATTCATAGGCCTGCCAGGGCAGTAAATGTCCACCACTCTTTGCCAGAAGTATCCGGACAGGGCTCCTAATGAGGCACACAGGAAAGCACTGACCAATGAACACAGCCCAAAGGGAAGATACAACCTCTTGTGCAATCAAATCCTCACAGCCATGTTCCTCCCAGAAGAGCAGCTTCCTCCTGACTCTAGAAACTTCATGATAAGATGGGTAGTGGGAGTAAAACACTCAAACATGAGCTGTTTGTTTAGTTACCATTAAGGACAATGTGGCAACCAGAATGAGGCGTTCCCTCGTTTTTTGTTCCTCAGCCTTTCTCTCTCTCCCTCTTTCCTCTTCTAGGGCTCTCCTGCTGTTCTTCTAAACAGAGCTAAGGCGGCGGTGGTTAAAAATGTTGCACTCACAGTGAAGCCCATCCTTTAAACCATTACTCCAGCTCGAACATATTAGCAGAACATAAACTGATTTGTTTAAAGATTTGCGGCTTTGGGAACACAGCATAAGCTGGAAATGTCATTTGAAAAAGGTTGTGCTGAGCCCAGTAGCATTCTCTCTCTAATAATAACACTACTACTACTGGAAATAATAATAATAATAATAATAATAATAATAATAATAATAATAGTAGTAGTAGTAGTAGTAATAATGATATTAATAATAATAATACGCTAATCTTTTTCTGCTTTTCATGCAAAAATATTTTCTCTTCCTGTGAGTGCAGGTGCTCAGATTCATCCAGTTGAAAGAGAGTGATAGAGAGATGGAGAGATGAGAGAGAGAGAGAGAGAGAGAGAGAGAGAGAGGTGGAGTGAGGGGAAGAGGGAACAGAAAAGAAAAAATAAAAGGAATTAACTGGATTGGAGGAATGATGGCAGGCTGCTGTGTGTGTTTGTAGTTGTGTGTCTTTAAATGTGTGAATTTGTTTGAGTGTGTGTATATGTGTGTAGTTTTACATCATTGTGTGTGTGTGTGTATGCCTTTGTGTGTGTGTCTGTGTATTTGTGCATATTTATTAGTGTGTGTGTGAGGGGATGTGAGTGTGTGATCATACAGATGGAGTTTGTGTTGGAGATGAGAGAGAGAGAGAGAGAGAGAGAGTGTGTGTGTGTGTGTGTGTGTGTGTGATCATACACATTGGAGGATGATGTTGGAGACAGATGGAAGGATGGTGTTTTCTGGTGGTTAATTTTGCTCGTTTTAATTTTTATTCCATAAATGTGTGATTTTACTAATTAATTCACTAATTAATTCATTTTAATTTTAAAGGTTTATACTTTTGTTTTGTCTTACTGTTTTTATGGTGAATTTAAAGTGTTCATGTTTGATTCTTGGTGGTTTACTAGTTTTGTACATTCTTTTTTATGATGAATTAACTGTGTATAATCTTTTCTTCTTTCATCTTTTTAATCTCTAATTGTGTGTTTCTGAGTTTTATAATTGTTTTAATTAATATTTTTGATTTTGTCTCTTTGTTTTCCTTATTTTGCCGAGAGAGAGGGAGGGAGGGAAAGAGAGAGAGTAACGCTGATTAATTACAGGTGTGGATGAAAGTGACCGACTTCTCACGTGACCAGTCGCGAGCTCATTTAAGATCATTAGTTATTATTGCGTCACTGGTCGCGATATTAACAGGTCCATGATTGTTTCTTATCGACGCGCGCGCTAAACTTTATAATTAATATAATTTCCCTTCAATTTCGTTTCAATTTCCAATTCTAAGCGGAGCATAAAAACCAGTTTAAAACAAATTAAAATAAAAGTAAACAGTGTTACTGATCTGCACGCGCGCCAGACCATTTTAAAAATCTCGCGGGAATTTATTTTTTCTATGAATTCATATTACAAAGCAAAATAAGCGGCTGTTAATAAATAACCCCCCGCACACACACACACACACACACACATTAACACCCAATTAATGTGCGCAATTAATTAATTGCAACTAAAATGAAAATCAACTACTTCACATCCTAATGTTGAAATCTAGCCACAAATAATCTTCATTGATTTTTAAAATACAAAACAGACTTGGATTTTTACAGAAACCCGAGCCTGATTACCAGCCTTTTTTTTAGATTTTAAATAATCCAATTAAATCAATTAGCGCAATTATGAATACATTTGAATATCAAGTGGTGGCGTTTTTGCACGCTCACACACTCAAAGACACGCGCACGCACACTAGTGTATGCACACGCACGCCTTTTGCTCCACACATACGAGCTCGTGAGGAGGAAAAGCGCGCCCGCCACTCGGAGAGAGCGCGGAGAGCAACAGCTGCGCAAAGGATTGTGGCGCAGTCCGGGAGCGTACCGGGCGGCGTGAGGCTCCTTTAACGCGCACCGGTGTGGTGTGAGGAAGAGAGAGAAGAATTCGAAGAAGAAGGGAGAAGAGAGAAAGTGCTGCTCTAAATGCGCGCGGACAACCCAGGCTCCACTCACTGTGGGATTACAGCTGAAACGAAAGCGCGAGAGGACACGCACACACACACACAAACACACACACTCTCCACGCCGCACACACTCCGGTAAGTAATGTGTTGTTGTTTTGTGGATGAAATGTTCTTCTGTTTTGGTGGTTCACCTTCAGGGTGTTGATGATGTTGTTGTTGATGATGATGATGATGATGAAGGATGAAGGCCTGTGTGGTTCGTTCACAACATCCTAAAACACTGATACCATTGATTCTTAATTCAATCATTAATTAATTGCTTTATTAATGATCCACGGGAAAAATATCAGCCCGCACTGACGTCATTCGCGATCAAGTCGCGTTCATTAATTTGTTAAAAATATTTAAATTAAAATGAGGCAAATATAAGCTTTCTCCAAAAAAGATCAAAAACATGTAAAAAAATAAATAAAATATATATATATTATATTTATTTATTTATACATAGAAATAATATTAATCATTTGTTGATTATAGAATAACAGTCAATAATGTTGACAAGTTTTTGTAAATATTATTTCTGTGTGTTATTATTATTATGATTATATTATTATATTATTGTTGTTGTTGTTATATTATATTATATTTATTTATAATGTTCTGCCCTCGCCAGCATCACTTGTATCCCCACTATGATGTTTTAAATGTTCATATTAATAATAATATCAATTTTATTAAATGAGGGAGTTTATTATTTTCCACTCTTATATAACTTCATTATTTAATTTTATTTAAAAGTTTATATAAATCTCAGCTGCACGTGACTGATAAATGAGTGTGATTATAAGAATGATCCCCGCGCTGATTCTGGATGAAATCATTAAAAAGGGAAATTGAATTAAATCTTTAATCCACAACCATGAAGATCAAAGGCCTGTTCATTAAAAATAATGAATAGAACGAAGTGTTAAATAAACACCAGCAGCGGCTAACAGTCAACAACAGCATCTCTCTATTGGATCATGAATTAAAAGCCATAATTTTTAGTGTCTTGGGTTTAAAAAAACGAAAAATGAATAATAAAATAAAATATTCAATATAAAAATGGTGTGTGTGGCTGCAGTCTATACTACAGTCTGAATGGGGGTTTATTTATAAGTGAAATAAAAACAAAAATAAGAAAATAACATCAGTACAATTTAAATTACGAATAATTTAGAAACATTGTCGTTTATTTTCAACACCTGAAAAGTGCGCGTGCACTCTCAAATTGGGTTTAATTAAGTATTAATCATTTTAAATGAAGTACAAAAATGATAAACATTCCATTTGAGGTTACATTCATTTAATGTCTAATTAAAATTTAGAATATAAATGATTGTGTCTTGCGCTGGATAAATTGCTCACGTGCAGCAGCGCACACGCGGAACCTCCTAAAAAACTTTTTTTAAATTGATCTTTAATGTGTTTAAAATAAAGTATCAATTGTTTAGTATTTAAAAATTGTTTCAAAAATATCTGAATATGAATTTAATTAGGATCAGCTGTAGTGTAGTGTGTGTGTGTGTGTGTGTGTGTGTGTGTGTGTGTGCGTGTGTTTGTGCGTGTGTGTGTGTGTGTGTGTGTGTGTGTGTGTGAGAGAGAGAAGAGAGGGAGAGAGAGAGAGATAGAGCGGCTGGGCTAGCGTGAGAAGAACCTCATTTGCATAATCAAACATAATCAGACTAATAAAGCCCATCTGCAGCACAACACACACGGCGCTCGCACGCAGACATCTCTATCACACACTAATCCCCCCATCTCACACACACACACACACAAGCAAGCCCTACTTGTAGAGTCAGATTATTATTGATTATTGATCATGTTGGATCTGCTCGAACCTATTTGTATATTTATATTTATGATCATTTATTTTTATTTACAGGCTCCCTCGGCGAGATAAATGGACCCGCACTGTCGCAAACTCGCGTCAACCTGCGCGCAACTGGGTGAGTGAACACGTCATTACATCATCATCATCAGCATCATTATTTTTATAATTATAATAATAACAATTATTATTATTGTGTATTGATAATGGGCATTGATGTGTGAATAAGAGCGTGGCATGTAAAAAAGCGGTATAGTGGCGTGATCGAGATGTCTGTTGTTTGTTGTTGCTGGTTGTGTAATTTACAATGGTTCAGCACGCCTTTGTGTGTGTGTGTGTGTGTGTGTGTGGGTGTGGGTGTGTGTGCCTGTGTTTGAGTGTGTGTGTGTGTGTGTGTGTGTGGTATAAATGGGCCTTTGCTGCAGCGTGTGCAATGTATTGTGTTAGATCCCCCCCTGGTGGTAGCAGAGGGATATGCTGTCATTTACACATATATACTAATATATATATATATAAAATACAGCACACACACATACATAATTATATATGTATGTATAAACAGATGCTGTGGGTTATAACTATATCAATAGTATAGAAATGATCAATCTTATAGAATGATGGTGAAAAGTGTGTGTGTGTGTGTGTGTGTGTGAAGGCTAGAGTGGACTGGGTAATGGAGTGTGTTTTGTGAGTAATAAATGTAACTGCCCCACAGGGGGTAGAGAGTGTGTGTGTGTGTGTGTGTGTGTGCTGGTGGAACACAGCATGGCTGGTGGGTTTTATTGACTCCATCACTAATTAAAGGCTGTAGAGCATCAACAGCGATGATCCACAATAATCAAAATAATCATCTCAATAATAAAATAGAAATCTCATCAATCATCCACTGTAATAACAATTATAATCGCTGTAACAGTCCATAATATTAAACATACTTCAAATATGTAATCACAAATATGTAATATATAATTAGAAAGCATTATAATTCAAATTAAATTACATTTATAGCAATCTAAATCTTTTTTATATTTTTATTTTATATTCAGTATATTTCAGTTTATTGTCTTATTATTATTATTTTATTGTTATTATTTATTTATTTATTTATTTATTTATCTAGCAGCTAAGAAAACTAATACTATAAAATACTACTAAAATAATACTATCAGATGTATTCATAGAACAGACTTTTGCACAAATTTTCCACAAAATAAAATAATGAAAATGATAGAAAATTAAACAATTAATGAATCAATCAAATAAGGAAGAAAGCAAGTAAGGAAGGAAAGAAATGAAGGAAGGAAGGATCCTTCCTTCCTTCCTTCATTTCTTTCCTTCCTTACTTGCTTTCTTCCTTGTTGTGGGTTATAAATAGTGAAAATGATAGGAAATTAAACAATTAATGAATCAATCAAATAAGGAAGGAAGGAAGGAAGGAAGGAAGGAAGGAGGAAGCCAGACTAATAATCACTAAGATGGTGAACAGATCAGTAAGTGAAATCATAATCATTTAAATGCATCTCTCTTCTCTCTCTCTCTCCCTCTCTCTCTCTCTCTCTCTCTCTCTCTCTCACTCTCTCTCTCTCTCTCCTCTCTCTCTCTCTCTCTCTCTCTCTCTGTCTCTCTCTCTCTCTCTCTCTGTCTCTCTCCTCTCTCTCTCTCTCTCTGTCTCTCTCCTCTCTCTCTCTCTCTCTCTCTCTCTCTCTGTCTCCTCTCTCTCTCTCTCTCTCCTCTCTCTCCTCTCTCCTCTCTCTCTCTCTCTCTCTCTCTCTCTCTCTCGCTCTCATTTCCCCATAAGAGGAGCATGAGAGTGCATGAGAACTTTTAAAGGTTAACACTGCCCTGTTAGATCAGCATGATAAGAAGAAAGTAGCAGAGAGACAATCAGAAGAAAGGAAGAGAGAAGGAGAGAGAGAGAGAGAAGAGAGAAAGAGAGAGAGAGAGTTACTGTTACTCTGCTCTGTTTTCCTGTTACACTGTTACTCTACAGCATTAGTCGGCACTCAAACACTGATCTACACCGTTACACTCTTACTCTAATCTACACTGTTACACTCTTACTCTAATCTACACTGTTACACTCTTACCTAATCTACACCGTTACACTCTTACTCTAATCTACACTGTTACACTCTTACTCTTATCTACACTGTTACACTCTTACTCTAATCTACACTGTTACACTCTTACTCTAATCTACACTGTTACACTCTTACTCTAATCTACACCGTTACACTCTTACTCTAATCTACACTGTTACACTCTTACTCTTATCTACACTGTTACACTCTTACTCTAATCTACACTGTTACACTCTTACTCTAATCTACACTTTTACACTGTTACACTAATTTACACTGTTACACTGTTACACTAAACTACACTGTTAGCTACACTTTAACACTATTACTCTAAGATACACGGTTACTGTACATTGTTACTCATTATACTCATTTTGTTACTCTACAGTACACAGTACACTCACACACTGCAATGTGACACTACAGTGTGACACTACACTGTCTCACTCTTACTATACAGTGTGACACTACACTCTTACACTAAACGGTTACACAGTTACACTGTTACTCTACACTGTTACTCAGCACCATTACTATCCTTTTAAACCCAGTCAGAGCATCAGATACACAAATATGTTACCGTCAGACCAATCATATGTCCTGTTGTTGGGGTGTGTGTTCAGTATGGATGAAGGTTATTGGGTGTGTTTTTTTCTACAGGTTGTGTTGATCTTTAAGCAAATGGGGCTCTTATCAGAGTTAAACACACTCCAGACAGAAATGGGCTGTTAATACACACACACAAACACACACACGCACACGCGCACACACACACACACACACACAGACACACTTCAACTGAAAACATGCACATTTTATGTTTCCATCAGATATATTCTGCAGTGTGTTCAGAGGACGTCTAGGTTGTGTGTGTGTGTGTGTGTGTGTGTGTGTGTGTGTGTATTGAGGTAACGCTGACTGTGCTCTATTTAACTGAATGGAAATATGCGGTGTAATTAAATTAAAGTATAATGTTACAGGGAAGTTAATTTTAGTGTAACAAAGCCAGCGGCGGATTTTCTCCAACATGACTCTGCTAGGTGTGTGTGAAAACACATGGACCGTTCTTCCTCGGCTGAATCATAAAGGCCATGTGTGTGTGTGTGTGTGTGTGTGTGTGTGTGTGTGTGTGTATGTGCGTGTGTGCGTGCGTGCACTGTAGGATGAGTATGTGAAAGCACTAAGACAGTGTTATGACTGAATAGGTCAATGATGAGTGAGTTGGTGCCTGTAAAGGTGTCTGGCCGGGCTGATCCGCGAGTGTGTGTGTGTGTGTGTTTTGTGGCACAACAAGGCAATAATATGGCATTATGAGTGTATATGGGGAACATGTGACAGGTAAAGAACTGTGAGCTGGAAATGTGTTATGTGTGTTCATTACAAATTTTAGTTATAGGGCAGTGTGTGTGAGTGTGTGTGTGTGTGTGTGTGTGTGTGTGAGTGTGTGTGAGTGTGTGTGTGTGTGTGTGTGTGTGTGTGTGTGTGTGTGTGTGTGTGTTGAAAAAGCTGAGGTTTCTTCGCCTTGTCCTTTTCTACATTTTTTTTTAGCATTTTCATATTTTCATTTTCATGGTCCCTTTTTCTCTTCTCCTTCTTTCTCATTGTGTTTTTTCTTATTTTCTCTTCCCTTCTCTTCTTACTTTCCTCTTTCCATCTTTTTTCTTCATCCTTGCCATTACCTTATTTTCTTTTTCCTTTGCTTTTTTATTTTGTCTTTATTTTGCTCTTCTTCTTCTTCTTCTTCTTCTTCTTCTTCTTCTTCTTCTTCTTCTTCTTCTTCTTCTTCTTCTTCTTCTTGTCGTATTCTTTTTCCTTTTTTTCTTCGTGCGTGCGTGCGTGCGTGTGCGTGTGTGTGTGTGTGTGTGTGTGTGTTTGAGCGCGCGCGCACGCATGCACATGCCCGGGCTTCTTACTCCTCTTTCTCTCCCCTGTTTGCCACACACTCCTGTCACACACTCCTGGAGAGTTTGATGGGCTGTCAAAAGGGGAGGGAGGGCGCTGCGGAGAAAGAGAGAGAGGGAGGGAGAGAGGGAGGGAGGAAGAGGCAGAGTGAGTGAGAGAGGAAGAGGGAGGGAGACAGAAGGCTCTCAGTAGGTCCGCGCGCGGAGCAGCAGAGCCGCAGTGTGTGTTTCGAGAGATGTGTGTGTGAGATGTGTGTGCGTGTGTCCGTGGATGCGGGATCGCCTGCCTGTCCGCGTCGCTCCGTCCGCGCCTCCTCCAGAGCCTCGCGCGCCGCAGCCCAACTCGCGCCAGACTCTCCCGCGCGCCGTGCGTAAAAGCGCGAGCGGCCCGGAGCGGATGTTTTGCGGTCTGTCCCGCGGAGAGGAGCTGTCCGCAGTCCGGCGCGAACACCGCCCCCAGACACGGGTCGGGGCCCGTCCCCTCGCGCAAGGAGGTGGCAACGCGTGAGCCGCAGGCCCGCGCGCCGTGCGTAAAAGCCGCCAAAGCTGCGGATCCATGAACTCTATGAAGGACCCTCTGGCTCTGGAGCATCAGCAGCACATGGCGGGGGGCAAGGCGGCCGCCCTGCACACCCCTCTCGCCATGACCTCCAGCCTGCAGCCCCTCAAACCGCGGCTGGACGGACGCAGCGTCGCCGACTCCTCCAGCCCGGAGTGCGCAGGTAAGCGCCGGCGCCGCGGGACGGATGGGATCGGCGGGACCGGCCGGGGGTTCTGAGGTCCGGTTCCGGGGAAGGAAAGTTGACTCGGTGGACGAATCTAAATGGAGAATTTTACATTAAAAAACTGCAAAGAAGTAAAACCTCGGTTCCGGGATTTCGCTAAAAGACTCTAATAATTAAAATAGTAATATTACTACTAATAATAATAATGATAATACTAATAATTTCGGCGAGTTTTTTTTTTAAATAAAATTATTGTTCTATTCTGGTAATTGATGTAGAAATGTTAACATTTTTTAAAGCAATAATCTAATTCAATTTTACTATAATTTAATTTAATTTATATGAAACAAATAATTTCATTTGTCATATATAATGTTTTTATAATAATAACAGGCATTATTATTATTATTACTGTTGTTATTATTATTATTATTATTATTATTATTATTATTATTATTATTATTGAAAACACGTGAATTAAGCAAGTGTGTGTGTGTGTGTGTTTGTGTGTGTGTGTGCCCGCGCGCGCTGATTTTTATTTAGAAATATATCTTATATATTTCCACGAAACACTTACATCCTGGAACATTTTTCATTGTTAAGGCGCATCATTTATAATTATAGTAATTTTAACAATTATTATTAATTAAACAAAAGAAAATAAGAAGGAAGGAGAACATTTTAAAATAAAGCCTTGTTCTTTGTCATTGAAGCCAGTGTTAAAAAAATCTTTATGTAAATAAATCAATTTCATGCTTGGTTGTGTTCGTGCGCGCGCATGGAAAACAGAAAAGAAACTTTTACAGCAATTAAACAGAATTTAAAAATTAGTTTTTGCAACAATGTAGATTTACAGCTGTAAAGAACATTCGGCAGTAAAAATGTTACTTATAGTGTGTGTGTGTGTGTGTGTGTGTGTGTGTGTGTGTGTGTGTGTGTGTGTGTGTCACGGATGAATAGAGCTGAACCTTTGTGTAAATATGATTTGCTTGTTGAAGGTGTTTGTGTGTTTGTGTTTGGTGTGTGTGTGTGTGGGGGGGGGGGGGGGTGCTTGTTAAAGTTAAAGTGGATTTAGGCTACTTTGTGAGCGCTCGCGCGTCCGTGTGTGTGTGTGTGTGTTGTGTCTCGTGGAGGGAGCCCTCGAGATGAGCGTGTGTAAATTGAATTGCCGACGGGAAGTCGCCAAAAGTGCATAAAGGCGTGAATAACAGCGCGCGACGGCGACATTACTCCAGGCACGCGCGCGTCCGCTTTATAGTGTTTAATGAACATACGGGCCCGAGACGGCGCGCGGGGTGCCTGTTACTGTCGCGTGGGTTCGGCCTCAGTTTTGGGGCCGGTCCGAAGAAGTTTGTTTTGTTTTGAAGAGGTTTATTTTTTACTTTCTATAAAAGTCTTTCCTTCCATGATATTAACCTCAAAATGACATTAATTTACAAACAATTATTTTATGAAAGTTATGCGCAATTTTACGGCATGATGTTATATGATACTATACTATATGATACTATACTATATGATACTATACTATATGATACTATATTATATGATACTATATTATATGATATGAAATGATATTATGTTTCTTTGTGTAGATAAGGACAAGTCCAGCTCTAAGGATGACCCCTGTGATGACCCGTGTAAAAAGAAGCGCCAGAGGCGGCAGCGCACGCACTTCACGAGCGCGCAGCTGCAGGAGCTCGAGGCCACATTCCAGAGGAACCGCTACCCGGACATGAGCACGCGCGAGGAGATCGCAGTCTGGACAAACCTCACGGAGGCCCGGGTCCGGGTAAGAGGCTCGGTATATCATAGACAGACAGACAGACAGACAGATAGATAGATAGATAGATAGATAGATAGATAGATAGATAGATAGACCGCGCCGTTTAAATTAGGCCGGAAAAAGTGCAACTATCTATAATATTATGCAGATGATATATAAAATCGATGTAAACACTAAATGTTGTGACATGTTTCGAGTTTAGAATACGCATCTAAAAGAAACCTATGATCTTTATCATTGCAATGAAATGTGATTTATGTTATATTTTTACTGGAATATTAATATTGATAATAGTCTGTATTAGAGGCCGCCGGGGATCAGTTGTTGGCATTTTTAATTAACGAGTCATTAAGTCGTTAAATGTGGTCGAGCCCGTGTGGGAGGGGCAGGAGCGGTAAAATGTGAAATTTTGAAAGTGCAATTGCTTGAAAATTCGGGGTTTGATTCGCAAATGAAAATGTCAAATATGAAGCAGAAGTTTGCGCTTCTGGATTGAAGCGCAAACTCCGGATATGGGTTCTAGGCAACGTTCTCAAGAACCTTCCACACCCTGATCCTCGGCTTAAGAGTGTTTTGGGACTCACAGCAAAATGAGAGACGGTGCTGTCTGACCTTTAATTTTAAACTGCGAGAAAAACACATTCACGCTGCTCTGAGTTTGGTTAATTAAATCCAGAGTTTAAATCATTAAAAATGTGATTTCATTCAACTCTGCAGTCTAAACACACAAGATCGGGAGAACTTGAGGGGTTCTAGGTTTGTTAATATATTTAGAGCTTCGTTTTTAGCAATTCTGGTGGAAAATGTTTTTTGAAATGTGAAAATTTGATTAAAATTGCTTTAATTTGATCAGCGCTAATTAAACTCGGAAATATCACAGTTCATTAAGGGTCACTTACTATGGTTTAGGATAACACATACATACACACACACACACACACACACACACACAGACGCATACGGTCAGGTTGTGTATTGCGCTGATAAAGCTGTGATCAGCTGCAGACAATGTGTGTGTGTGTGTATATGTGAGTGTGTGTGTGTGTGTGTGTGTGTGTGTGTGTGTGTGGCGCAAAACTTTAAAATTGCACTTTGTAAATTCTGTGTTTTGTCGCACGTGAAGCAAATTCCCGAAACAGCTTTTCCAGCATTTCCTCCTTTTATGTCATTTGTAGCTCGTGCGACTTTGATCGTTTTGTAAATCTGTGGCTCGTGCACGGATTTATGCCACATCATTTCCTGCTGAGATTGGCCAAATATTCACATTTAAACCAACTTGTATCTATTCTTTACATCTTTTTTTGTTGCATTTTCTACATTAAGAAAACACTCTTATCACCCAAAAGGAGCTCGCGCGCTCAACCTGTTCAGTTTAACGTGTCTCCGATCAAAGTCACCGGCCTTTGATGTTTGCCCTTCACCCGCCTCAGCAGCGCGTGAGCAGATTAATGCCAGTTCACCTTAACAGGGCATTAATCTGTCTAAATTATCTGCGAGGATTGTAATTTAATTTAAAATTTTGGCTTCAATGTCTGTAAAAATTATAGTTTCATTAAAATTGTGATTTTGATTTCTGTAGTTATTATAACTGGGTGCTAAATCGCGGCTGTAAAGTCTGCGCGGATGTTTGCGGGATGGGGTCTCGTTGTTGACCCCTGATGTGTATTTGGGGTGAAGCAGAGATAAAGGCAGACAGGACCGTCTCGCGCCTCCCAAAAAAACCCAGCTCTAGCACGCGCGCCTCCTTTTAGCGCTAAATTGGAATTTGCGACCAGTTTAAGGTGGCGGACCTTTATCTTATAAATCTAATATGCAAATGAGCTGCACTGTAACAATAATGAGGATGATGCCCGCTGGACATTTTGCCGCGAATTGGCGCCACGTCGCTAATTAAGGACAAATTGATGTTTTTATTGCACTGATTATCTTTAGACCGCAGCCTCTCGCGCAGGTAGCGCGAGCACCCTAGCTGTGTTGCACGTTCAGGGAAAAAAAGGTGCAGTAGCACACCTCCATCCAACAATCAGTTTCTTTCAGTCTGCGGCCAATGTGCTTTGAGCGACGCTGCACGTGAGCGCGCCTGCAGCGTAGCCGTCGCGCGCGCTCTGCGGTGATTCTGCAGACTGTTTTTTTTCCTGCAGTGAAGTTTTGTTGCTTACACGCCTGTATTTTTCATTTCTGGGCAGAGGTTTGCACTTTTAGTCTGAATGTGCAGATGGACATGAGAAGCAGTGATGAATCTTTATGAATATTCATGCTTTACTGTATTAAAAGAATTCATTAAGAATTAATCTCAGCCAATGGGAGTTCAGTTAATGTGTGTATTGTTATTAATTAGGGATGTGACGTTTGTAGGGCCTGATTAGATATTCATCCATATCTTCTGGCATTTTTAGCAAATGCAGAAACTGGGACTAAATCCTGGATTAGAAAAATATAACATGATTGTGACAAATTTTTGTGTCATTTTTTAAGCTTATTTGCCCAAAAAGTTATGTTTGTTGTTCAGCCAAAAATTCTGCTCTTCCAGACAGCAATAAAAACATGATTTCATATCAGCTCACATCAGTTAAAATACTGGAAGAATTTTAAATTGTAATATTATTTTTAAGAAGAAAATTAAAGTTCAATTCTGAAGTGTGTGCAGTCGGTTTGATGGCGACAGAATTTTTGCAAGCAAGTAGATGATTCTGATTTTATCATTATAATCGATCACAATTATCAATGTTGCAGGAAGGATGACTGACACCTGTGTTTTGTTCCCGCCCTCTTTGATCCAGGTGTGGTTCAAGAACCGGCGAGCCAAGTGGCGCAAGCGTGAACGTAACCAGCAGGCCGAGCTGTGCAAGGGTGGCTTCGGCGCCCAGTTCAACGGCCTGGTGCAGCCCTATGAGGACATGTACGCCAGCTACCCGCCCTACAACAACTGGGCGGCCAAAAGCCTGGCACCGGCCTCCCTGTCGGCCAAAAGCTTCCCCTTCTTCAACTCGGTCAACGTGAGTCCACTCAGCTCTCAGGCCGTCTTCTCTCCACCCACCTCCATCTCCTCCATGAGTGTTTCATCAGGCATGGTGCCCGCCTCGGGCCTCAACACCCCTCTTGGAAACCCCCTCAACAACCTGGGTGGACCCTCGCTCAATTCTGCCTCCGCCTGCCCCTACGCACCCCCGACGCCGCCCTACGTCTACCGGGACACTTGCAACTCCAGCCTGGCCAGTCTCAGACTGAAAGCTAAGCAGCACTCCAGCTTCGGCTATGCGGGCGTGCAAAACCCGTCCAACCTTAGCGCGTGCCAATACGCAGTGGACAGACCCGTCTAGGGATTGGACACTGGGGAAAAGAGTCCCAAATCGACCCCCATGTACCCCTGCGCCCCACCCCCCACCCCCCGGCCCCAGGACTCTCACCTCTTACCTCTTGTCCAAAAAGGGGCTTGAACAATAACACACCACTGAAGACATACTGTGGACGTGACAGGGAAGTGTATGCTTGGGACACCCTCTTCCTTCCCAATTATACCCCAAATTTACCCACCAAGACCCCCTCTGAAAGGGCCCACACTGATGGTTCGAGTCAAGGAGTGTAACACAAATGGCATCAAATCAAGGCCGGACCCTCATGTTTACCCCCCTCAATTTACCCCCAGGGCTCTTTCTGTGATTAAGAATTAAGTACTTTTTCCAAAGTGGGCATAAAGGGAGGCCAAACTCATCTTTTACCCCCTTCAAATCTACCCCAATCCTAAGGACTCGCTCTTTTTCTCCCCTCTCTGAAAGCGCACTAGAATACTCTCAAAAAAATCTTATTTTTTTTGGCTCTTTTGTTTTAAAGCATTTAAAACCCCTTCAAATTTACCTCCCCTTGACTTCCCAAGACTCCCCCTCCAAAGTGAGGGCACTAGAGCATCTACACCTCCAACACCAGTAACTCCTGGATACACCCAAATATTTTCCACATTCCCAGAACTCCCTCTCTAAATGGGCACACACTGCTGTCCAAGAGTGGACGAACAAAAGCTGGGACGTTTAACCCTCCATTAAGGACGATTCCCTGATAGTCGCTCGAAAAAGCGGCGCTTGATCATCTACACTGCTGAGTTGGGGCACCAAGAGCAACAAAAAAAATTGCCCTTTTGCCACCCTCCCCAAAGGGGGCGCTAGAATAAATAAGAACACCACTGATGGCGGATGGAATTTGACGCAGTTTTGACTTTTTGTTATGATCATCCTCTAGTGCGAATGCTGGTGTGCAGCATTTGGAAACGAAAGGGGGCTGGGGGTCCTAAACAAGTTTGCCCCCCTTCCCCTTCCTGTACATGAGCTTTTGGCCTGAGCGCCTGTATATATTGTCTAAAGATCATCATCTCCATAGGAGTGAATGCTGTAGCTCTTTAAACACACTTTAACACAGCATGTGGTAACAAATAAACCAGATAAACCGTCTTGCTTGCAGAAAATAAAGAAAAATGTAAAATTTAAAGTTAAATAAGGGGGATGTATATAGTAAGTGTGTGGTTACGTGTCTGTGTGGATGTAGCTGTAGGATCTAGACAGCCTGGGCAATTCTGCTCCATCACATGGGGTTTAATCTGTGGACAACTTGTTTGGTACGGACTCTGTTTTTTTGTTTTGTTTTTTTTTGTTTGTTTGTTTTTTCAACATCCAAAAATAATAAGGATAATGATGATAAACTATTGTGTTTTATTTAATGGAAGTAAAATATAATGTTCTGAACTGTTTCCTCGTGGGTTTTGATTAGAGTTTGTGGCACACACACACACACACACATTTCTAATACACATAGGCTGTCTAATGCGCAGACGAGACGGGTGCACACTGGATTATCAGTTTGTGTGTGTGTGTGTGTGTGTGTGTGTGTGAGTGAATGGCTTGCATGCAGTGGTCACTGGGACTGAAATAACAAGGCAGTAATCTGCAGACAGACTGCTGCACATAGTAATCACACACACACACACACACACACACACACACTATATCCATTCCCCTCAGAAACAACAGGAAATTATAAAAATTAAAAACTATTACCTTTTCATTTAATAAAAAACAAAAAAAGTTTTGATCAGCTTCTTTTTATGTTCTTTATAAAATTCACAATGTAAAGAGCCGTTGGGTTTAGGAAGCAAATTTTGCACCAAAAATGGAGATGCATGCTTTTGTTCTGATGACAGTCAATAGTATGGAAACAGAACTGAAAACATGCTGGTGTAGGAATGTTACAGTTAAATGTGATTTTGGAACAAAAAATGTAACACTGTTAAGGAAATCAAGACCAAATATTTAGTTTAAATAATAAATAAATAAATAAATAAATAAAGGAACGAAGCCACAACTTTTCTGCAAGTGTGTGTGTGTGCGTGTGTGTGTGTGTGTGTGTGTGTGTGTGTGTGTGTCTTCAGTCTAACTCTTGAAGCCTAGGATATTCGGGATATTTCAAATTAAAATAAATAAATAACTCCAGCCTTTCATCTCTTTCATTGATTTGCTGCATTTTAACGTCGATTTGCGACATTTGTTTACATTCAGTAAATAAACAATGACTGTGGATTAAAATCTGCAGACGTATCTCTCTGTGAAGGATTATTTACATTTGACTGGGGCGCCAACGTTTTTGCTCAATTCCCGTATTTGTGAGGTTGCAGGACACCTACAGTGCTGTGCAAAAGTCTTCACCCCTCATTTCTCCCTGTTCTGTGTGAAAGTAACTCCAGTCTAAACACAAAGAGAGTTTCATTCTAACCAGCTTTAAAGTCAGTATTCACCACCGTTATTCTTCAGCACAGCCTCAACTCTCTTAGACCAGCTCCTTTCTTTAAGTCAGTCAGGAACACTTCTCCAGACTTCTTGATGGACGTCCCGAAGCTCTTCTATGGACGTCAACTGGCTTTTGATTCTCTGTGGAGATGATCTCACACTGCTTCTGAAACTGCTCAGGTACAGAGACTGTACTGAAAATGAGAAACAAAAACAAGGACCTGGAGTCAAATATGAAGAAAGAGGGGCTTTTGTATGGAACTGTTAACACCTTTCATGACGTGAACATGTAGAGACGTTTCTAAAGTTTTATTTAGGCGAGAACCGGGACACGTTCTGGGATTAAAACGGAAGAAAACTGACGCATGTTGCTTAATCAAAGTTCATTTAGGTTCACGTCAGCTGTCATAAAAGGCTTATTCAGGGGTTGTGTAATCTCATGGATAATTGGTTTCAGTGAAAGGTTCCCATTCTGGTGAGTGTAAACCTTGTTTCTCCAACGTGATTTTAATGCAGGGAATATTTTGGGGGCATTTCTATTGACAAAAATGTGAAGGACAATTTAAATGATACAATTCTTTAAAAAAATGTATTAAATAAATGATATCTTAAAATAATATGAATTTAAATATTACTAAAATGAAAGATAAAATGATTAAGTTAACATTTTTTTAATTATTCGAGATGGTTAGTTCCAGAGTGAATAAAACAACAGTGAACTTTTGCACACATAAATGTGTGTGTGTGTGTGTGTGTGTGTGTGTGTGTCTCAGAACTCATAAGATACAATGTTGCATTGTTTGAGGCAAACAAAACATGATTACACATCTAAAGGAAGAGTCCAACAAACAAATAAACAAACAAACAGCAGCGAAGGTCTCGTCAACAAATCTCAGGAAAACTGGCTGAGTGAGTTCTCAAGTTGGCTGTTTTTTGAAAAGGAACAGAGGGTTCTAGATAGTGAATCTAAGCTGATGCAGCTCTATTGAGGGCAAAGAAAACACCATTATGACATAAAAAGACAAAAATATCAATAAAGCCCTGCAGCACATGGTCCTGCTGTAGAGACCAGTGTGTGTGTGTGTGTGTGTGTGTGTGTGTGTGTGTGTGTGTGTGGGAGTAAATCTTGTGTAACAGCCTCTTTAGAGCTTCATTACAGAACAAACTCATTCAGCCCTCAAACCATAAATCACCCGGCGAAGAGCTCAGCAGGATAAAGCTCCCCCAGTCTGAGGCCTAATACACACAAACCACACAATACACACCCCAGAACACACAATACACACCCTGCTACACATCCCAGCACACAAATACACTCACTCATGTCGACAGTGTCCTATAGATTATCCAACTGATGCTCACATTACTAACAAACTGTCTGCTGAAACTTTCTCAACATTCCTTCATAGTTAAGTGCTTAAGATGCACTTGGTTCTAGAAAAACAAAACCGTCCCCAGTGTGTGTGAACGGAACCGAACGTCTGAACGTCCTTCACAGACACGAACAGGCGCGGCCTGAAGTCTGAGACGTTGTTTTGGAGAGAATTTTGGACTAAAACTGAAATGGTTTCAGGGGACTGATTTAGTGATTTAGATAATTTTTTTCTATTCTATTCTATTCTATTCTATTCTATTCTATTCTATTATATTATATTATATTATATTATATTATATTATATTATATTATATTATATTATATTACATTATATTATATTATATTATATTATACTATATTATATTATACTATATTATATTATATTATATTATATTATATATATTATATATATTATATTATATTATATTATATTATATTATATATTATTACTTTGGGACAAACTTTATGAAGTATATATAAGTATTCTGCTGGTTCTGTTTTTTTTTAGTTTTTGACCCTTTTTTTTTTTTTTTGGAATAATTTTGTCCTGAGAGTCCATTACAAAACAAACACATAGCTTCTATCAACAAACACCCCAACACACACTAGTACACACCCCAATACACCCCAATACACATCCCAATACCAATCCAATACACATCCAATACACATCTGAATACACAGACTAACACACACACACACACACACACACGCACACACACAAAAAAAACATGTGTACATACTCTGTATGTGTGTGTATAAATATATAGTAATATTTAGTAAATAAGTAACTACATATAAAGAAGAAATGTGTACATAATTTATTTAGGAATATTACATAATTAATAAAAACACCTTATTTACTAAAATGTCATTTTGATGATTTGTTATCAGAGCTGACTCTGTCCCAGCGAATTCGATGTGGTTGGGTGTATTAGAATCACAGATTGTCTACAATGTGAATCGAGTGCAACAGTAAAACAAACACACTTTAAAAAATCATGGAATAAATATATTCATGAATATGAATCAACACTTATTTAACTGCAAGAAGAGCAGTGAATCCAGTTTCGTTTCCCATGCAGACCAGAACTGTGTTTCTTTTGTTTTCTGTTATTACTTTCAGTGATCACTTAAAATTAAACTTTTTAATAAACAAAAACAAATTAAAAAAAACAAATTAAGAAACAGGGCGCAGTGTGGACAGGCTGAAAGAGAGAGAGAGAGAGAGGTCAGGTGATCTGACCTGTAACATTCTCAAACATCTTAGAGAGTAAATTCTTTATGCCCAGGACCCCCAGCTGCCCCCACCCTCCTTCCCCAGCCTGCCCACCACACTCCTTCCCCCACTGGCCTTTACCCCTCCCAACCCCCCACCCCCAATTGCCCCCACCCACCCTCTTCACCCCCAAGCTGCCCCACCTCAACCACCGACGAGACCACCAGCAGCCAGGAGAGGGTCGAACCTCTGGCTGTAATATTCAGCCAGTAGCGAGTTTGCAAGAACTACATTTGACAAACTGATATTTTGCCAAAAATTGAGCTAATAAAAGTTTGAAAATGTTAATTAATAATTGAATTATAAGCTGATTGGTAAGGTTCAATGCCACAACTCGTTAACACGTTAACTCAGTCTTAAAGAAGTTCAAGACATTATTTGAACATGGGTGTTTTGTGCTTTGCTTTAAAGTGGTTTTAAAAATATTCCTAAATCAGTGCACACACACACACACACACACACACACACACACACTATGTGTACGCAACCATTCAAATTAGTTCCATTTACTTACAGCATTGTGAAGCTCTTATCTAGGCGACACAACTGCTTTTTCACATTTGGATTTCAATGCTGTTTAATTCAATTTAGTCAACAGTTTCATTCAGTTAGATTTAGAGTTCGATGCGGAACTTCAATTCGGTTCAATTTCATCTGAAGTGAGACCTGTGCTGGTTTGGGCGTGTCAGAGGAGGCGAGTGTATCAAGAGGATGATGTTGAGGATGGAGCTGCCAGGAAAGAGCGAAAAGGAAGGACAGAGAGGAGGTTTATGGACGTGGAGAGAGAGGACATGCAGGTGTGTACCCCATGTGATGCAAGGACAGGAAGACATGGAGACGGATGATCCGCTGTGGCGACCTGTAAACGGGAGCAGCCGAAAGAAGAAGATTGTGGGTTTGTGTTCATAAAGCTACATAGCACCTGCATAAGCCTTCTGACATCTGGCGTTAACCTACATAGACAGTCATTGACTAATTCTGGGAATTTCATCAATTGTCCACTGCAGTTACACTTTCTGGAATAAGCGGATAAAAGAAACTTTCAGACACTCAGTGGGTTAAACCTTCATAAATCTGTAGATTAATGTTGTTATAAAAGCTAATAGTGCTTTCATAAAGTGTAATTTAATAACACAGGCTGGAAAATATGGATTTTGTCTACATATTTTTGAACATCCATCTTGTTTTACTTGCTGTGAAGAAGTTAAAAATGATCATTTTGGTTTTAAGCTGATCGAATCACTGCAGAGTGTAAATAAGAAACATAGAGGCTGTTGCTTCTTGCCCAAGCTGGGAGATTTACAGTGTCTCTGTGATCTGTTAAATCTGATGAATTTTTGCCACAATGTCTTGTCCACTTACAGACTGTCATTAATATAGAGGCTGATCTGATTGGCTAAGACTCTAGAAATTACTGCACATATAGACATGGTGATATTAACATTATAGACATGATTATTATAAATATTACAGGCATTATTATAAATATTATAGACATTATTACTATACATATTATAGACATTATTATAAATATCATAGACATGATTGTGATAAATAATATAGACATTAGTATAAATATTACAGACATGATTATTATTAATATTACAGACATTATTATAAATATTAAACACATCATTATTATAAATAATATAGACATTGTTATGAATATTATAGCCATGCATATAGACATGAAATATTGGAATTTGCTTCACAAGAACCTGATTTTAACTAAAACGAATGAGATTAGGGTACGATGTTGGTGCATTAATCAACTGCAGTGGAAGTGAGAGAAAGTGTGTGAGCGAGTGTGTGTCGGATGGCGTGAGAGTGTGTGAACGAGTGGAGATTGCGTGACTTTCCCACTTCCTGCTTTCTCCACTCATATTAAAAAGAAACAGGAAGATATTTCCTCACAGTGTCAGAACTACTTGACTGTTTTCATTCAATAAAACAACTCCACCATGGGTAATAACATACTCATTTACATATTCAAATCACACAGACACTTCGTCTAAAAAAGCAAATCTGTCCTATTCTGAGCACTAATATGCATATAACGTCCACTCTAAAGTGTGTGTGAGGGTGTGTGTTAAGAATTTATTGAGTAATAACTGCTTGTTATAACATTTTTTGAAGACATCAATATCAGTGCACCTTTATTAACAATGACATCAATTTGATTAATTACATCAATTATGAGAATAACATTTTGTATAATAGCAGTATTATTAATTAAAACACACACACACATATATATATATGTACATGTGTATGAAAGTCACATATGTATATGTATATGCTGTTTTGCACATGACTTTAACTCATATGACGTATGGTGATTTTGGGGTTTAAAACGAGCAGAAGCACAATAGAAACTGCTGTGAAAATGAGTTAAAAGAGGATTTCCGCTCTAAAGCAAGAACAGCCACACTGGATCTGTTGTTCTTTTTCTGTACGGATAGTCAGTGCATGAAACAAATGTATGAATGAATGAGTTTCTACGGCCTTTGGCTGACCCGTCTGAAGATCAGCTGGACAGTGATCTCACGCTCTGCTGGAAAAAATGACTGCATCACTGAGGCTGATTCTCAGCGAAGAAACGTGAAGAAATTTTATTAGTGGCTGAGAAAACAGATACATGACCAGAGCAACAAAAGTCTAAATATAATGAAACACGCATAAACCACCTCAGCTCTGATAATATTTCAAATTGCAGTTCGGACTGAACATGAAGGACCTGAAGAGGGCAGGAAAAGCAAACACACAAAGCGAAAACTGCTCTGAATGAAATCAGTCAGACAGGCAGAAACATTTGAAAACTGAGCGTTTGATAAAAACATTAAATAAAAAGGTGTCTCAAAAAGATATTCAAATTAAAGAATTGTATTTATTTATTTATTCATTTATTTATTTATATATTATACATCCATCCATCATCATTATCTGCCTTGTCCCAAATGAAGTCGCGGGGAGTGCGATGTCAACCCAGCGCACACAGAGGCGAAGGCCAGAGGCGCACCCTGGACAGTCGCCAGCCACTTCGCAAAGGATATATTATCATGCATACATATATATAAAAAATATATATGTTTAACTGTCTCTATATACACTATATACTATATAAACTGTACTATACACACTATATACTATATAAACTGTACTACATACACTATATACTATATAAACTACTATATATACACACTATATATATATAAACTGTCTCTATATACACTATATATATATAACCTGTACTATATACACTATATACTATATAAACTGTACTATATACACTATATACTATATAAACTGCACTATATACACTATATACACTATATACTATATAACCTGTACTACATACACCATATACTATATAACTTGTACTATATACACTATATACTATACACCATATGCTATTATATATACACTATATACACACTATATACAATATAAACTGTCTCTTTACTATATGCTTTATAACCTGTACTATATACATATATACTATATAAACTGTACTATATACACTATATAAACTGTCTCTATATACACTATACTCTATATAAACTGTACAATATACACGATGTACTATATAAACTGTACTATACACACTATATACTATATAACCTGTACTATACACACTATATACTATATAAGCTGTACTATATACACTATATACTATATAAACTATGTCTATATACATATACTATATAACCTGTTGCTATACACACCTTGTGCTATATAAACTGTACTATATACACTATATACTATATAAACTGTACTACATACACCATATACTATATAAACTACTATATACACTATATACACTATACACCATATTAACTGTACTATATACACTATATACACTATATACAATATAAACTGTCTCTTTATACACTATATACTATATATTGTAACACTATATACACTATATACTATATAAACTGTACTATATACACTATGTACTATATAAACTGTCTCTATATACACTATATACTATATAAACTGTACTATATACTTTGATGTACTATATAGCTTTGTACTATACATATATACTATATAACCTGTACTATACACTATATACTATATAAACTATTATATATACAGTATATACTATATAAACTGTCTCTATATACACTATATGCTATACCATATGTACTATACACACTATGTGCTATATAAACTGTACTATATACACTATATACTATATAAACACTATTACTATATACACTATATACTATATAACCTGTTATATACACTATATTACATATAAACTGTACTATATATACTATATACTATATAAACTGTACTATATACACTATATACTATATAAACTGTCTCTATACACTATATGCTATATAACATGTACTATATACAATATACTATATAAACTGCTATATACACTATATACTATATAAACTGTACTATATACACTATATACACTATATACTATATAAACTGTTTCTATATACACTGTATACTATATAAACTGTCTCTATAACACTATGTACTATATAAACTGTACTATATACACTATATACTATATAACCTGTACTATAGACACTATATACTATATAAACTGTCTCTATATACACTATATACTATATAACCTGTACTATATACACGATATGCACTATATACTATATAAGCTGTCTCTATATACACTATATACTATATAACCTGTACTATATACACTATATACTATATAAACTGCACTATATACACTATATACTATATAAACTGTCTCTATATACATATATACTATATAACTGTACACTATATACACTATATACTATATAACTACACTATACTATATATATATAAACTGTCTCTATATACTATATACTATATAACTGTACTATATACACTATATACTATATAAACACACTATACCCTACATTCCACATAAACTCCTATATACACTATATACTATATAAGCTGTCTCTATATACACTATATACTATATAAACTGTATATATACACTATATACTATAAACTGTCACTATATACACTATATACTATATAAACTGTCTCTATATACACTATATACTATATAACCTGTACTATATACACTATACTGTATACTTTGCACTATATACATATATACTATATAAACTGTCTCTATGCTCACTATATGCTATATAACTTATACTATATACACTATATACTGTATAAACTGCACTATATACACTATATACTATATAAACTGTCTCTATATACACTATATACTATATATTACTGTACTATATACACTATATACACTATATACTATAAATGTACTATATACACTATATACTATATAAGCTGTCTCTATATACACTATATACTATATAACCTGTACTATATACACTATATACTACTAAACCTTTTCTATATATATGCTATATAAAACTGCACTATATACACTATATACTATAAACTATGTCTATATACACTATATACTATATGTACCAATATATATACACTGTATACTATTATAAACTGCACTATATACACTATATACTATATAAACTGTACTATATACATTATATACTATATAACCTGTCTTTATTTACACTATATACTATATAAGCTGTACTATATACACTATATACTATATAAGCTGTCTCTATATACACTATATACTAATAGCAACCATATACTATATACTATATACACTATATAAACTGCACTATATACACTATATACTATATAAACTGTCTCTATATACACTATATACTATATAACCTGTACTATATACACTATATACTATATAAACTGTCACTATATACACTATATACTATATAAACTGTACTATATACATATATACTATATAAACTGTCTCTATATACACTTTTATACTATATAACACCTTACTATATACACTATATACTATATAAACTATTATATATACACTATATACTATATAAAAACTTTGCATATATACACTATATACTATATAAATGTATCTCTATATACACTATATACTATATAACCTGTACTATATACACTATATATGTATAAACTACTTTTATACACTATATACTATATAAACTAATATCTATATACACTATATACTATACCAACATAGTACTATATACACTATATACACCATATACTATATAAACTGTACTATATATACTATATACTATATAAGCTGTCTCTATATACACTATATACTATATAACTTCTGTACTAACCATATACTATATAAGCACATATATACACTATACTATATAAACTGTCTCTATATACACTATATACTATATAACCTGTACTATATACACTATATACTATATAAACTGTACTATATACACTATATACTATATAAACTGCACTATATACACTATATACTATATAAACTGTCTCTATATACACTATATACTATATATATAACCTCTATACACTATATACTATATAAACTGTACTACTTATACACTATATACACTATATACTATATAAGCTTTGTACTATATACACTATACTTACTATATAAACTATATATATACACTATATACTATATAAACTACTATATACACTATATACTATTATAGGCTTTGTCTCTATATACACTGTATACTATATAACCATGTACTATATACACTATACACTATATACTATATAAACTGTACTATATACACTATATACTATATAAGCTGTCTCTATATACACTATATGCTGTATAAACTGTACTATATATACACTATATACTATATAAACTGTACTATATCACTATATACTATATAAACTGTCTCTATATACACTATATACTATATAACCTGTACTATATACACTATATACTATATAACCTGTACTACATACACTATATACTATATAAACTGTACTATATACACGATATACTATATAAACTGTACTATACACACTATATACTATATAAACTGCACTATATACACTATATACTATATAAACTGTACTATATACACTATATACTATATAAACTGTCTCTATATGCACTATATACTATATAACCTGTACTATATACACTATATACTGTATAAACTGTCTCTATATACACTTTACACTATATCAACTGGACACTAAAGCAGGCAGTGACTCCACAGAACAGAAACCAGAAGCTGTAACCACTTTAACAGAAGACACGTCTGAACCTGCAGGACGTGGAACAAACCTGAGGAAGTGTCTTCATCCTCATTAGGCACCAGCAGCTCCCTGTCAGTAACAGTCTGTCTGTGTAAAACTGAGAAAAGGAGAGCATTATGGAAAATACAGCACTGTGTGAAAATCATGACCCCCTCAGTTCTTCAAATTCTGCTTCCAGTCTTTCTTGTATGTTTCACAGTGAGGAGCAGTTCTCCAGATCTTCCTGAAGGACAGTGTTGTTGTCTCTCATGTTCAGTCCAGTCTCTGTACCTGAGCAGTTCTCCAGATCTTCCTGAAGGACAGTGTCGTTGTCTCTCATGTTCAGTCCAGTCTCTGTACCTGAGCAGTTTGATAGTTCTGTGTTGGTTAATCCACACAATGATCTACGTCTGAACCTTCAAGCAGAACAAAGCGTCTAACTTAAGACATGAAGCAGATGATCAGGTGATTCATTTACTGCTGATACTGTACGTTGAGTGGGTGGAACCTCTTTATCTAGAACCTTGTATCTTTAGGCACTTTGCAGCCTGGAGCAGTAAAATATTTGTTCCCGTTTATTTCATTTAATCCTCAGCCTGACAAAGATCAGACAGCAGCAGCAGTCTGACAGGAATAAAGTAGTATTTTTGCATCTACTGAAAATAAAGAACATTAACTTCACTGCTTCACTTTCATCCGTGTCTCTACATGTTCTCCCGTCATGAGCAGAATGGGGTTTGGATATTTTTGGAGATGTAAGAATCACAATATTTGTATTTCTGTCTTTTTTATAAACTAGAGAAGGACAAAAATGAGACACCTTTGACTATCATTTATCTCATGCACACACAAGCAGTTTGCCATGAGGTACCCTTGAGCAAGGTACTGTCACCATCACAGCTTCCCAGGTGCTTTAAATAGCTGCTCCCTGCTGCACGGTGTGTGTGGGTCACTGTGTGCTATATTTCATAGTGACAAAAACTTTCACACCATTCTCTTTATACAAATCCCAATATTTAAAGCAGGTGTTGTACTCATTTATGTCCAGCAGGTGGCAGCACACCCTAATCAAATGAAATCTAATAAAACCATCTTCACTAAAGCATAATTTTATTACTTAAAGTGCTTTATTTGCTGCAGTAGATGGAAAAAAACAACTTTATCACAGACAGAGCACTTTCTACAACATCTGTGAAGAAAAGCAAAACAAAAGAAGTAGAAAATATATAAAAAAAAGAAGACGCTGCAGTGCTGGACTCCCTGCAAGTGAATTGTAAGGCTCTACTTTTTAAACAGTTTATTGATATGTTGATATTGAAATTAATCTACAGTGATATGGCATGATTTTAGTTTACAGAATGTATGTCTTACATTAAAATCTATATATTTGTATAATAACTATATTAAGGTAAAACAGCACTAATTATGTAGGGAGGATTTAAAAAAAATAAAACTAGAGAATCCCAAAAACAAGAATCCTTGCAAAAAAAAAATAAAATAAAATAAAATAAAAATATATATATATATATTTAGCAAGGATTCTTGTTTTTGTCCCCCAAAAACTGAAGAACAAAATCACTGTAGTTCTAGCCTGCAGCCACTAGATGGCGCATCCAGAGAACAGATTTATATCCAGCCTTTATCAAACAGATTCTTCAAACAGCATCACGTGATTTCTGTCTTTTCTATGTTTGCGGACATCAACAGTTCTGATTTTTTATTTGACTTTATTTACTATTATTTTTAATCTAATGGAAAGTAGACTTTGGGCTGAAGTACTGTTTCACCTGTTTCTGTAAAAAAACAAATCCTGTCCACTAGCCATGATGGTAGAACTGATCCTTGTAGACCAGGTCCAGAACTGACCTGTTGTGGTAGTACTGGTCCACAGTTGGTTTAGAATGGGTCTATGGGAATGGTAAAACAGATCTATAACTGGTCCATAGCAGTAGAACTGGTCCTGAACTGGCTTCTACTGGTAGTCCTGGTCCACATATGGTGATAGAGCTGGTCATCTTGCGGTACGAGAACTGTTCTATGACTGTAGACCAGGTCCAAACTGGTGATACTGCATTTTAAATGAATTAAATCATTCAAATTGTATTTTAATTTAAAGTTTTAAAAGTTAAAAAAGTTCAACCCAATCAGCTAATCAATATCCTCCAAAACTTTGATCAGACTTGAGCTGTACACTTCAGTTATTCAGTTATTTCACAATTATCTTATTTATTAATGGGCTTGAAGGTAAGGAAAGCATGGAATACACCCCGCAGTTGAGGTTGTTTTAATTCCAGTTTCATTTGAATTTGTAGAATTCAGTTTTAAACCAGGTTCTGAGTCCAGCGTGAGAAGAAAGCGTTGTTTTAACTGTTACGCAAAACGCCTTCCAGGCTCAAGCCCAACAATACAAAATAACAGCTTTATCTCAAAACATGTCATTAACGGCCTAAACTCACATACAATGGTTGCTAAAACACAAGAGGGTTTAGGTCCTGAGGGGCCAACAGTCTTAATCTCATTAAGGTGTCAGGATACACCTGATTTCAGGTATTTTCCATCCTGAGGTCCTTCAAATATCAATAATTCATGTGTTCAAGCATCTACAGAGCTCGAATTCTGTTCTTTACAGACTGGATTGGCTCAGATAAACACCAGCTGAAGTCTTTCATTAAAAATGGCCCTGGAACACCACAACGATGCCTTACAGATTGATCGGCCCCTAGAGGGCGCTCCCGAGCAAGTCCCAATTAAATTAGCTTTCGTTATTTACTTGCAGCATCATTTTTCGACACCGCTCATCTATTTCAAACGATCTTCAGCTCCAGATACCCTTTTTAACGCAAACCTACGTTTTATTCGTGAGGTCCGTGAGCATCGACAGCCAATGAGCTTCTCGACTCGACAATTAGCATTTCTTTCGTTTTTCGACATGGTATGTTTTTTACTTTTGAGAAAGAGGAAAAAATTGGATGTAAGAGCAGATGAATAATTCAGTTATGTTAGCCTCAGTTATCCTTTTTAATCATGACTCCCTCACAAGCGCCCTCTGGTGCTTTACACTTGCAGTACATCTACATTTAACGGCATTTTGCCGATAAATGAGAAAAAAAAGAGAAAACTGACTTTGATCAATTAAGGCTATAAAAATGAATCGGCAGTGTTAAACACAATTTGCTAAGCCAGCAATATTGAAGCTCCCAGAAAGTAGTTAAATTAAATATAAATGTGTGTATGTCTGCGTGTGTGTGTGTGTGTGTGTGTGTGTGTGTGTGTGTGTGTGTGTGTGTGTGTGTGTGTGTGTGTTTGTGTATGTGTGTTTGTGTATGTGTGTATGTGTGTATGTGTGTGTGTGTGTGTGTGTGTGTGTGTGTGTGCAAATAAATTAAATGGACAATTTCACTTCCAGCGTGGACGAGTTAGGCAATAAATATCTAGAGGCCAGAGTACACAGGACAACGTGGACAAGCATCATGAAACACCTGCCTCTTGACCCAGACATGTGTTTGAATCTCTGCAGAATGTTCCTCCACCAGAACCACCAGAACCTTTGGCAGGTCCAGAACGTTCTGGACAGTCCCAGTTTTATGGCTGATGAAGACTGCTGATGTCTGCCTGTGAATTTAACAAAACGTCTACAATTACACACAAACAGAATCGAAGCCTAATCAGAGAAAGACTGTTTTTCTCCTCCAACGCTCATGAGCTCCTTCTTTGGAGCCTTCCTGGGAAAAATGGCTCAGTGAAAGTTCTGAATAAATGTCACTTTATTATGATTTTACTGCGAATCTGCACTTGTTCTGCCAAAACTGAACTGAAAGTCATTATTAGTGATTGTGAAACACAACCTCTGCTTTTAACCCACACACACACCGCAGCAGTGAACAGTCATATCTAGTGTCTGGGTAGCAGTGATGGGGACGGTACCTTGCTCGGTGGTACCTCAGAGCAACCTACTGGTCCAGAATTCAATCCTGGCACTTTGTCCCTAACCGTTACACCCCTGCCCCAGAAGTGACCAAAACTGTTCCCATTCTGTTTCTTCAGAATTACAAAACATGTGAACTTTATTAAACGCGTCCTCTTGGTTTGAAGGCTCTCTAAAACCCGTTTTTTGCGAGGTGGCGGGTTTGTTAAAGGCATGAACGGCTGAAAGCCATAAATATTTTTCTCTTCAGATCCAAATACATTTACTAATCGACCTGTAAAGGAAACAAGCAAGGTCACAGTGACGGCTGTCCTTGGTGAAAGCCTTTTCAGCATTATAAATATGATGGAAGCAAAAAGGATTAGAAAAATGCCAACCCTGCAGTAACGACCCCCGGGACGAACGGGCGCTGCTGAACAGAAACGGCCCGGAGCTTCAGGTGCTGACGCTGGTGATGTAGATCACTGGCCTAGAAACATCCAGAACTTCGGGCCCACTGTGCTCTGTAATGCATCTGCATGGATTAGTGTTCTTTAAATTTTTCTGGAAAATTTGTTTTCTTTCCAATATTTTCATCCATAGAGCTCTTTTTAAGTGGCCGAATATTAACTTGTGGTCAACCAGTTATGTCGTCATGGTGACCGGACAGAGGTTTCATATCTTTGGTGATGTTTACCAACACCAGTTTACGTTTGGACGTGTTTTTATTCGTTCATCTTTACTTGTTGTTCGATTTTTCCTTCTGTTTTCTCTTCAGAGCCTTTTCTTACATGCTACCAATCCAACATAAACAGACAAGTTAATTTTCCAATGTGTGCAAAAGTATTCAGACACTACTTTAGATTCTTTAGCTCGGCTTCTTTCTTCATAGAAGCACTGACCAATCGCAGATCAGGTCATGTTAGAAGAGTAGAAACTCTTTCCTTAAAGGATGGGCTTCATCTCGAAGAGCTGATCAGTACCTGCATCCCTCATACTCTGCAATCAAATCCTCACCGCAATGGCTTCCCAGAAAAGTGGAGGCTGTCACTGAAGCAAAGGGGGACCAACCTTCCCTGGATGAGCATTTACCAGTGACTGGATATACAATGTTGTGCAAAAGTTCTTTTTTTCTATATATTTCTGGGAATCACCTACTGTTGTCGAGTACTATTATCTTCTGTCCATCAAACTGTCAGATCTTTGTCCAAATGAGGATGAAATGAAAGGAACGGGAACAAATATTTTAGTGTTCCAGGCTGCAAAGTGTCTAAAGATACGAGGTGCTAGGTAATGAGGTTCCAAACACTCAGCGTACAGCAGTAGATTAATCACCTGATCATCTGGAATCATCTGCCCCTGTTTCTTCACTGCTTCATGTCTTAAGTTAGACACTATGTTCTGCTTGAAGGTTCAGACGGAGATCACTGTGTGGATTAACCAACACAGAACTATCAAACTGCTCAGGTACAGAGACTGGACTGAACATGAGAGACAACAACACTGTCCTTCAGGAAGATCTGGAGAACTGCTCAGGTACAGAGACTGGACTGAAAATGAAGGACATGATCTGCATGTTTTGAAAAAATCTGGCCTTCAGATGATCTTCTGAACCAACTTATACAGAGAGGTTGAATGTATTAAAAACGAAAGAAAAACAAGAACATTTTATGGATTTTATTATGAGTGCTGTATTTATAAAGGTAGAGAAAGGTCTAAACTGGGAAGGTGCTTCAAACCTCTTCAAACCTGGTAATGGGAGAACCTCTGGATGGACCATCTCTGTCTCCAACACACAGTACTTGACCTTTAACTATAATCAGGTTGCTACACGATGAACCTAACAGTTCCTCGGACACTCCTACACATTACTTCTTATACACTTGACTGGTTAAACCAGAAACAACTGAAGCTCAGAAGATATCAAACAGTCTGTCTTCGTTGCTGCTTCGCTCCTTCAGTGTCCTTTTAACCCTGAAGGAACAGTTGGGTGGAAAAATCAAGTTTCCACAGATTTCTGCACATCATGGATCTCTGCACTGTGCAAAAATGCTGACCCCCTCATTTCTCCTTCTCCTGCTCTTCCTCCTCTTCCTCTTTCTTCTTTCTGTTCCTCATTCTCCTTGTTGTTGTTGTTGTTGTTCTTCTTCTTCTTCCTTATGTTCTCAAAATGGGTCACCACAGTAAATTGTCCATATCTCAATTTCTTCCGGTCCTCTCCATTTAAAAAAATAATAATAACAACAATTATTGTTGTTGTTATTGTTATTGTTGTTTATTACTATAATAATAATAACAATAATCACAATTATAATTATAATAAAACAATATTTTACGATGGCAAGAGTCCCAAGAATGAGAGGAGCAGTTCATGTGAGGAAACCCACCACAATCCCAGCTTCGGCTCTGTGTCTGTGTCAATGTGTCGGATTGAGGAGGTCCCACCAGATTCCCGAATGCAAAGGTTCACTATTCCCTTCTTCATTTTCCCCACAATATAAGTGAGCATGCATCATACTATTCTTTCATTTGATGATATTCTTCTCTCGATCCACTTTAGTGAAAATCCGATGATCAAACTTAAGCAGAAAAATACAAATTTCAAGGCTGCTACACGTGCTTGACCGCAATGTGTGTCTAACAGCGGTTCAGGCCAGAACCACCTTGAAATATTTGAACAGTCACCCTGTGTGCTTTATTTTATTGCATAACTGGATTTCTGAAAATGGGGCTTTAAGTGAAATGTCTAGTCTGATGTTATCATTGAACTCAAATGAACTTACAAAAGCAAAATCCGATGTCATGCCGTGTTTTCTTCTCTTTTCTATCAAAAAACCCCAAACTTTCAGCACTTAAACTCCAACTTTGGTGTAAATTGGTGTAAATATTGATTGACTTGTTCAAGTACAGGGTTTTAAGTTACTTTTCAGTCAAACATTTGATCAGCGGTTGCTGATTTATTCCTCAGTTAGAGGAACAAAGAACAGATGTGGAACAAAGCAATGTCGCTCTGGAGAAAAGCGCCTGCTAAATGCTGTAAATGTAAATGTGTCGTAATTTGAAATATTGCCTGGGAGGAAGCTCTATCAGTAAAGATATTGCGACAGGAATCTTGTAGCACCTTCCCTAAAAGCAAACGCAGGGAGATATGCAGGGCTGAGGTCATAAATCAAACACAGCAGGCATAAAACCCTTCGTCAGAATGTGCTTTTGAATTCTTCAACCTTGAGTTTACCTTTTAAAAGAGAAGTGTGAAGCCCTTTAGGTATTCTGAAATGTATCACACACACACACACACACACACACACACACACACACACACACACACACACACACACACACACCTAGGGGGCAATTAATCACCTCCAGTCCCCTGTGTCTTTGGTCTGTGCGAGGAAACCACTGCAGAACATCCAGACTAGCAATCGAACTCAGAGCCAGTGCAATATCAACTTGTAAAATTATAGTCTAAATATTCAAACATAATCAATTAAAATAAAACTATTCCAAATCTGATTTGACTGCACTCACCGGGGCAGAGCTGGTCTAGTGTCGAGGTTCCAGGCCCCTTAATCAAAAGGCCGTGGGCAAGGTACCGTCCCCATCTCTGCTCCCCAAATTGCCACTTTCACTTTTACATTTCTAGCATTATGATAAATAAGATTTAAACACAGTGTGAGAAATGTATTCAGTCTTTCAAACCTTCCTAGCCTTCAACTCTGATGCCATTGATGCTTCCCTGCCAATAGAACTGCATTTTGTTTGGTTTGCTTTAAATATGACCCACCCCGGGGTGAAAAAGATGATATTTTATATCTGAGTAGGCACTTTCTCAGCCATTTAACTTAATATTCCGCATCGTTTGTGCCTTTGCGACGGGCGGGCATAATAGCGTGAGCCATTAAAGCCATGAGATCAGCTTTATTTTTAGCATGTCTGACTACAGTAGCAGCCTCTGGCCCTCAAGGAACATTGCTATGAGGATCTGATTGCATTAGTGGTGCTGATGACCTCCATCACTGCACATCACAGTGCTCGGGGGGTTAGAACCGCTCCAACCCTCATCATGATGCCCTTGGACGCATTTCTAGAGCCTTTTCAGTCCGTTGATGACTTGAGGGTACACTTTTGTCATCGTTAGAAGAGCTGTCTGAATACTTTAGGACTTTTTTACAGATTGACACTTTACTCAAACTAATTGTAATATTATTCAAATGCCTGTCATTTGCAATTTACCTTCAAATGCCTGCAAATTTTAAAACTTAACCGTATACAATGCTGGTGAACGGAACCATATGTCAGTTTTTTTTATATATATTCATAGTTTTATGTTTTTAATTTCCCCTGCTGTTATGGCACTTAAATTCCCCACTGTGGGATCAATAAAACTTCTATTCTATTCTATTCTATTCCATTCTATTCTATTCTAGAGATTTAGAATATGAATCCATCTTATTTCACTTCTGTTTACCGCTCCTATGGGGACGTTTTTGACCCCAAAGTTCATGAGCAAGCAGTCGCGATTTCAACATCGAATAAAAATAATCGCGATATCAGAATCGTCCAGCCTCAGGGGGCGGGAGCATGTAGGCGGCGCTAGGACCCGGCGAGTACCTCAGAAGGGCGGACCGGCTGACATTCGAGAAAAGGGAGAGAGAGATGCGCTGTCTGAGCCGCTTCTGAGGCGCAGAAGACGGGAAAAAACACTCATTTTCTCCCTTTTTCAGTGTTATTTCCTCTCGTGATAACAAGGCCGAAGCCTCCTCTTGTGGACCATGTCCGTGTTGGCTCTTCACGAGTACGAATTCGAGCGGCAATTCAATGAAGACGAAGCCATCCGATGGATGCAGGAGAATTGGTAATGTTTACGAATTTGTGGGGTTGGTTAGACATGAGAGACTATTTTGAACGTTTTGGCGTGATTTCCTGTTTGAGAATGTGTTTTGAAGCCCTCAAAAATCGAGCTAGTTCGAATTGTCCGTTCCACCTTAAATGGTGCAGCAGTTCCATTCTGGCGCCTGAGGCGCCAGAATGGAACTGCTGCACCATTTAAGGTGGAACGGACAATTCCCCCAAAAGAGCTGGTGAACTTGGGCTCCTTGGCTCCAAAGCTGCTCGAAAATATAGAAAATGTCAATTTAAGAACCATTTGAGCCACGTTTAGTTGAAAATTGTGACATTTAAGTGGTAAAGATGGTAAATGAGGTGATGGGGCCCACTCTGTGAGGCTAATCTTGATTTTTAGAGCGTTTAGGGTCTCTCCCTCACACACTCGAGCGGGTTTACATGGAGGCGTGTGCGTTTTGGCCACATTTCTGTTTTATTTTCTGCTGGAGTGGAAGTCGCATTCCACCAATCAGAGGCGTCCTCCGATGTCTGCTGACCCGTTTCCGACCAATCACAGCTCGGCTCTGGTCGGCTCACCTGCACTTTCAGATAAGGCTGGGCGATAGGACGATATTGATGATTATCACAGGGTTTATATATATATGTATATGTGTGTTTTGTGTGTGTGTGTATATATATATATATATATATATATATATATGTATGTATGTGTATGTATGTATGTATATATATATATATATAAACCCTGTGATAATCATAAAGTACATTCCATATAGTATAAAAAGTACAGTCAGTTTCTGAAGTTGATGTAGGAAGCAGGAAAAATGGATAAGTTTGAGGATCTGAGGGACAAACTAGGTCAGAATGTCTCCAACAAGGCAGGTCTTGTTGGGTGTTTCCAGCATGCACTGGTCGGTATCAGCCAGAAGTTCTACAATGAAGGAGAACCGGGGAGCAGAGACTGACACTCAAGCCTGATGAAGAAGAGCCGCCTGAATCCACAGAAGAGCTGCTGGAGCTTAACTGCTGTAAGAAGTTCTGGTTCTGAATTGAACACAGTGCAGCTGCATATGGGTCTGTAAGTCCATGGTGACTCCTGTCCACCACAAAGCTCCTGCGATGGACATCAGGAGTGATTAAAAACATGGGCTGGATCACGTTCTCCTTTCCATCATGTGGACGGCCAGGTGTGTGTGTCCATAGTAGGGGAAGAGACAACACCAAGAGGCACTATGGGAAGTCAGCGTGACACTCTGGTCACTTTTTTTGCTAGGAAACCTTGGATCCTGCAAGACTGAGGAACCAAAAGTTCATGGTTACTCCGAATTCCCAACATCTCAGTCCCTTCTGTTCAACCATCTCCCAAATAAGAGGACTTAAAGTGCTTGCAGTTCACCTTCAAAGGACCTTAAAGTCCCAAAGCGGCACTGTTTTGATGGCATTGGGGAACCCACACCATATTAGACTGGTGGTTTTAAGGTTCTAGCTAATCTGTGTTAGTTCATAGAACTCTATCAATACAAGGTGTTGCCACCTTTTCCGTTTTGTTGGTTCTGCCGAAGCCTGCTCTAATACATGCAATGTGATGCACGGGTGCTTACTGGAGTTGTTCTGGATTTCACAAAGTGAAATCTGATTTATACTGCAGAGCGGTAAAACCACGGACCAGAGGGACAGTGTCTGCAATAGAACAGATCAAGGGAGGAAAGATTATTGAACCAAGGAAGGGAAGATCTGGACAGAAAAACAAGTAGAGGCCAGACGACAGAATAAGAAGCTCAGGATAATTAAGACCGGGTGAAAAGAATAGAAAAGAAGCTTTGTTTATCCTAACAGCAAGAAAAAATAGAATATGTATACATACAACTTTTGAAAATGCTGAAAAGAGAATAAATAGAAGAGATGAGAAATCTAAAAATCAATACATTGTGATAAAGAATAGAAATTTAAATAGTACAACAGCTGGGGAAAATATAGAGAAGATAAAAAGGTTAGAAGAGAGTAAACTTAAAATAGAAATTCAAATTAAAAGAGAAATATGGTTACTACTGATACAAGTGGTGGTGTTTAGATGTATTTGCAGAAGCATTGTGTTATGTACTGTATTTTAGGGCTGTGATACCCAGCAGTCCAGAAGGTTGCAGGTTCGGTTCTGGTTCTGTTGGATCATTTTAGCTGCTGAGCAAAACCCTTTAACCCCAAGTAGCTCCAGAACGACTCCCTCTCATCACGGAGATCTGGATACGAGGGTCTGATAAATACTGTAAATGAAAAGTCCATTAAAAAACAAAAAACATTTTAAGACATCTAACCTCTCCGTATAGGTTGGTTCAGAAGATTGTGTAAAGGCCAGCTGTTCCAAAACATGCAGTCATGCAGGAACTTGCATTTTTACAGCCCTGTGCAAAAGTCATTTCTTCTATTTTTTGCTTCCAGTTTTTCTTTTTTTTTAATGTTGAGAAACAGCTCTCCAGATCTTCCTGAAGGACAGTGTTGTTGTCTCTCATGTTCAGTCCAGTCTCTGTACCTGAGCAGTTCTCCAGATCTTCCTGAAGCACAGTGTTGTTGTCTCTCATGTTCAGTCCAGTCTCTGTACCTGAGCAGTTCTCCAGATCTTCCTGAAGGACAGTGTTGTTGTCTCTCATGTTCAGTCCAGTCTCTGTACCTGAGCAGTTTGATAGTTCTGTGTTGGTTAATCCACACAGTGATCTACGTCTGAACCTTCAAGCAGAACAAAGCGTCTCACTTAAGACATGAAGCAGTGAAGAACCAGGAGCAGATGATTCCAGATGATCAGGTGATTCGTTTACTGCTGATGCTGAACACAGAGTGGGTGAAACCTCTTTATCTAGAACCTTGTATCTTTAGACACTTTGCAGCCTGGAGCTCTAAAACATTCGGTCTTGTTTCTTTCACTTAATCCTCAATAGGAGAATTCAGCAGGAATAAAACTGTGTTTTTGCACCAACAAACTAAATCCTTAAAAAACAAAGAAACAAGGGATGTTTTCTGTTTCTGAATTGAATTCCTGAATCTAGAGGAACGGGGTCTGTCCCATGTTATTCCATGTCTGATGGGTCAACAAACTCAACTGAATGCATCATGGGATTGCTAACAACCATGTTAACAACAACAGTCAGTGATGCATGCAGAAATTTCAGTTTTATACATAAATACAGGTTTTATACATAAATACAGAGGTTTACTGTAATTGGTCGTCAGTGATGCTGAACGCTGAAGGTTAGAATCCTTTATCTAGAACCTTATCGTTAAGTCCTTGCAGCTTGTAGCCCTAATATATCTGTCCCCGTTTCTTCTAACTCACCTCAGTATGCTAAAGATATGACGGGTAGACAGACTTAAATAGTATTTTTGTAATAAGTTAGTATTTTTGCACCAGCAAGGTGATTCCTTACGAACTGAAAACGTGCTGCAGAAGTAAAAACGCACACAAAACACTTTAAATATCAATGTGTACAGAACCTTTTTGCAAAAATATCAAACCAACCAAGGTTGATTTGTGAAAACACCCTGTCCCCATATATTGATGACCTTCGACAGCTGTGTTGTTTGGTTCTGTAGAAACTGTTTGTGCTAAACTCCAGCCTCATTATTGTGTAATGCATTTTTTTGGGACAGACCTCACAGGTTTTTGATTGCACCACTACAGGAGAATGGGAACTATTCCAGTAATGACGGCAAATACGCTCCATTTATTATGTCTTTCATCAAGCTTACTTGGCCCACAGCAATCACACCAGTAAACATCTGGCAAGCCCTCAAAAACCTGATCATTTATGGACCGTTCATGCCACCGTAATCGATTGGTGGACCAGGCATCACCTGTCGTGATTCCATCATTGCTTGCCTACATTATCCACCATGCCTGAAGCTATTTAAGGCATCCTGACAAAAAATGCTTCAAATACTTCCTGTAAGTGAGGACTATCCTCTCTCATGATGACTAGTCACAATAAATATGTGGAGCTTTCATGAACGATCAAAGATTACTGCTATAATTCAGTACGGAATAATTTGCAAAAAAATAACGGTCTCCTTGCTCCACTAAATCCAAACGGCTGAGCGCTGAGACATTAAAATCTGTTTAATTTCTGTAAACACATCCTCCAGACTTCCCTCGACGAATTTAAACCTCGTCCAGCTCTTCATTAAGGTGAAGTAGTTCAATGGGCGTAGTTTAGGGTACAGTTTGATTTAGTCTAAAGGGCTTTTTATTCTCTGTTCAATCAGAAACATGAAGGGATCTGATTGTTCTGATCTTTCTCAACAGCAGCCCTGATGTCTGTCTGAGTTTTCACCTGGTAGTGAGTCATACCGTCCTGAACCGCATCCAAAAGTCTCTCCCATGTTAACGATAGCTAACAACAGGAACAAACAAACCAAAAATGTTCATTATTATACAGTCCTGTGCAAAAGTTTTGGGCAGGTGTGAAAAAATGCTGTAAACAGAACGCTTGTTGATCATTTATTTTCATCAATCAACAAAATGCAGTGAATGAACAAAAGAGAATCTAAATCAGATCAGTATTTGGTGTGACCACGCTTTGCCTTCAAAACAGCATCAGTTCTTCTAGGTACACTCGCACACAGTTTTTGAAGGAACTTGGCCGGTCGGTCGTTCCAAACATGACTGTGTTTCAATCTCCGTGTGACATTGATGATCATCAGTACCTGTTTGGTAAAACTGGTGGATCAGACACCGACTATAATCCTACAGAATCCCTGACTGTGTGCAAGTGTACCTAGAAGAACTGATGCTGCTTTGAAGGCAAAAGGTGGTCACACCAAATATTGATCTGATTTAGATTTTTCTTTTGTTCGCTCACTTTGCATTTTGTAAATTGATCAAAATAAACAATCGTTATTGATATTTCTGAAAGCGTTCTGTTTACAGCATTTTTTCACACCTTCCTAAAACTTTTGCACAGCGCTGTATGCTGATGAACATTCATAGCCTTTGAAATACAAATGAACAGGTTAAAAAATTGATTATTAACGTTTTTGGATTCACTTGATGATTTAAATGGCCTGTATAATGGAGAAGCAATTTTTTTCCTTTACAAAAAAATGAAATAATATATATAAAATATTCAGCCTCCAGCAGGGTACGGGGAGTGTTTTGATTGAAGGAGTGAACCAATCAGCAGTGATCTCATTTGCATTGGTCGGCACAGTAGGGCATGAATATCCAGGGTTTCCCAGCAGAACATTGTCCAGAGCATCGCGTCGCCCCCACCATATTGCTTTTCTGCCATAGTGATGGATATAGGATATCAGGTAAAAACGAAATGACATAAAATAAATATCATGAATTGACCTTCGTCAAAAGCTGGAGTTTTAAGGTTGAGTTCTGGAGAATTTTGGGATTAGCAGGAGAGTGAAAGTTGTGAAATTGCTTCTGTTAGTTGAAAAACACACAGCAAACCTGACTTTGTTTAGGATGCAAACCGGGCGGTGCTGTGGGTGGCGCCTCACAGCGAGAAGGTCCTGAGTTTGTTTCCCAGGAGGGACGGTCCGAGTGTGGAGTGGATATGCTTCCCCATGTCTGTGTTTTTCCTCCAGGAGCTCCAGGAGTTTTTTCCCACTGTCCAAAGACCTGCATGTCAGGTGGACTGGAGGTACTAAATTGTCCCCTAGGGGTGTGTGTGTGTGTGTGTGTGTGTGTGTGTGTGTGTGTGTGTTCCCTGTGATGAACTGGCGATCTGTTGAGGGAACCTTTTCCCCCTTATGAGAGCAGGGATAGACTCCCACATCAGCCGGGACTCCCAGTCAGGAAAAGTGGCTCAGAAAATGATTGAGTGAGCATACCGTGTGCTTCGCCAGTGTTGGTTTTAGGGCAGGTTTTTACAGTAGTGGGGGTGGGGTTGATTTATGGGGGGGTGAGTTGTTTTCTTTTTCCCAGAACGAGTTTCTCAACCCTTCAGAGGTTGTCTTACTGGTTTCCTGTCCCGCAGGCCATCAGTTGGACGAGCTGAGTGGAACACCCCAGGATGCTCGGCTATCCTTCATGAAGCAGAAAAGAAATCAGAGAAAGGTTCATGCATATTTTATGGAGTATAAACAAATAACTGATGTCTCTTTCGTGATGATGACAACCTCAAAAAGCTCCATTTAGCAATTACGCTGGATTTAATTAATTATTAACTGCTTTAAATGAAACATTGGCCTGATATTTAAGCCTGATTTTCCTCATTTTTTTTTTCTGCTCTGTGTCACAATCACTGCAGGGAACAGAGCACCATGGACAGTGAAGTACAGTGAAGTCATACGACTGATACCTTTAATTAAATTAAAATACAGAATGTAGGTTTAAATGTAAATATTGTGCTTAATTTGGTCTTTGTGCTGGATGGCGATTAAATTCCTTACAGTATTTCACAAGTACGTCAATTTCACAGCATAAGATGACATTTAAATTAGTACTAATCATTTGTATCAATCAAATGGTTGCATTGATTTTGCTTACTCCGCATTAATAACATTACTAAGCTGGCATTTATAAAGAGAAGCGTGTTGCATTCATCATGCTAATAATTAAGCATTAATAATTTTACGTTAGCATAACCAATAATTTTATTTAACCATGATTTAATATCATGAATTAGAATTCATAGTGACCGTGTAGACCAAGCAGAATTAAGTGCTAAAAATAACAACAGAAAAAGATCTCTCTGTGGGTGAGTAGAGTGGTCCTCCCTCTCCCCCATCACTCAGTATAACTGTCCTCTCTCTCTCTGTAGGTGAGTAAAGTGGTTCTCCCTCTTCCCCACCACTCTCTCTGTCTCTCTGGATGAGTAGAGTGGTCCTCCCTCTTCCCCACCACTCAGTAGAACTGTCCTCTCTCTCTCTCTGGATGAGTAGAGTGGTCCTCCCTTTCCCCCATCGCTCAGTAGAACTGTCGTCTCTCTGGATGTGTAGAGTGGTCCTCCCTCTCCCCTATTTTAGTAGAAAGGGACAGCAGTTTGTCTTTAGGACGTTGCTGACTGCTTCAAGGTTAGAGATGCTTATCTGTGTAACTGCCCCGCTCGGGCTTGAAGACAGTTGCTGAAGTCAGCAGGATTTTAGTTTTTTATTGCGTGATGTTTTCCAGGCTCTCCAGGCTGGGTGAGAGCCTCTACCTGCATGTTCAGTTCTTTTGGAAATGCACACAGAACCGAATAATTGCGTCAATTAAAAAATGTAAAATATTGCTGAAACTTTAGCACAGGTGGCATTTGAGGTGTCCTGTTGATAAGTGACACTGTAAGGGATGTGGGATGTGTTCCTACCTACACCAACATCATTTGCTCCCAAACTTCTGCACACCCCTGTGCTTTTACCGTCTATTAATACACCCACACTTTAAGCCACTAAGGAGCTGAAACTATTACCTCCTTACCTGAGTAATCCAGGTGCGGGAGGGGGGTTATATAATGCTGGGACTCAACAGTTTGGGGCAAATATCTAGTTATTGTTGTTGGTTTTTTTTGGTTTTTTTTATTAGGCTTGTTCTGGTTGAAATTTAAATGATCGCTTTCGGTAATGAATGTTGATGAATATATACATACATATATGTATGTGTATGTATTATTTGCCAGAACATTTTTCTGACTTGAGGCTTCATTAATAATGTCAGAGTGCCAGTTCACAACCTTTATTATGATTATTATTGTGATTATTCAGTGGTATTAGTAGTACAATCCCATTCAGGATTGGTAGGCTATAATAAAAATAGATTTCAATATAAAAATAATGTACATTTCATATTAATTATTTAGCATTATAGTGGTAAACTAGTATTAATTAAATTAATGCTTAGATAAGTATGAATTATTTGTGAGCAAACTGTATGACAGAGTGCCTAGAGAGGGTTTTGGCAGGGGAGTTTATCAGAGTGATACAGGATATGTATGAGGGCAGTGTGACAGTGGTGAGGTCTGCAGTAGGAGTGATAAATGCATATAAAGTAGAGGTCGGATTAGGTCAAGAATCAGTACTGAGCCCTTTCTTGTTTACAATGTTGATGGAAAGGTTGACAAAAAAGATCAGACGGGAGTCCCCCATGCACCCTGTAGACCAGCTATGTTAAATGGGTCAGAGACAGTTGGTGTCCGAGTTTAAGATGCTGAAATTTGGGTTGGGAGGGACAAGGATGGACAGAATTTGGGACAAGTATATTAGAGGGACAGCTCAGGTAGAACAGTTTGGAGACAAAGTTAGAGAAGTGAGACAGTATTGGTTTGGTCATGTCCAGAGGAGAGACGAGGAGTATTTCAGGAGAAGGATGTTGAAGATGGAGCTGCCAGGAGAGAGAAGAGGAAGAACAAAGAGGAGGTTTATGGATGTGGTGAGAGAGGACATGCAGAGGACGGTGTGAAAGAGGAAGACGCAGAGGACAGAAATGGAGACGGATGATCACTAATGGGAGAAGGAGGATATTTGCCATTAATAATTAAGCATAAATAATACCTGCTTTCCAGAAGCTAAGTTAGATTAATGAAGAGCGTCATTTTGCTTGATGACTTTGCATGAATTAAGAGGAAATTTTACAGCAATTATGTTAATACTTCCAGCATCACTAACCATCAGTTATTCAGTATCCCAAACACTCTTCCACCGTCCACATCAACTGTTTATAACGATCAATTAACCGATTAACAAAGCTGAAAGAAGAGAACGGCCCTAAAGATGAACTGCATGATCTTTGGGGTTGGGCGGGGCCAAACCCCCAGTTGGTTAAACAGAATTAGTTCGGAGGGTGGCTGGAGGTCATTCCCTAATCTGGACGTATTTATATACCGTCCTCAGCCAGCACAGCAACAACCCCAAGTTTCTTTAACGGGCTGTCCAGGTCAGGTGAAACCGGGCAGCCAGGACGAGCCGTCCAACAGCTTCTTTCCGAACCAGCTTTACATAACGGGTCGACCTCCCGTCCTCTCGTCTTCATCAGCAGATCTGTATCAGCTTCGTATGATTGAGCCTTTGGGTTTATGACACCCTGTCACTGATCCTGAGGAATGTTTCTCTGGGTAGTTGCCTTTCAGGAATTTTTATAATAAAGGAAACTTTATTTGCTGGCAGTTTGAAAGATGACCAGAAAGAATTACACTTTGATGTTGTTTGATCTTTTTATTTTCATTTTAATGTTAGAACGTAAGTCCCTTTCCAGTACTTTTATTAGCATATTGAGAAAATGAAAGAATCAGGTATAAATGCTTGATGCATGGTTCTAGATAAAGGGGTACCACTCACTCAGGGTTCAGCATCAGCAGTAAACAAATCCCCTGATCATCTGGAATCATCTGCACCTGTTTCTTCTCTGCTTCATGTCTTAAGTTAGACGCTTTGTTTTGCTTGAAGGTTCAGACGTAGATCACTGTGTGGATTAACCAACACAGAACTATCAAACTGCTCAGGTACAGAGACTGGACTGAACATGAGAGACAACAACACTGTCCTTCAGGAAGATCTGGAGAACTGTCCCTCAACAGGACATTAAACATGCAAGTCTGGAAGCAAAATATGAAGAAATGAGTCGGTCCAGACTCTTGTACAGTTGTGTTGCGTTTCAAGTTCACTTTTCCTGATGATCCGTAATGCCAAACTCCACTCAGACAGAACCCAAACTGGGAATAGAACCCACAACCATCTCACTGTGAAGAATTGAACTGTAGGTGTCCAGATTGAGTAAAAATTCCACGTTGGCAGGAAATTGGTGCTGATTCTTGCTCTTCTGCTCTGAGCTCTTAGCCTTTCTTGCACTTTCCTTCCTTCGTTGTGCTGCGTTCAGTAAAACCCACCGGCTGTTCCGATCTGCCGGAGCACATTCTGCCGACCTCGCTGCTCTCACCCTGCAATTAGTCTGCAGCTTTTTATTTTCCTCCTCCTCTCACCATTTGTTTGCGCTCTAAATTATTCGAGATGCACTTCATCCAGACGTCCTCAGCTGCAGGTACATCGTCATTAATCTCCGTCTGCAGCACAGCTGGGAAAACCAAGGAACAAACGGCCAGAACTACAGGGCTTGCAATTTACAGACCTACTTTCTTTGCTGGACCTCAGCAGAACCGCTCCAGGCCGCCGGATTCTCACTCTCTAGTAAAATGTTCTGATGGGGATTATGGGTTGATCTGACATTTTTCACACACATAGTTACTGATGTTGGTGCAAATCAAATCCATCTCTCTGTCTGCCTGTCCGTCAATCTATCCTGCCTGTCTACATCTGTCTTTCTATCTGCCTCTGGTCTTGTCTCTCCATTTACCCTTCTGTCTATCTGTATCTGTTCTTCTGGATCTCTGTTTATATATTCACCTCTCTTTCATCTATCTGTCTATTTATCTGTTCTTCTTTCTGTCTTTATCTGTTCTGTTGATATATTCATTTATCATGTGTCTTTCTGTCTGATTCTGTTCATCTAATATTCTGTTTATTATTTTTGGGCAGCGGTGGTCTAGTGGTGAGGGAGTCGGCCCGGATCGGAAGAGTGTAGGTTCGATTCCCTCACCAGTAGGTTGCCCTGAGGTATCCTTGAGCAAGGTACCGTCCCTGTCACTGCTCCCCGGGCACTTTCAATAGCTGTCCCCTGCAGCATGTGTGTGTGAGGGTGAAACACAGAGGTTGAATTTCGTTGTGTTGTGCTGCGTTTCACAATGACGAGGATTGCCACTTTCACTTTCATCATTTTGTCTTCCCATTCAGTTATCTTTCCATCCATTCATCCTTTCTCAAACTCAATTATAAACTCAAACTCAATAGCAACAAAATTATTATTTTTCATCCCGAAAATGCATCAAATCAGTTAATGTTTAATCTAAATATTGAATTTTAAAATTTATTTAATGATTAATAGTTTAAATTTAAAATTTAATATAGGCATTTTTTGCTCATGTTAATTAAAATATTTCCAATTCTGTAAAGATGATTTGCAACAATAACCGCTGTGAAATGTGCCAGAGAAAAAACAACGCTGGTTTAACTTGACCTTCCTGAGGAGATGAGGATGAGCAGGCCTGATTATGATCCTCTCTGATGGCTGGTTCAGCCAGTGATCCCTGAAGGAACTCAGAGAACCTCCATCACCCTCACAGCAGTCCCGGGGTGAATCTCATGGGAGGGATCGTGGCAGAACATCAGGCCAGGCCACGATTGTTCCCAGACCCTCTCGATCTGCATTCAGATTCTGTTTGGTTTTGTTACTGGTCTCTGAAGCAGGCCCATTTGGACCATTTTTATTATACATTTTTATTTAAAACAAGTTGTAATTAAAGAATGGGAGGATATTCAACTTCTCAAAGAGTGATGTGTGGTTGAAAGGGCTCTAATGTTTCCTGTTGGTAGTTGAGGAACCAAAGAGCACTGATACCGGATCGATAATTGGTATCGCTCCAGTTGAGACTGGATGACAAGGAAGGAGGATCAGTGCCACATGATATTTTTTTATTTTCCTCTCTGCCCAGTCCAGCAGCCCGAAACAAAGTGCTGGCGGGTCGTGTGAATTTATTCTGTGGAATAAATTCCTGTCCAGGCGCCACCCGTTCTTAACAAAGGACAATGCTGATGTGTTGAAGACGGGGGGATGTACAGAAAGGACTCGCTGTTCAAAAGCAGAGTGAGGACAGTGTTCTCGCTTCAGTGACGAGTAGGCAGAGATACAGCCCGACACATCTGTTCCTGAAATCCTCACAATGTCCATCAGGGTCCAAAATACTGCCATTAAAACTCAACGGCTCTGGAAAAACAATAATTATCCACTTTCATCTTTTTTAGAATAGATTTAATCTATTCTAGTGTATATTAGTGTTTATTGTAGTGTTTATACACTAATATCTCCTATTCTAGTGTATATTAGTGTTTATTGTAGTGTTTATACACGAATATCTCCTATTCTAGTGTATATTAGTGTTTATTGTGGTGTTTATACACTAATATCTCCTATTCTAGTGTATATTAGTGTTTATTGTGTTTAAACACTAATATCTCCTATTCTAGTGTATATTAGTGTTTATTGTGTTTATACACTAATATCTCCTATTCCAGTGTATATTAGTGTTTATTGTGGTGTTTATGGACTGATATCTCCAGGTCTTTGGTGGTTTGTTGAGCGTTGTGTCTCCTTCCTTATCTGTGGTTGTGCTGAATCTGCTAACAGAGCAGAAGTGCCACAATCATCAAAAGACAAACAGACAGGCCTTAATGGACGATGTACACAGATTAGAAATCAGGTTATTGATCACATTTCCATGAGCCAGTGTCTCGTTTTCTCTGCAGCTCCAGAATGGAGCGTGCCCAACGGGTTTGTCCTCCACCACCTTACGCACTGTAGTTCTTCGAAAAGGAACAAAGTGGAAGGTCGGCAGCGGAAGAGGACATTTGGCAGGAAGGGGGTGTCCTAGTTTCTACTTTTTGTTTTGTTTTTATTCTCCCATAATCCCTGCTGGATACAGGCCTGTCAGGACACACGTCTGCCCGAGTTTTGGCCGCAAACCAGAGCGAGGAACCGGTGCCAAGACTTGGCCCATTATTCCCTTGTTCTGCTGCTTCATCCTTTGGATACAATTTCTCCATAACTCTAACAGGCCTCCATCATAGGGAGAGGATTTCAGTTGATCTGAATTATGTAGGACATTTACATTCGCAGCGTTTATCAGACGCTCTTAACGTCTAATGATGGGGGGAGTCTCCCTGGAGCTACGTGTGGTTCAGGTTCTCATTCAGGGACTCAAATGGTCCCAGAATGGATTTACATTTACGGCATCTAGCAGGATCTTATCCAGAGCGACTTACAACAGGAAGGGATAGAGTCAGACTTGAACCCACAACCACTTCTCTAAATGTGAGTGTGCATGGACCACCTGCGGACCAACTTGGCATCGCCGATCTACCTGATATGCAGGTCTTAGGATGGTGGGAGGAAACCCATAGACAAGAGGAGAACATGTCCACTTCACATAGGACCCAGACTGGGAATCAAACCAAGGACCTTCTAGCTGTGTGCCACTCACTGCGCCACCGTGCTGCCCAACATGGATAATTGACTTACTTTGTAAATGCTGTTAATGATGGCTGCATGGATTGATAGGAAGTCGCATATATGGATGGATGGATGGATGGAGGATGCTAGTATGAATAGAAGGATGTGTATATAGACAGAGGTGGATGAGTAGATGGATAGACGTGTGGATGGATAAATGGTTTTTATGGATGGAGAGATGGACGGACAGGTGAATGTGAATGTGATTGCAGTTCCATGTGTGATAAAACAGTGTGTGTCTCTCTCTCTCTCTCTCTGCAGGAAGAAGTCGTTCCTCTTCTCGGCGCTCTATGCTGCCTGTATCCTTGGCGGGCGGCGGGTGATGAAGCAGAGGGAGAAGTTTGAGTTGAGGAAGCCGTTGGTGTTGTGGTCTTTAACTCTTGCCGTTTTCAGGTGAACAGCCACACCTACACCGCGGTCACATGACCACAGCCACGCCCAAGAACCCCCAAAACCATGTTAGTGTGTCTCAAAACATTTTTTTATTGAATTCAGGGAAGTTAAATTTAGTTTTACATTTTTTAAGTTTTCTGATTTCCAGACCAGCATCAATCCCATCCTGCACCACATGAAGGAAAAAATAAAATGAATGTTTACTTTCAAGACTTTGTTCGGTTCTAGATTTGCTGACCTGATTTTATTGACCTGTTAAATGTATATATTTAGATTTGTATTGTCAAAGTAATGGGTACACACACTCATACACACACTTGTCTGTCTGTGTGTCTCTCTCTCTCTCTCATTCATATATATATATATATAGTACTGTACAAAAGTTTGTTTATAAAAAATATATATATTTATTATTCTGTTCAGTGAATGAACAGAAGAGAATCTAAATCAAATCAATTTTTGGTGTGACCACCCTTTGCCCTCAAAACAGCATCAGTTCTTCTAGGTACACTCGCACAGTTTTTGAAGGAACTCGGCCGGTCGGTCGTTCCAAACAAGACTGTGTTTCTCCTCCATGTGACATTGATGATCATCGGTACCTGTTTGGTAAAACTGGTTGATCAGACACCGACTATAATCCTACAGAATCCCTGATTGTGTGCAAGTGTACCTAGAAGAACGGATGCTGCTTTGAAGGCAAAAGGTGGTCACACCAAATATTGATCTGATTTAGATTTTTCTTTTGTTCGCTCATTTGCTTTTTGTAAATTGATCAAAATAAACAATCATTATTGATATTTCTGAAAGCGTTCTGTTTACAGCATTTTTTCACACCTTCCTCAAACCTTTGCACAGCGCTGTATGCTGATGAACATTCATAGCCTTTGAAACACAAATGAACAGGTTAAAAAAATTGATTATTAATGTTTTTGATTCACTTGATGATTTAAATGGCCTGTATAATGGAGAAGCAATTTTTTTTCTTAAAAATAAAAGTGATGCAATGCATAAACACCCATTACATTTTCAAAATGTAACCTGTATCACTTCTTTTGCACAGTTAAAAAGAACTGTTGCACAGTGCTGTATATAATGTTTAGAAGTAAGGGTTGGTCGTTATTTTTATTGCTTTTGCAGTTTCACTGTAAGTTGAGAGAAACAGGTTTGTTTTGTGGGGTGTATCAGATTTGTGCTCTCTGTGTTACTGTTGTGTTTTCTGTACCTTCGCAGTATATTTGGTGCCGTTCGAACCGGGAGCTACATGACGTACATCCTGATGACCAAAGGCCTGAAGCAGTCCGTGTGCGATCAGAGTTTCTACAACGGGCCCGTCAGCAAGTTCTGGGCGTACGCCTTCGTGCTGAGTAAAGCTCCCGAGCTCGGTGAGGCTCAGCGTCCTCTTTCCTGAACCCTTTATTAAAAACTAGTGGTCTAGTGTTTAGGGAGTTGGCCACAGAATCAGAAGGTCGTGGGTTCGAATCCCAGACCAGTAGGTTGCCCTGAGTTTCCCTTGAGCAAGGTACTGTCCCCGTCATTGCTTCCAGCTGGATGGTTTGTGGGTTAAACACAGAGGACACGTTTGGTTGCGATTCACTGAGTGAATGACCGCAGAGGTGGAAAGCTTTTTTTTTTAAATCACTTTGTCTTTTTTAATAATTTTTCTAAATTGTTAAAAAAAAGAAAAAAAACAACAACCTAATTTCCCTTGGAAAGTTGGCTTTTTCAGTGTGTTTTCAAAGCGAGAGAGTCTGGTTTCTCTTTAACACACAGGAATGGATGGAATCAGACGTGCTAAAGAAGCAGACTAAACTAAATAAACCGGATCTTCAGCTCGTCTGCGCAACGTTCCCCTCAACGCTTCCTGTTAAACAAATCCACGCTCCTCTCTTTGCATGTTGTAGCACCAGACAGAAGTTTGTGGACAAACGAGCAACACCTCATGCAAACAACAGAAGTTTATTTTCTAATAATATATGTAGATACATATGCTAATGTCATGTAACCTTGCTTTGCCCTACAGGAAAGTTTCACCCAATAAAGAAAGTAATTATTATTATTATTATTATTTTTTTATATAGAATCCTAATAATTAAGCATAAACACATTAAATATTCTAATTAAATATTTAAGTTAAATTTGGATGCCCAACACAATAATAACCACACTGAGATTTAATACTGGACAATAAGTTATAGTATAATAATATTTAAACTGTATAATATTACATTTTCATAGATTTATAATATATAATATCATAATAATAATAATAAGACATTGATTTATAATATACATTTATAAGTAGCATGTTATAATGATTGTGATATAAACATGTTGTAATATTTAAAAACATTTCATTTTAAATGTAATATGTATATAAGACTTCAGTATAATTGTGCACCACTAAGATGAAAAAAAAGTTTTATTTTTTAAAATAATTGACATGAATCACAAAAGCCAAAACTGCAGGTTTATGTTTCTATTCTGAACCTGCCTGTTTTGCTGGAAGGTTTGACAGTTTTCTCTGTTAGGTTAGGCTTAAATGTTCATTTAAAAGGTCAAAGGTCAGACCAAACCTGAAAATCTGAACTTTGGGAATCACAAAGGTGTCCGTAATCACGACGAGTCACGTCCACATTCGGGTTCAACAGATCCGACGATTGGAGGCCCTCGGGAATCCGACAGACCTGAATATATATGGACTCGTGTCGTCCCTTTACTTTTGGACACGTATTTTGAACGGTAAACTCTTATCTCCATCCTGTCATGTGATGTTCTGGATTTGTGGAGCCGTTAAAGGCCTAATCCTGCGTTTTATATCCGAGCGCTCGGACATTTCTGCAAAAGTTCATCAGGGAGTAAACAGTAGGCTGCGCTTGTTTTAATGTTACAGAAAAAATGGCCGTCAACACAAAACTTTACTGCAGAGAATTTCTTTCAGTTCACGCTGCGTCTCCGTTTCGGCTGAAGGCGCCGGAGAGAAGGTGGAGTTTAGGGCTGAGCGATTTGGGAGAAACGTTTCTCTTTTTTCTCTTTCAGTATTCAGTAGCAGTTTAAATTGAGATTTTTTTATCGTCTGAAACTTTTAAGGTCCAAAATTGGATCTTGTCAATATTGGAGAATGTAGGATCATTAAAACTCTCTCTCTCTTTATCTCTCCTACATTTCTCACTCATTGCTCTCTTTCTTTCTGCTTGCTTCTCTCTCTCTCTCTCTCTCTATCTGTATCACCCATTCTGTTTCTCTTTTTGTCTCCCACATTTTTCATGCACCATCTATCTTTGTCTTTCTATCTTCCTCCCTCTCTCCCCATCCTCCTGTCCCTCTCTCCGTATCACCCATTCCTCGTACTCTTTTTGTCTCTCTCCCACTTTTTTGGTTTTCTCACGGACCATCTCTCTTTCGGCCTTTCCATCTCAATGTCTCTCTTTCTCTTTCTCTCCCTCTCTGTCTTTTTCCGTCACCCTCTCCTAGGAGACACCCTGTTCATCGTCCTGCGTAAGCAGAAGCTGATCTTCCTGCACTGGTACCATCACATCACGGTGCTGCTGTACTCCTGGTACTCCTATAAGGACATGGTGGCCGGCGGTGGGTGGTTCATGACCATGAACTACCTGGTCCACGCGGTCATGTACTCCTACTACGCCCTGAAGGCGGCGGGATTCCGGCTGTCCCGCAAGTTTGCCATGTTCATCACGCTCACGCAGATCACGCAGATGGTGATGGGCTGCGTGGTGAACTGCCTGGTTTACTCGTGGATGCAGCAGGGACAGGAGTGTCCGTCGCACGTCCAGAACATCGTGTGGTCGTCCCTCATGTACCTCAGCTACTTTGTGCTCTTCTGTCAGTTCTTCTTCGAGGCCTACGTCACCAAGACCAAATGCAAGGAAGGCAAGAAGAGCCAGTAAAAAAAATTAAAAAATGAAAATGCACCAAATGATAGAGGAAGAGTGAGCAAGAGAGAGAGAGAGAGAGAGTGAGTGTGTGAGTAAAAAAATTTAAAAAGTGGACCAACGTGAGGATGTTTCGGGTCTCGGATTAGGAAGGGTTTACAATTTTGGAAGGAAAAATGAAGAACTGGAGGTTTTGCAGTCTTAAGCTTGTGCATACGGTACTACTAACGCATCCTCCCCTCCACCGGGGGGCTCTACTGAGCTGCACTGATGAATTACTATGATTACTGAAGAAAAAAATGTGTCTTTACGTGATGTTTATGTGCCCAGTGCTATTCTATATATTTAAAAAAGTGTATAAATACAAAAAAGGGAGATCAGTTTAATAATCTAGCCTAGATTAAAGAACGTGTGGGGGGGAAATCAAAAACAAAGGGAACGAATGATGGAGTGATGACAAATCTACATTCGTGTGGTCACGTCTACCATGTTCGTCTTTGAAGTCAATGTTAATGTTATTACTGTTTCGTTTTAATTTTTTTTATTGATTAAACGCTAGCGAGAGGTAGTTTTGTACGAAAGCCATGTCGACGGGCGGTGAAGAAGTGAAAATGCGGATGTTTTGTGTTCAAAAGATTCTCTCAGGTCTGAGGAGTTCTCCATCTGACGTGCATATCACTTAGGAAATTAAATGAAAAAAACAATTTTTTAAATTGACGTATATGATAGTGCTAGCTAGGTAGACCTGAAACGTCAACGTCGTTCGATCAAGAAATTTAAAAAACAGAACACTGAGAGGACAATTTGGACCATCCAACCACAACGCGCTTCACTAAACCTCTGTGAGCCCGATTCGTCGGCCGTGCCATCCCTCCAGGAGGGGGCGCAGCTGCTTCCCGTGGCTAGAGGTCGGTGTCCATCTTCGTCTGTTCCAAAGACCAATTCTGAAGAGGGTCTTAATCAGACCCCAGTGAAGGAGTTTTATGGTATTTACACAAGACGTGTCTGCAAACACTGTAATAAAGCTGATATTGAACGGGGTTCCTTGTTCACTCTTCTCCTTTATTATTACTACACACTCCTGCAACAGTGTCCACACTCACAGCCAGGTCTTCACTCCTACAACACTCTTAAACTGAGCTCCACCGAGGTCCAGTAAACCCACACTCAACGCCAAGGTCCAGGAGATCCTCACTCTTGCACCAAGGTCTTGAGTAGGTCCACACTTCTTCACTGGGGTTCACTTTCTTACGCTGAGGTCCAGTAGGTCCACACTCAGCACTGAGGTCCAGTAGGTCCACATTCAACACTGAGGTGCACACTCCTGCACCAAGGTCCAGTAGATCCATGCTCAACACTGATGTCCACACTCCTGTAACAAGTTCCAGTAGGTCCACATTCAACAGTGATTTCCATACTCCTGCACCAAGGTCCAGTAGGTCCACACTCAGCACTGAAGTCCAGTAGGTCCACACTCAGCACTGAGGTCCAGTAGGTCCATATTCAACACTGAGGTGCACACTTATGCACCAAGGTCCAGTAGATCCATGCTCAACACTGAGGTCCAGTAGGTTCACACTCAGCACTGAGGTGCACACTTCTGCACTAAGGTCCAGTTGATCCACACTCAACACTGAGGTCCAGTAGATCCACACTCAACACTGAGGTCCAGTAGGTTCACACTCAGCACTGAGGTGCACACTCCTGAACCACGGTCCAGGAGATCCACACTCTTACACCAAGGTCTTTACTCCAGTAATAAGATCCAGTAGGTCCACACTCATGCACCAAAGTTCATTAGGTCCACATTCCTGCACTAATGTCCACTAGGTTCACACATCTGTTCTAAAGGCCATAAGGATCACACTCCTACACCGATGTCCCAAAGGATGTGGCTTTGAGACCAGTAGGTTACCTGAGGTTTCTTAGAACAAGGTAACGTCCCCAGCGCTGCTCCCCGTGCACTGATTGTTTGACTAGCTGCTGTTACTTGATGGGTCAAAGCCTGAGGAAGTGTTTTGTTTTGGTTCTGTGAGTGTTCTGGTCGGTTGCAAAGACCAGTAATCACTTTCACTTTAAAAGTAGCTGAATTCTCTCGCAAGAACAGGGGTGTGGATACTTTTGGTACTACAGCGCATTAACAATTAGTAGGCGAGTCTCTGTCTAATAATTAAAGTACAAATTTCAACGGTGCAGATCTAGACAGCACAAGCTATGGAGCATTACGTTTTATACAGTTCTAGATTGGTCACTGACTGATGAGTCTTACTATGAGCAGGTTGCAGTCAGTTCTAGATACATCAATGACTATAGACCCTAATAGTAAACACTTGTCATCCAGTTCTAGATATGTCCTTGATTATGCAAAAGAAGTGTAAAGAGTTCAGTGAAGCTAGAAGATGTAGATCTATCTATCCATCAATCCATCCTTACATCTGTGCATTCAGACATGTGTCTATCTGTCTGTCTGTCTGCCTGCCTGCCAGCCTGCCTGCCTGCCAGCCTGTCTATCCATACATACATACATATATACATCTATTGTTTGATAACTGTCTGTCTGTCCATCCATCTATCCATCGATCTATCTATCTATCTATCTATCTCTATCTCTCTATCTCTGAAGTGAGTTTGGTAAGAGTGCAGCAGATGCCTGTTCTTTTTCAGGGTCACCTTCATCCTTTGGTTGTTCTCAGTCAGAGCCGAGGCCCAAACCCTCCCTCAGGTTGCCTGTTGCTGCCCCCTGGTGGTGAGCAAGCAAACATGAAAACATTACTAGAAAACCTACCGCTTTAAAAAGATCCATCATAAAGACTGATAGTGAAAGTGTCCAGATGTGTGTAGAATACAGGAGCCCTGATCCTTCAGACCCTGATCCTCCTCCCGCTGCAGGATTGGTCGATAATTCCGGCTCATGACGTGAAATTAGGATGTGGATTTGCAAATGAAGGCCATGTTCATGCATCTGCTCTGTCTGCAGGACATTACTAACCTTTCAGTTAAGAAGAACATCTGGATAGCAATATAAATACATATAGCTGGACAAATGATCTTTGTTTATGAGTGTAAATAACTGATTATTCTCTACAGAAACACTTTTGAATACACCATTACTGTTTTTTTCTTCTTTTTGTTTAAAATAGTTTTTTAAAAATGGCAAGTGTATTGTTTTCTTTTCTTAATTTTTAGTTCATTTTTGCAAAGAAGTCGTTATTTTAATGTGTTCTCTGGCTGCGTACGTACTTTGACCAACACACACACACAGATACCTGTATTTATATATGTGTGTGTGTGTGTGTGTGTGTGTGTGTGTGTGTGTGTATATATATATATAGATGTATGGGTACCATTTAGTATATTTACTGATGTAAAATACTAGCTCATTAAAAATAATCTTTAGTACATTAATGATGGAGTGCGGAACATTGTTTAATGTTGTTTCATTTGTGTGTTTATTAATTGTGTGTAATTGCTGGAGTGCAGAGCCCTTCACTACACCAGGATCCCCGAGGCTCTGATGGAACGGGATGGAAGACGAGCGTCGAACTGTCTCTTTAATCGCCCGCCTGCTGCCGTACCTCGGGCCACGGAATCACTCGGGAACCAGCGTCCAGACACAGCTCGTCGATAAGGCTGAGCCCTCAGCCCCCAAATTCATGCATTAGTCCTGCTAAGTGTAGGAAAATCCAGCGGAGCTGCAGGGTCAGCGGCCGGAGGCCACACACTGACCCTGAGGATCAGGCCCAAAGCCTTTGAGTGGACCACTAATACCTGAATTAGCCGCCTCATCTGTGCGCCTTTTGGGCAGAGCCACCACACACCATCTGACCAGGAGGAGAACAACAGCTCTCTCTCTCTCTCTCTCCCTCTTTCTCTCTTTCACTCTCAGGTGGATTACTGTCTTCATCCTTTGAGCGCTCTGCTTTAATTCCCTACAGCAGAGGGGGAAGTGCAACCAAATTGTGTCTCGACGCTCCGAACGCCAATAAGATCCTTTTTAATCAGGGATATCTGACGTTTCTTTTTTTTTTTTTTTTTTTCTGTTCTCTTTCTCTTCTTTTATTTCATCTTGGATCAGATCTGGCTGCAGGGCTTGTGGCTTTCCCTCAGCATGATTTGTTTTCATGTAAAACAGTAATACAACCAAAGTATGGAGGATCTGTCACATTTTGGAGGCCTTTTCCCTCCAGAACCTCTGAGAACCCTAATAGAACACATGACATTGTGTGTTCTTTGAAGTCTGCCACGCCCACAAAACCAAATCCTGGTTGGATCAGTGACCCGTCTGGGCCCATGATAAAAAGGTGAGCAGGGAGTCAACCATCCCAGTCTTACTTTGAAACCTGTGGGACTGAAGCTGAAGAGTAGGAGGAAAAAGAGAGGAGCTAGAATTTTGCAGGTTCTGCAGGGTTCTGGATTGAGGATTGATCTGTATCCTCTGATGACATAAGGGGACTCAGTCTTCACAGCCTTCAATGAAGAGGTGGTGAGAGATTTTTGTTTCCTGACTTCACGGAGAGCTTATTTTAACTTTTCACCCAAAACATTAACCTGCCTGATGGATTGTTGGTTAATTTTATTCATGTATTTCTATTATTTTACTCATATATCAGTCATATATCCAGTTCTCTATTCCTCTGTCCTTCTTTCTTCTCCCCACAATAACTCCTGTGCCCTTTTCACCACATAGTTAATCCCATGGCCCTATTCCTGTAGTTCGACCATTCCTATGTCCTTCCATCCCTGATCTCCTCTACCAGCCCAATGCCCCTCCACCCCCGTCACCCTAAACCCCTTCCCTAGGTAGCCCTGTCACCTTTAACCTATATATTATCAACTGTATCTCCATGTTTCTCTGTTCTCTTCTGAGTGACGCTTTTTTTGCACGTCAAAAACACCCAAACAAGGTCACAGTCTTAGATTAGCTGTCTCCATCGGAGGCCTTGGAGCTCCTGGAGACAGATAAAAAGGCACACTCTGAACTGTGCAGGAGAGAGAGAGGATTCAACACAGAGAGGAACACTGACCGGTCTCTTCAGCATCCTGTAAGAACTTCGTTACTCTTCTGTTAATAAACTTGGCGAGCTTCAAAACCTCTTCGCCTCATCACCGACTCTTCGAACCTCGGATCTCAATCGGAGAATCCAGCAAGCCTAATATTGTTCCCCTCTTAGTCCCAGAACAGTCCTGACCAGAACAGTCCTGACCAGAACAGTCCTGACCAGTCTGGACTCCACCTTGCCTCTGAAGGTGAGCTGTGGCTCCAGCAGCAGAATCTATAAGCTGGTTAGTGGGTCCATGGATGAGATTAGTTTGTCCCACAGATGCTGGATGGGACTGAGATGTAAGAAATTTGGAGGAACTACTTGGACTCTTTGTTCCTCAGTCAGTTCCTGAACAGTGTCTGCAGCGTGAGGGAGTGTTGTCCTGCTGAAAGAGGACACTGCCATAAGGGGACGGCATCACCACTTAGGGGGAATTTGGTTTGAAGCAACATTTAGGTGTTGAAGTAACGTCCACATGAATGTTGGATGAGGTTTCCCAGCACACACACCCGGTCCACATGATGGAAAAGACAACGGGAACCAGAACCAGTTCACCTTCTTCCATCACTCCATGGTCCACTTCTGAGCTCCAGCTTTGGGTGGTGGACAGGGGACAGGACGTGACCCAAATTTACCTTATTTACCTTTTTCTTATGATAATAAGATGCCATAATTATTGCGCCAAACATATTTTATGAGATCTTTTCCCCCAAAAATACACATTTGGCCAATAAAGAATAATAATACAGTGATATAAAAAGTGTAAATTGTCTTTTAAGAGCATTATGGTCTGTTACGTTTGCTCAGACACACACAGATCTGTAGATAAGAGTCTTAAATATCAAATATTCTGACACAGGTGTGGCCTCCTCTTTGTCGCACTTGACCTGAGAGAAATGTGGAGGTTAGGAGGGTAAAGACTAAGAGCTTTAGAGGTTAAAGAAACTCTCCTCACTCCGTTAGGCCCTGAAGTGGAGTTTTATCAAAGAAATTGACACACGGTTTGATTTGGGCTTTAATATCAGCCCCCCGATGGACCAGCCGCCCCCAACAGCCTGCGGTGCATCCCAGACTGCACTGCTGTAATAGAGGGCAATATAGAGATAAGTGGAGTTTCTGAGAAAAATCAATAGACATATGGACCAGTGATGGCACCTGTGTGTGTGTGTGCGTGTGTGTGTGTGTGTGTGTGTGTGTGTGTGTGTGTGAGGGGCTGATGTGTTTCTTCGAAGCAGCTCTCGTTTTTCTCCCTCTGTTCTTGCTCGAGTGAAAGACAACAGCCCTCATTTTTATACCCTTTATATAAAATCTATATATTATAAATATATTTCTTTTCATATAAACACAGTTTGATGCGTTGGGTTTCCTCTCTGTCCTCTCTGTTAGAAAAATATATTTTTATATTATTTTTGTTCTTGAATCCTGTAAATGTGAATAAGCTCTTGTGTAAGTTTGTTCACGGGTGTGTTCGGTTGAGCTGAAGGCTGCGAGCTGAAACTGTAACGTTCAGGGTTCTTATGACCCCACAAACGACATGTTTGTTTTGAAGAAACGTTACACTTTATTGTATTTTAAACAAAGTGTGACGAATATCAGACAATGTGTGTATTAATTTTAAACACAGTGTGATGAAAGAATAAAAAAGACTTTATATATATCATATTAAATAAATAAAATATTTATATATCATATTAAATAAATAAAATAGACTTTATATATCATTTTAAATAAAATTGACCATATATATCATATTAAATAAATGAAATAGACTTTATATATCATATTAAATAAAATAGACTTTACATATATCATATTAAATAAATAAAATAGACTTTATTTTGTTTGTTCTAACACATTAAGATAAATATATTTTATTCCTTAAACACAGTGTGATGAACATTAGACTGTGTTAAAAAAATAAACTTTATATATTGTATCAAATAAATTATACTTTTTTACAGATAAATATCTTTAAACAAATACCTTGAGGGTGATGGACCATGGATTAGGTTAGTTTAAAACCATGTGATAAATGCTAGATTTTAATATTTTAGTTTAATATATTAGTTTGAACCTTAGACTTTTATTATGGATTATTACAATAGTTTAAATAAGTTAATCATTTAATAATATCGTTTGTCTATTTGATGCGTAATGTGACGGACTGGTGATCTGTCCAGGGTGTCCCCACCTTCCCCACCTGTGAGAGCTGGGATAGGCTCCCCCCGTGACCCTAATCAGCACAAGCGGCTCAGAAAACGAGTGAGTGAAAGAGTGCTTCATGTTTCTTTTGAGGATTGTTAGTGTAAACTCGATGTGATGAAAATTATATTGGGTTTAAATGTTGAATGATTGATTTTTGACTGTGTTGTATTTGTTCTGAGCAAAGTGGAGTTAAGTGGTTTACAAACAGCATGGTTTTAAACAGTGTGATTTATGTACACAATCATTTTTAAGATTAAATAATAGATCACTCAGCAGCATTTTCATAAATGAAACTCTGTAGAGGAAAAGACTGTGCACTGGAGTCTTTATTGTTCATTAATTGATCTCATTTACAGCCTAACGAGTCTAATCTGTTACACAGACACAGCGAAGCTTTAATGTTTCTCACACTCGCTCAGATTTCAAACACTTTACAGACACGTCCAATACAGCAGATAGTATTCTAAAAATATTCCCCACGATTCTACTCTAAATACTATTTACACTTAGTAAGAAGAGAAGTGAGGCAACTGACCACAAGAGGGCGCTGCACGTAATTGTACAGTTAAGGATAATTGATCTGTGCAGGCTCCGCCCATAAATGCATTAATTTGTATCTAATGATGTGAGGTTAATTAAAAAATAGATATAATTTTATATAGTTGTTTTCTTTATCCTTAATTGTTAATGACATTTTTACATTTAAAAGCCTTTAATCAAATAAAAAAACTTTATTTATTCCGGGCCTGGTGTTCCGTGTTGCATAAACTCAGTTGTTTGTGGTAAATTTACAGCCCTTGCTGTGAGGATTTGATTAAAGCACATTTCAGCAGCAGAGCTAAAAACAGGAAGTCTCTATCACGGCAGCACTGATGCAGTCAAAGAAAAGCTAAGCCACACATCTGATGAGTTTTAAGATCAGCAATATAACGAAGTACAAACAAAAACCTGAGATCCTAATAATACATAGTTCTGAACAAATTATAGCTTTAAGTGTAGGCGGTCTGATAAACTGATAAATGGAAGTGCTGCAGTCTCTCACTGGGACAAATTGGATTTTATTCTGCTTTATGGTACAATCAGCCTCATAAACAGGAGATCCAGTGGAACACCTTTGTGGGCGGAGCCTGGGCAGATAAATGCAAGTATCTTTTGGCCTTCATGGAGTAAAATAGGAGAATATATACATGTTTTTGAATATTTTATAGCCTGTAGTTACTATTAGTATCACTTTAGTGACTCACATTTGTGAACAAAACAAATTTGTCATGATTGGTTTTCCTACTCAGGCTGTTTTTATCTCCAACTTTCAGCCGCTCTTAAAAAATGACTCACTGCTTTCATTCCCAGACTATTGGAACTAAGGTTGGATCCAACACCTGCTGTCGTCAGAACGAGAAAATAAAAATAGCTTCACCCTTTGGTACGAATATTTAATGTGATATTACTTTAAAAAATGTCCTTCAAGATACAGATCATGAAAATATTCCGTCAAAGCCATAATTTGATTACACTGGTCTTAAAGGTTCCTTAAACCCTCCGGATCAGAGATCAGCAGCAGCGTTCAGAGCAGACCAGGGGTTTGAGGCTGGGGGTCATCCAAAGATATGAGGTTGTGTTTTGGAGAGGTTTGAGATCTGGAGACATTACATGAACTTGAGCTTTTCGGAAAATCCCGGATTTTCTTTCCTGGCTTCAGAGTTTCAGTCTCTTCAGAAGAAAAAGCAACGCCTGAGAAAACAAAGAAAAAGTTTAGCCGTCTCTCCTAACTCCATTACTAACATACTAGTGTGTGTGTGTGTGTGTGTGTGTGTGTGTGTGTAATACCTGTGTTTTCTGAGGAGCAGTATGTTCTTTGACAGCTCACAGTATGAAGTCTCTTTCCATCACTACAACCACCATGCTGCAACACTATATAGAACTACACACACACACACACACACACACACACACACACACACACACACACACACACACACACACACACACACACACACACGTGAAGTGTGAAAAACAACTGTCATAAGACCATGAAAGAAGGGAAGCACAGTTAGGTTAAGATCAGGTACAGTGTAGTGGATGGACCCCATTTGATTCTATATCCAGGTAAACACAACACTACTACAGCTTCTATCACATGATTAATAATGTATTTCCCTCTGAAGCATCTGGAGGGAAATCATCATGGTGTGGTATGGGATGGTGTGATGTGGGATGGTGTGGTGTGGTGTGATATAGTGTGGTGTGGTACGGTGTGGTGTGGTGTGGTATGGTGTGGGATGGTGTGGTATTGTGTGATATAGTGTGGTGTGGTGTGATATAGTGTGGTGTGGTGTGGTATGGTGTGGGATGGTGTGGTGTGATATAGTGTGGTGTGGTGTGGTGTGATATAGTGTGGTGTGGTGTGATATAGTGTGGTGTGGGATGGTGCGGTGTGGTGTGGTGTGATATAGTGTGGTGTGGTGTGATATAGTATGGTGTGGTATGGTGTGATATAGTGTGGTGTGGTATGGTGTGGGATGGTGTGGTGTGGTGTGATATAGTGTGGTGTGGTGTGGGATGGTGTGGGGTGGTGTGGTGTGATATAGTGTGGTGTGTTATGGTGTGGGATGGTGTGGTGTGGTGTGATATAGTGTGGTGTGGTGTGGTGTGGGATGGTGTGGGATGGTGTGGTGTGGTGTGATATAGTGTGGTGTGGTGTGGTGTGGTATGGTGTGGGATGGTGTGGTGTGGTGTGGTATGGGATGGTGTGGTGTGGTGTGATATAGTGTGGTGTGGTGTGGTGTGGTATGGTGTGGGATGGTGTGGTGTGGGATGGTGTGGTGTGGTATGGTGTGGGATGGTGTGGTGTGGTATGGTGTGGGATGGTGTGGTGTGGTGTGGTATGGGATGGTGTGGGATGGTGTGGTATGGTGTGGTGTGGTATGGTGTGGGATGGTGTGGTGTGGTGTGATATAGTGTGGTGTGGTGTGGTGTGATATAGTGTGGTGTGGTGTGGTATGGTGTGATATAGTGTGGTGTGGTATGGTATGGGATGGTGTGGCAGTGCTGCCACAGAAGTGAAACTAATGTTACCTGTGGAGAGTTGGACGGCTCTTCTGTCACACTGTCCTCACTCCCACTCGCTTCACTGATACCGTCCACTGCAGGACGCTGTCCTGTAAACGTCCTGCACCTGCAGTTAGAACAACAGACTCCTGAGCTCAGGCAAACAAAGCTTCTCCGAAAAAAAGATAAAGTTTCAGAAAAAATCGCAGCAAGAGTAGAAGAAGAGTGTTTATCTAGTTCTGGTGACGTTTACCTTCACATTTTGCAACAAGGTGTTTTGGAACCTCAATAAGGTGACAGAAAACTCATGCCAACTTACTGGGGACCAACAAAACAAACACACACACACACACACACACACACACACACACACACACAAATGCACACACTCTCATATGTATGGAAATGCTGATCGTGAGCATTCTCAATTTTCTCTGGAGCTTTGCTCAGACATCAGTGACAAATCTGCCGACACACACACACACACACACACACACACACGCATGGTAAGTGGCTTTATTACTTTCATGTATGTTATGATAAGTGTGACCCACCCGTCCATCTGGGGCCAGCAATAGGTTTTAGAATAAAGCAGGTGTTCAGGCAGAACACGGGTGTTTTGTGTTCCTGCATGTGTGTGTGTGCGCTTGAGCGTGTTTGAGTGCTATAGACAGATAAACAGAAACCGAAAAATAAAAAAGAGAGGAAGAAAATAAAAGATACAAGCAGCCAAGTGCGAAAGGCAATTTGAAATGGCAAAATTGTCGCCCGTGTAGCGTTTAAATGAGGCTATAGACGGGCGGGTCCATTCCGAGGTCTACTCTGACATATTGCGATGCATAATTGCTGTAGTACAAGCTAAACCAAGCGTGTAATTGAAAGCGTTGTGGCCTAAGGAGGGCCTAAACAAGCCCTGGGAGTCTAAAAAGGGGCCACAAAGAGAATCAGACACTTAACCTGAGCCAGACAGGAGCACCTGGGCATGTGTGTGTGTTTTACACCCATCTGACACCAGCCGAAAACATCTTTAATCTTTCATTGGCCTTGGCTTCTGCAAGATCTCCTAATAAACAATTTAACGCCAGCATTGTAGCCTGAATTCACACACACACACACACACACACACGCAGAAATGAAGCCAGCAGCAGGACTTAAGGACCTTTACGCTTCATTCATTTCTGATCACTGTGATTTTTCTCCCCAAATCCAGTGTCCACTCACTCTAGTAAAAATGCACTTCATACTGGTTTTAATTGTGTAAAACATTCACCCACATATTCACTCGTACATCAGTGCATGAGCAGAGTTTTCGAGTATTTAAACTCCCTTCATTTCATCCCAATTATCTGTCCTTTCCATCCCTCCTTACTTTAGTCGGAACACATCTGAGTTAACCCTCCATTATTTTATCCTCCATCACCTTCCCAACATCCAGACCCGTCTCAGACTAAATGGACACGAACACCCAGAAAAGACGTCCCTCTGAGTGTCCATCGGTGCAGGACAGAGTGAAGGAGATGTGAGAGAGAGGACAGGGAGAGTGGACGGAGTTCAGGCGTGTGTTGAGTGTGACGTCCGTGACGGGAGAACTAGTAGAGACGTGAATGAAAGTGAAAGTGACAACCCTTGTCATTGTCAGACAGTGAACCACAACGAAATTGAACCTCTGCATTTAACCCATGCACACTCAAGCACCGTGCAGCAGTGGGCAGCTATTGAAAGCGCCCGGGGAGCAGTGACGGCGACGGCACCTTGCTCAAGGGTACCTCAGGGCAACCTATTGGGAAGGGGTTCGAACCCCCGATCATGCGGCTAACACCCTAACCACTAGGCCACCGCTGCCCCAGTTTATTGTAAAAGTGTTCTTGTGTTCAGTTGTAGGGAACAGAGGGAACCATTTCTGTTATGTCCTTAAAATAGTGTTCTGCTGGGTGGTGGTGGTCTAGTGGTGGGTAATTGCCTATGGACCTATGGATCAAGAAGTCCCAGGTTCAAATCCCACCTCCAGCACTACCACCACTGGGTCCCTGAGCAAGACCCTTAAGCCTGAATCCCTTCAGGGGGGACTGTCCCTGCAATTAGGACATGGACATGGATAAGAGCGTCTGCTAAATGCTGTAAATGTAAATGCTCCAGTGTAGGGAACAGTGACGTTGGATCCTTTCTGTACTTTATGATAGTGTTCTATAGCGGTGGTCTAGTGTTTAGGGAGTAGGTTGCCATGGTATTGCCATGGTAGGGAGTAGGTTGCCATTGGTAACTCTGAGCAAGGTACTGTTCCATCACTGCTCCCCGGCTGAAGGATATGTCTGCCCCCTGCTGGACGGTGTGTATGTTAAATGCCGAGGATGTGTTTGGTTGTGGTTCACTGTGTTCACAATGACTGACAGTCATGTCCCTGAAATAGTCTTCAAGTGCTAAAGTGTAAGAAATGCTGATTAGGGATCCTCTATCCTCCCTAAAATAGGGTTCTAATGTTCCAGTGTAGGGCACAGTGATTAGTGATCTCTCTCTCTCTCTCTCTCTCTCTCTCTCTCTCTCTCTCTCTGACCTGTAGCAGTAGGTGATGCTGGCGATGATGGACAGCAGAAGGATGAGTAAAGCCACACACACAGCGATGGCCGCATTCCTCCTTTTCTCCTGCTCGGCCTGCTGCAGGTCCCACCACTCCAGATCACTGAACTGACAACGTTCACCCAAGTAGCCTGGCACACAGCTGCACACACACACACACACACACACACACACACACACACACACACACACACATAGTATCATTATTTTGCATGTCTAATAACTTTTATTCAAATTTATTCAAATGTTTTATATTAGTGATTCTGCTTTTACACACACACACACACACACACACACACACACACACACACACACAGCTCAGTTCAGGTGTGGAGATATGAAACACTGAAGTAGGGCAGGAAATCCCATAATATCAAAAACAGAAAAATGTTGTTTTTTAACACAACACTGCCATCTAGCGCTCATAAGTGGCATAAATTAACTGAGACTGGACACAGACGTCTTAAATCCAGAATTAATCCAAAACTCAGGTAAACACAAACCCCAAAAGTAGTGCTGTCAGTTCCAGGCCTCAGCACAGACACTAACACTGTCTTTGTTCTGAAGCATCAACAATGATATTTTGCAAAAAAGAAAACATGTCAATCACAAAAGCCCACCATTTCTGCACTTTACTGCGTTGGTGGCATTAGTAATAAAATATTATTGGAAATACAGATAAATGTAATGCAAGAATGAATAATTATTATATTTAAATATTGTGGCTTTCCAATTATGTTCAATAAATCAATAAATTCAATGCTTCCAATAATAATATTTAATATATCTGGATAGGGTACAGCTATCATTGTTGTGGCCTTATTTATCCCAAAACAGCAAGGAAGCAAGATCAAAACCTCAGAAAACCTTATGAAGTGTGTGTGTGTGTGTGTGTGTGTGTGCGTGTGTGTATGAAACACTTGCTTGCAGCCATAAGACTCCATCTCGGGGAAGTAGAAACACAATCCATCGTACAGACAGTAGGAGTCGTGAGTGGACGGACATCTCTCTACACCACTGTGTCGCCACGGAGACGTGATGTCCAGAGGACGGCTCGTCATCGGTCCCCATGGGTCACCCTTTGACTCGACTACACCAAAACACAGAGCGGGGGATTAGGGTTCTTTCTGGCCTACGTTCCAGTTATGAATGGGGTTCCCTGTTCTCAGTGATGGAACATTATTAAACTCGTTTACAGGGAACAGCAGTGGCCCCTAAACACTGTTCCTTTACACACGAATAAGGGTCCATATTTCAGTTTCAGCACTTCTACAGTGGAAACTGACAAATCCATAGCATTTACAGAATAATCCTTAATGAATATTGAACAATTCTAGTGGATTTAGTGGATACTAAATCATTCTTAATGTGTGGCATAGGATTCTGAATAATTCATAATGGATACTTAATATCTCATAGTGGATACTGAAAAATCTGTAGCAGATACTGAATAATTAATAATGAATACTGAAAAATTGATAGTGGATACTGTAATATTGTCATGTAATAATTGATCCGTCTCCAGTGAAGCCGCTCAGGCAGCGACAAAGCTCAGCCCCGTCCACCATCAGACACCGAGCGTTAACGCCACAGCATAGAGAGAAACCCTCGTCCCGATTTGGAGATAAAACATCATCATGACGGTGTAGTTACTATTGTTTCAGAGTTACTCCTCTATCATTAATGACTGTGAGCTTTGTTTCTTCTGGATTAAAATACAGCACTACGGAAGAGTCCTGAGAACCTTCATTTCCTCATCCTTTGCTTCCAGACTTGTGGTGGTCTAGTAGTAGGACAGTCGTTATGGACCTATGGACCAAGAGGTCGCAGGTTCGGATCCCACTTCCAGCACTGCCCCCGTTGGGTTCCTGAGTAAGAACCTTAACCCTGAGTTGCAGGACATGGAAGTCGCTCTAGATAAGAGCGTCTGCTAAAATGCTAGGGTGGCGATGGTCTAGTGGTAGGGTACTTGCCTACGGACCTCTGGATCCCTGAGCAAGACCCTTAACCCTGAGTTGCTCCAGGGGGACTGTCCCTGTAATTAGGACATGGAAGTCACTCTGGATAAGAGCGTCTGCTAAATGTCGTAAATGTAAATGTAAATGTCAAGTATTTGTAATATATGGTTGAGGGACAGTTCTCCAGATCTTCCTGAAGGACAGTGTTGTTGTCTCTCATGTTCAGTCCAGTCTCTGTACCTGAGCAGTTTGATAGTTCTGTGTTGGTTAATCCACACAGTGATCTACATCTGAACCTTCAAGCAGAACAAAGCGTCTCACTTAAGACATGAAGCAGTGAAGAACCAGGAGCAGATGATTCCAGATGATCAGGGGATTCATTTACTCTGATGCTGAGTGCTAAGTTGGTGGAACCCCTTTATCTAGAACCTTGTATTAAGGCAGCCGGGAGCTCTAAAACATTTGTTCTCTTTTCTTTTCTGATTCCCAGTAAAATATTGTCAGCCCACAGGGGGCGCTGAACGCCTTACAAATAAGTAAGAACTGAGGGGGGGGGGCTTTTGCACTGAACTCTATGTTTTTGTACTGCATGAACTTCACAGTGAGAAGGTCCTGGATTCGATTCCCAGACGGGACGGTCCGGGTCCTTTCTGTATAGGGTGGACATGTTATCCCCGAGTCTATGTGTGTTTTCTCCAGGAGCACCAGTTTCCTCCCACTGTCCAAAGACATGGATGTCAGATAAACTGGAGATGATAAATTGTAGTTGTGGTTTTGTGTGTGTGTGTGTGTGTGTGTGTGTGTGTGTGTGTGAGTATGTTTGTGTGTCTGCCCTGCAATGGACTAGTGACCTGTCCAGGACGTGTCCCTACCTTTCATCCTTTGAGAACTGGGATACAATCGAGCAGAGCCCACGACCCTAATCAGGACAAGTGGCTCAGAAAATGAGTGAGTGAGTGAGTGTATGTTGGCTCAATATTGGTAATAATGACTGGAAGTACATTGGTGCCTTGACTTACAAGTTCAATTTGTTCCGTGACGAAGCTCGTAACTCAAATTTCTTGTATGTCAAATCAGTTTTCCACACTGAAATGCACTGAAATGCCATTAATCTGTTCCGGACCCCCAAAAAAAACTGCATTTTTTTTGTTACATGTTTTAAAATAAGAAATATGTGATTTTAAATAACAAATATTGAATAATAACACAATACAATAGAATGATCCACACCATCAGCAGCTTCTCCACATGTTCATGGATAGATGTCCGCTGTTTAGAAGATATTTTAACGCCTTTGGCTGGCGTTCTAGCCTTTATCGACTCATTCTGCTTCAGTGATGTGCAGATTGTAGAAGTGCTGCACTCATACTATTAAGATAACCGCTTAAGGTGAACGAGTGAGACATGGGATGCTGGGCGAATGTTGGTCATTGCACCATCTAGTGGTGGGTATCTGAAGCTGGCTCATAACCCGAATTTTAGCTCTCAACGGCCGAGAGACGCTCGTATCTTGAAAAACTCGTTAGTTAGGACACTCGTAAGTCAAGGTACCGCTGTATTGTGGTTATTTTTTATGTGTAAATGGCAAATAGTTGGAATCTAAATTAAATCTAAATTCAATTAAAATAAAACAACAGCAGCTCTACCGGACACCATTTTCTCGGTGAAGGTCACCGGCTCTCCTGAATCTGAGGGCAAGCTTTCATCGTTCAGAGATCTGTTCTTCAGGTGATCACGCCAGTGCCCATCACCCAACTCTGTGGAGAATCAGAACCAGAGGTAGATTCAGAATCAGATTTAAAATCAGTAAACGAGCCATAACTCATAAACATGAATCACAAAACGCAATCTGATTCCTAATCCGATTCAGATTGAGTGAATCAGAACCAGATTCAGAATCCTATTCAAACCCACAATGAGAGCCAGACATTGCGAGTAAATCAGAACCAGATTCACAATCAGATTTAAAAATAGTATAAGAGCTAGAATCAGATCAAAATCTGATTCAGAACAAGAGTCATGAAAGAGAACCAGAATTAGATTCAGAATCAGACCTAAAATCAGTCTAAGAGCAAGATTCAGAATATCAGTTTGATTCTGAACATGACTCATGAAACAGGAAGAGCCAGAATCAGATTCAGAACCAGAATTAAAATCAAAGCACAATTTAGAATTTGATTCACACTCAAAATAAGAGGCAGAATCATAATCAGAATAGAAAAAATGACTCATTGGTCAAGTTCATTTGGTCACTGTGAGTAAAAATGTTTTATATTATAATGTTGAATTCAACAGAGTCAAGGATTGTCTCTCTATTTTTGTTGTTTTAATCTTGTAATGTTATTTAGAAAAAAAAGTGAAAAGTGAAAGTGACAGCCCTTGTCATTGCGAGGTCAAAGCACAGCAGACAGTGAACCACAACGAAATTGGACCTCTGCATTTAGCCCTTGCACACTCAAACACCGTGCAGCAGTGGGCAGCTATTGAAAGCGCCCGGGGAGCAGTGACGGGGACAGCACCTTGCTCAAGGGTACCTCAGGGCAACCTGTTGGGAAGGGGTTCGAACCCCCGATCCTCCGATCATGTGGCCAACGCCCGAACCACTAGGCCACCGCTGCCCTAAAAGTCACTGTCTTTGAAAATGTATCCGTTACATTAAATAACACTGAATTCAAAGTTATGCGCTTTGAAGATATGAGGTTTTTGTCTAGATGTCCTCAGAGACTGACCTGCAGGTGTTTCTATGGGCAGGCAGGTTTTACCATCAGCTGACAGGACCTGCTGTGAGTGACAGGAGCAACGAGCCAATCCCAGTCTGTTCTCACACATCTGGGAACACCCTCCGTTTCCATGGAGACAGAGATCCGCCCCTTTGAGGAGAATACAGTATCACCAGTCTTCTTTAAACCCAGCTCGTCTTTCTCTCTCTCTCTCTCTCTCTCTCTCTCTCTCTCTCTCTCTCTCTCTCTCTCCTTCATTTAATTTCTCTCTTCCTCATCACCCCTCTTCTAATTTTCTATCAGTTTTTCTATGACATTATTTTCTTCCCCTTTGTCTTCCCTTCTTTCGTTATCCTTTCTTTTTCCTGGGATTGGAAGCAACCATGATTGTGTGTTCATGGTTGCTATGGTATCTGTGATTGTTGCCAGTTTGTTTCAGATGGTTGCTAGGGTATTGCTTGGTTTTTGTGTGGAACTGCAGGTGGTTGCTAGGGTGTTACAAGCTGATTGCAATGCCATGTCTGGTGGTTGCTTGGGTGTTGCTAGGTGGTTGCCAGCTTGCTTCAAATGGTTGCTAGGGTTTTGCTTGATGGTTACTTGGATGTGGCAAGCTGGTTGCTAGGGTGTTGCTAGGTGGTTGCCAGGGTTTTCAAAGTGGTTGTTAGGTTGTGGCAAGCTGGTTACAGTGATTTCTGTGGTGGTACAAGATGTTCTTCTTGTGTTTAGAAGCTTTTGTACATGTGTGTGAGTGTGTGTATGTGTGTGTTTGAGTGTACGTATGTGTGTGTGAGTGTGTGTATGTGTGTGTGAGTTAGTGCGTACCTGGTTTAGTGAATGGGTGTATGACGATGATTGAAGCGGGCCTGACAGTTTCTATCCCGAGTCGCTTTTGTTTGCGTCCATTTTTCTTGTCCATCCTGTAGAGCCAATTATCAGCCCAATCACTGACCCACAGCGTGTCCTCAAACACGGCCACACTGAATGGACGTCCTGCAGAAAAATAGATATTAAATATAAAAATGAATATAAATAGATTCCAATAGCTGATACACACACACACAGTTAGAACAGTGAATTTGTTCTCTGTATTAAATCTCATGCAAACACACACACACCAGGAGCCGGAGGCTGCAGTACCAGTGCCCAGGGAGCAGTGTTGAGGACGGTACTTTACTGTACTTTACTGTAACCTACTGTTCTGGGACCTACAACCTGCAGATCTTGGGACCCGGTCCCTAACCTGTACGTATGTGTGTCCCTGTTTTTATGTTTGTGTGAGTTTGTGTGTGGCAAGCCTTCAAGGTGAAGCCTCACCTACTTGGTTCTGTTTGAGCGTGCGCCGGTCGGTGCCGTCCAGCCGGGTGGACTCTATAAGTCCGGTCGACAGGTCTGTCCAGTAGATCCGCCCAGAGCTGAAGTCCAGAACCAAGCCGCTGGGCGTGACCAGACCCACCCTGACCAGAACCTCGCGGCCTAGTCCGTCCAATCCTGACCGCTCCACTGCTGGTCGACTGCCCACATCTGTCCAAAACAGTCTCCTCCACACAGTCAAACAGTGAGAAATTTAAGCAATTAAACGTAGAGATGCCAGATGATTAGGTGGTTGCTAGGTGGTAACAATATATCTGCTTGTTGCTAGGGTGTTGCTAGCTGGTTGCTATGGCATCTCTGAAGGTTGCTTGTGTGTCAGTAAGTGACGCAAGGTTGTTTCCGGTGGTTGTTTGAGTGGTTACTATGGCATTGTAGGTGGTTGCCAGATGGTTGTAATGGTATCTATGGTGGTTGCTAAGTGGCTGCCAAGATGTTTCAGATGGTTGCTAAACTGTTCCTGGCCTGTTGTTACATATTGTTGGTTGCTATGGTATTTATATTATGTTACTATTATTATATTAAAGCATTTAGTACCAATATATGTAAATGACCTAATTTCTGATTGGTTATGCTGTATCTAGTTTGAAAAGTAGAAACACTAAACTGATGTGGGCAGAATAGATGGATATGAATAGCTTCTTTGGTGCTTTTTGATATAAAAAAAAATATAATTGAATTTAATAAGGTTTTATAGGGTGTTTCTTATATGGACTGGATACTGAAGGGTACAATATAAACTTACATCCCATATCAGACTGTTATAGTTTATTAAACAAACAATATCTGCGATGATAAACATCTTCAAAGAACAAATATTTAGCTTTTTTCAGAGAACATTTATCACTTTTGTATGTACAAACACACAGCCATTAATTTTTACTGCAGTATTTTAATTTCACTTTGTCCATTTAAGCAGCGGTGAATGTTCTGTTGCTTTGCCTGTAGGATTTATGCTAATTAAACTTATTTAACCTTGTTTAAACTTCTGTAGTCTAGGCATGGTTTTGACATTAATTTTAGGCAGCTTATGGACTGTACGGAGTGAGAAGGATATTAAAGGACAGAATTTTGCAAGGTGCTTCATTATACTGGCTCTTAAAGAAAGAGAAGATTCTTACTGGGCCTGGGGGTGGATGGCAATGCCTTGGGGCTTCAGGAGCTGCTCAGAAATCAGAACTTCCCCATTCTGGCCGTCCAGACGGCTGCGGCAAACTGAGGATGAGCTGCAACAGAAAAAATAACTCTTTTAGATACATTCAAAAGCTGCTGAATGTTGTTTGGCAAGCCTGTGTGTGTGTGTGTGTGTGTGTGTGTGTGTGTGTGTGTATTACCCCTTGTCTGTCCAGTATAGTCTGCGGTTGATCCAGTCCAGAGCCAGTCCCTCAGGAGACGAGTCTGGTCCAGTGGACAGTAGACGCTCTCTGGATCCTCCTTCCAGGGGGATCTTATCAATCTGCTTCTGTTCAGAACCAATAAAGTAAACCTGAAACACACACACTCACACACACACACACACACACACACACACACACACACACACACACACACACACACACACACATTCAGTTTATTCCTGCATCCAGCAATTACTTATGGATACAATACATTTATTCATAATAAACATATATGCTTCACTAAATGTAATAATAATAATAATAATAATAATAATAATAATTGCATTTAAATGAATTAAATTCCGTTTATTTATTATGGTATTATTGTTGTTGTTGTTGTTGTTGTTGTCGTCCTTGTTGTTGTTGTGTTTCATCACCATGTTCTGCACTGGATCGTAGTCCAGAGATCTGAGGGAGCCACCAGGGTCCTCCAGCAGGATTCTGCTCTCAGATCCATCAGTACCGACCCGTCTGATATCCACTCCATTAGCAAACAGCAAGAACACTGGAGGACCTGAGGGAGAGCAGGGAGAGCAGGGAGGGAGAGAGAGAGAGAGAGAGAGAGAGAGAGAGAGAGAGAGACAGAGAGAGAGACAGAGACAGAGAGAGAGACAGAGAGAGGGATTGAGAGAGAGACATACAGAGAGAGAGAGACAAAGACAGAGAGAGAGAGACATACAGAGAGAGAGACAGAGAGAGAGAGAGAGAGAGAGAGAGAGAGACAGAGAGAGAGAGAGAGGGATATTCAGTAGAATGATTGGACGAATCTTTAGATGTTTTTCTCTACAGCATTGTTCTGCACATTTTGGGGTGTGAACTTTCTTACACACAATTGTATGTGTGTGTGTGTGTGTGTGTGTGTGTGTGTGTTTGTATGTGTGTGTTGGACGTGCCTGTAGCTTTGCACTGTTTGCCATCTGGCTGCAGTTGGTATCCAGGTTGGCACTCACACTCCCACCTGCCAGGTGAGAGCGTCACACACACCTGACTACACCCACCCCCGTCCGCAGACAGACAGCCTGAGATGAGCAGAGACATTGATCAGCACACACACACACACACACACACACACACACACACACACACACACACACACACACACCTGTGCAGGAGTGTCCATCAGGCTGCAGAATGGATCCAATGGGACACACACACATGTCTCCTTGTTGAGTGTGAGTGCATGCATGATCACACAGTGTACCGTTCTCCACGCAAGGCTTGATTTCTACACACACACACACACACACACACGGTTATAAATAAGGTCAGTGAGAAACAGAAGCCTTGTTTCCTTTTGGGTGTGATGTGTAAGTTTGGTTCCATTTCTAATTATTAGCAACTAATAACCAATAACAGATAATCAGTATTAATAAACACAAAATCTTAATGTATCTGATTCAAAAATTACACGAACCAAGTACATCTAAGAATTATATCACATTTCATTTATTTATTGTATAAAGTGACCCAACTTTCCAGTGTTAATTGGAAAGCGTGTAAAACTCCTGCAGTGTGAGAACAGAGCCCCCAGTGGGCAGCGGTGGTATTGCTGCTGATGTTGAAGTTTTATGTTTTTATAACATATTTACTGATGATTATTTGCAGTTTCAGTGCAGATCAGTTCACTTTTTGACCATAAAGATTTAAACAGAAAAATGATGGCTTACTAAATTTGCAATTATCTTTTTCAGATGAAAATGTATGTTCATCATTTTCTACCAAAAATCTTCACTCCTTCTGCTCGTCATTCTCCTGAAAAACCTTTATTTCAGCCACGCCTCAAGCGCTGGCCTTGGAGTCTGTGTTACTGTCCCATTAACTCTGAGATTAGGGGTCAAAATTATTATTACAGTGAATTTCATTAGAATGAATATGAGCTCTGTGGAAGATACTGAGATATAAAGCCCAACCGAACCCTGTAATCAACTCGACTTCTCTGCCTCGCCGAGCAGGAATCCCAAATTAAACAGGCCTCTAATAAAACAGCGACTTCCAGAATAGACACCCCAGAGTCCCAGAAAAAAGAGGCTATTTTAGTCTCAAAACACTGACAGGCCTGATCCTCACTTCCACAAAGCCAGGTGCTTCAGGAGAAACAAGCCTCTTAGTCTGAGGCTCCCTCCAATCCCGTTATGATGTCAGATCCATAATCCCGCCCATAATCCCGTCCGAAAAGGTGAGAGTGCACCAGAGGGCTTCCGCGGAGCGTGTCAGGCGGATATGAAGGAGAAGAGGAGCTCCAGTTACCATCTGGATTGAAAATCAGATCATCTTTTACATTTTTCTGTCACAGAGTCATGGGCTGTGTCCCAATTCTATGCGCAGTTATGGTCTGTATTTTATGTCTCAGCCTGGTCATGGGTTGTGTCCTAAACCAATAGCTAATCGCAGGCTGTGTCCTAAATCTGCTTCTGGTCATGAGCTGTGTCCTAAACTTTTGCCCAATCATGGGCTGTGTCCTAAGTCTACACCCAATCATGGTAGGTAACCTAAATCAGTGCTTGGTCATGGACTGTATCCTAAACTTATTTCCAATCATAGGCCGTGTCCTAAATCTAATCCTAGTTTTGGGCTGCATGCTACACTTATAGTCATTCTTGGGCTGTGTACTAATTCTATGCTGTAATGGCCTGTGTTTTAAACTTATACCCTGTTGTGGGCTGTATCCTAAATCTAGGTCTGCTCATGGGTTGTGTCCTAAACTAAAAGCCAAACACTGACTGTGTCCTAAATCTACATTGTCATAGTCTGTATCCTAAACCAATGCCCAGTTATGGTCTGTCCTAAATTTACACCTTGTCCTGGGTTCTGTCCTAATCTTATTCCCAGTCATGGGTTGTGTCCTAAACCTTTGTTGTTATTGGTTTTGTTCTAAACCTACACCCCATCATAAAATATGTCCTGTCATGGGTTGTGCCCTAAATCTGTGCCCTGTTTAGCATATATTGCACTACCCTTTTCATCATATAGTTCAGTGCATTAATTTGGGACACAACCTAAAACCATGCCTCCAAAATTACGCTTTATTCACTGTTGAGTTTAAAAGTCCTGTAGGGCCCGTTCCTGCTCCCTTACCAGTGATCTATTGCACCAGTGTAGGGATTAGATTAGAGACCAATCCGGTTCTAGATCACTTTGTAACGGGAACGAGTGTGTGTATGCATGCCATGCATGCGTGCATGTTTGTGTGTGCGTGTGTGTGTGTGTGTGTGTGTGTGTGCTGGAAGTTAATCTGTTGGCCCTTGGTATTGCTGTGCTCTTAACCTGCTTAGTGCTCTAAAGCTGCTGACTAAATATGTTCCCTATTACTGATGGCACCTCCCTCATCATCTAATCACACACACACACACACACACACACACACACACACACACACACACACACACACAAATACAGCTGCAAGACCATTTCACCGTTTGACCATTAATCTAACAGCCTGTCTGACAGACCTGTTGTCTTCGCCCGTGTCTTGTGGGTTCTCCAGGCTTTTTTGTCCTCATGTCCTTACAGTGGAGCTGCTGACTGACACATTTGGGTTAAAAAAAGTTCAAAAGAAATATCCTGAATTCAGCCGGTACATTATAAAAAGCTCTAGGGTGTTACTGGGGTGGTTCCCTCAATGGTGCACCTTCAGTACCTTTATTTTGGGGAAAATACCTCCACCATCCAGGTTCTGATTTACTGTTCTACTTTAAAACTCCAGGTTATAAAACTCACAAATCAGCCCCCTTTCTCCTGAAACACATATATTTAGGGTAAAAACTGGAGCTCCAGGACCCTGTTGTACCTTTGAGGGAACATTTACACTGTTTATATCTTAATGGCTGCGATGGGCTGGCGACCTGTCCAGGGTGTGTCCCCCGTCCATCGCCCTGTGTGAGCTGGGATGGACTCCAGCACTCCCCCGCGACCCCGCTTGGGACAAGCGGCAGAAAATGGTTATATCTTAATGGATCATAAATATATCAAAAAGCACCTCTTTAACAGCATGTTTCCTTTATTATAAGCTCAGTGTCTGATTATATTTGGACCATTTAGACATTTTACAAAATATGTTTATGTGAACATAAACTCAGGCTTGTTATGTTTTTTTTCATAATAGAAATGTTATAAAACTTCTCTCCACGCTCACCTTGGCAGGTCTTGTTGTCCGGCAGCAGCAGGTATCCTTCAGGGCAGGTGCAGAAGTAAGAGCCTGGAATATTCTCACAGCCCAGAGAGCAGCCGTGGTTCCACAGGGCACACTCGTTTATATCTGAAGCAGAGAGAAAGAGGGAGTAAACACACTGACACTACTTCTTTCGCAACTGTAACACTTGGCCACTTTATCGGAAACCCTCCTAGTGTTCTGACACTGCAGCCCGTTGGTGAAAAACGTGTGGCTCCCATAAAAACTTTCAATGCGATCAGTTTTTTTTCATTTTGGGTGGTGGACCATCACAGCACCACATGCTCCCAGAAAAACATTCAAAAATATCTGGACACGCCAGTTTGTGGAAGAGAAAGCATGGTGTTCCTAATAAAGTGGCCAGTTTGTAGAAGAGTAAGCATGGTGTTTCTAATAAAGTGGCCAGTTTGTAGAAGAGAAAGCATGATGTTTCTAATAAAGTGGCCAGTTTGTAGAAGAACAATGATGGTGTTTCTTATAAAGTGGCCAGTTTGTAGAAGAGCAAGGATGGTGTTTCTAATAAAGTGGCCAGTTTGTAGAAGAGTAAACATGGTGTTTCTAATAAAGTGGCCAGTTTGTAGAAGAACAATGATGGTGTTTCTAATAAAGTGGCCAGTTTGTAGAAGAGCAAGGGTGGTGTTTCTAATAAAGTGGCCAGTTTGTACAGGAACAAGGATGGTGTTTCTAATAAAGTGGCCAGTTTGTACAGGAACAACGGTGGTGTTTCTAATAAAGTGGCCAGTTTGTACAGGAACAACGGTGGTGTTGCTAATAAAGTGGCCATGCTCAGGTATAGTCTTTGCTGTGAGCCCAGTGATCGTAGTGCCCATTTAATTCCCTTAATTGAAAATCAGTTTAATCAGCGCCTCGTTAAGATGAATTAAGTGTCTCAGCGGTGCCTCCACTGATGAGGAGAAGAGCGAAGCCTGTTGATCTATGCAGTGTCCTTCACCTTCACAGTATCCGCCCTGTTTGCTGAGGGTGAAGCCCTTCCTGCAGTTACACTGATCGGACCTCTCGGCGCTGGAACACACACTCACACACTCCTCCGTCTGTGGGTCACAACCTGTTCACCACACACAACACCTTACAGTTTAAATGTGTTTGTAATTCTTCATACTATCATTAATCAATTAACTTTAATTCACAAAATTCACATTATTAGTCCTGTTTACTGTTTAAGAGGAGAAGAAAAAGGGAAGAGCACTTTTTTTATTTGCTCTTTTTAATTTTTTGAGTATTTTTTTCCGACTTTTTCCTTCACCTCCATACGTTTGAACAGAAACATGCTTTTTATATGTGATTTTAATTCAGGTATACGGTATTCCATATAAACATAACCACATTCCGAATTTTCTTTCTTTTCCATTCATTTCTCATGTCTTTCACTCCGAACTCTCTCTCATAAACGTAGGCAGAGGGTCATATGTGAATATTTATGGCTGAAATGTCAATAAATTACAAACATGCTCTCTATGTCACTCATTTTTTCCCATTAATATGGAATGGAAAGTCCTTACCAGATATTATTGATTATTCAAACATGAACAATGTTTTCTGCAATGATTTCTACACAATATGGGCTCTTTGAATGTAACAACTCACTCAAACAATCAAAGACATCCTGTTTTAGTTCCTCGTTGGTTCTTATAGAACTTCTTTCTTTTCTCTTTCACTCCCTGGATCTGATTTGGAGATTCTGAGACACACAAGTGTCTAAAAAACTAACCAGGAGTGAGGGGTGCACTGACTTCTGCAACAGGCTGATTGAGGGGATGGACCACCAGGACATCAGCAGGCGAGTGACGCAGCTTTTTGAGGTTGACTTTCTCCGGATGTCCAGCATATTTATTAACTCGGATTACATCGAGAGACGCCGTGTCCGTCATGTACACATGATCCAGGAAGAGGGACATTTTCATGGACGTCGACCTGGAGGACACCAATCACTGTTGTCAGATCAGTTCACAGTCAAATCAAGAGCCTGACATTAAATTCCAACAGAATTGATCCAATTAACCGTCAGAAATCACCGCGATATTCGGATTTTATACGAATCTTTTCTGATTCAGTGTTTTAAAAGTAAGTATGGTTGCCTATGATTGCAATAAATATTTTCATTAAATAGTGAATAAGTTCACTTTTCACTTTTAAAAGTTTTTCTTCTTTCAGCTGCTCCCGTTTAGGGGTCACCACAGCAGATCATCTGTTTCCATTTCTTCCTGTCCTCTGCATCTTCCTCCTTCTTCACTTTTTAAAGTTCACTTTTATGAAGTAAAACTCATGTTTTTCTGACTGTTTATAAGTTAAAAACACTGTTTTTACCACCGCCTAAGTGACCTTACTAATGTTTTTGGTTTTTAGTTTTAGTTTTAGTTTTAGTTTAGCTTCTCAAACTGAAATAAATATGACAAAGTCTGTTTGATTGGCAGATACCACAGGTCCCTGAAGACTTAACGAAAGGAGCTGGTCTAAGAGAGTTGAGGCTGTGCTGAAGAAGAACGGTGGTGGTGGTAAATACTGACTTTAAAGCTGGTTAGAATGAAACTCTCTCTGTGTTTAGACTGGAGTTACATGTGTTTGTACACAAATCACTGAACTACTGTCTCACTTTCACACAGAACAGAGAGAAATGAGGGGGATCAAGACTTTTGCACAGCGCTGTATATATTATTACGACAGAACTGAACAGCTGCAAGTTTACCTTAACGCTTGAATGACGACATTGATTAGGTTGCCGTTGTAATCACACGACCACAAAGCGCTGGGATTTCTCGAACCCTGCTGCACCCAGAACAGCCTCCTGTCCACTGGGTCCACAGACAAGGCCAGCAGCCTGTCTGACACCTTCAGAACCGCGGTCCTCGCCCCCCCCTCAGCGTCCGAGCGCTGGATACTGGGTGTCCCTCCGGAGGACAGCCAGAAGAGGAGTCTACACCAGAGAGGAAATAAATTCAGCTTTAATTTTCAACCACAGATTTTCTTTTCACCCAAGATGAAGCAGAGAGAATGTGAAATAAGTCCCCCACTTCGTCAATTTTTCTTTAAAATAACTTTCAATGAGATTATAATGAAATAAATAATCAATAAATAATGCATTCAATTAGTAGCGTATTTCTTTCTAAAAGTGTTAAAAAGATTCAAAAAGTTTACAAGCGTAGTTTTACAAGCATTACAGGGAATAATCCAGGAAACAATCTCAAATATGTATATGTATTATATTCATCCAGTATAAAAGAGCATCATTTGAATAAAAACAATAAAATAAGATAATAAAATAAACCTTGATAAAACTAGAGGTATAAAATATATATAATATAATATAATAATATAATATAATATGCAAATACAGAACTATACAGCACATATACAGTGATGATCTGTGTAGACTGGTTTTCTTTTTTAATTGATCTCTTTTGTCTTTGTAGTCTCGGAGCGACTCGGGACAACTTCACACGTGATCTATGAACCGCATGAATCTTAGAAGATCTCTTAGAGAATCTCAACTAGTGCATAGCTGTATTCGTATCTATTAGCTTTCAAAAAGTGAAAACTGTTGTGATGTCACAAACATGACTGCATAAACCCAACTGTTCAGCCTTTAGTTTTGTTCGGAAGTAATTTAGAGTCTTTTATCTCAGACAGCCACTTCAGGACAGCCCTTCACGTTAAGGACACTGCGACGAACAAGAAGAGATAAACGCATCTAAGAATAAAGATGAATAAAGATTTGTCTGTTCTCGTTGGACCACTACTGGAGAAAACGGGTTACATTACAAAGACTGGATCGAGCAATTTGCTTCGTTCCTGGGCTAATCGACTTAAACTGGATTTTGAGGTTTCTGGGGGTGAAAGCAGAGCGCTTGCCGGGGTCGGGCCGTGTCCCTGCGTCCCTTTGAAGGGATCCCGAGGGCGGAGGAAGGCTTGGCCTGGACCTGAGACAGTCAGATTACACCTAAGTGCCAGCCGTGTCTCGGGCGCTGAGCCGGTCAGGAGAAGCGATGGGTGTTAGTCATCCGTCCTCCGTGGTTTCAGACTTGGAGCGCATAGCTGACCAGATTTAAACAAACAGTGGACATGTTGTTGTGGGTGCTCAGGCTGACCTTTCGACCCTCACGGTTTGACCAACTGGCTAGAAAACCCCGTGCGGTTTTCACGTTTGCCCACCTGCTGCACTGAACGCGTTAGCAGTTCTGTTTATTGAAGTGGAAATTAAAAAAGGACATTTTGTTTCTGCTTAAGTACAGCTTCGTGATCCGAGTGTTCATTTTTCTGATTACCTTTCCTTTTCCTCCCCACTTTCCCCCCCAAATATACGTCCTTTCTTCCATTTTCAGGACTCCTTCCTTCAGTCTGGACACGTCTGAGTCCTCCATTATTCTATTTTCCATCACCTTCTAAACATCCACACCCAGACAGGGTAGATGTGAGAGCATTCAAAGTAACACTGAAGTTCTAAAGTTGAACATTTTGGAGCTTTCTTATGCAGTTCCTCTTCTAGATTACTTTTGAGTCTGTATTTTGAGAATCGTGACTTTGTTACGGAAACATGTCTTCATCCTGTGAACGTAGGAGCAGCAGCACAGCTCCAGACATTGTTTACCTTTTGTTTGGGTCCATCACCAGACTGCTGGGCTGAGAGAGACGTCCAAGAACAATCTTTTTGTTTTTCCCGTCGCTGTCCGCCTTCTGGATTCTTCCCTTTTTCATGCTGCTCCAGAATATTGCGTTCTCTCTCCAGTCCACAGCCAGTCCCGAGATTCCTTTCCCAAGTGATAGAAGTTTCTGGAAAGATGGGACAAATCCTCAGAAGGGAATTCTGAGAAGGTTTGGTGCTGTTTTCTATTTGCACAAATAACAAAAGCAGAAGGGTGGCAGCAATCATTTTATTACTAAAACTTGTTTCTCCAAAAGGACTTTGCACTTTGCAGAAGATGCAGATTCAAAAGATGTAACGATAGAGTTACGATAGAGTTACAAAGTTTACTCTGACAGCACAAAAAAAGAAGAAAAAAGAGAAAGAAACATTTTGCACCATGTCTCCTCGTCAGTCCATCAGGAAATTTGACATTTGTTTGGATTCTGTAAAACTGGCCTTTGCTAATGTTTTTAAATATTAAAAGAAGGAAGTTTTGGAACTTCTAATGCCAAGAATATCCTTCAAGCTCCATCCAAACCTGCCTATGTGACCCGTCCAAGTCCGCCCGGCTCAGGACCCCAGTGTGTGTGTTTATCCAGTACAGACTTCCTGCTCTGGAGTGGACGTCCATCAGGATGGATTTTCCCACTCGGGACACAACCTGGGTCCAAGTCCCACCGTCCAGATTCATCCGAACGATGGCACTCCCAAGACCAATCAGCAGGTAGGGCTCCGGACCTTTAATGAGGAGATACAAGGAAATACGAGATTTCTATGTCAATATCTACATTAATATGCTCAGTTTATGAAACATTATCAAGACTTTTAAAATTGTTACAAATCAAAACAAATCAAAAGTCTGCAACCTGCAAAAAAACATTAAAACTTATCTCCAAATTTACCTCAGATTTATCAGCCACATGCAACTGCTTTCCAGAATGATGGAGAAAGTGTCTAGATTACAGAGAAACTTTGCTTTTCTTGCAAATTCTAGAGTTTTGATCCTGAACACTTGCTTTCAAGGCCAAGGACGATCCTGCACCCTCATGTTTGATGACACTAATCAAACAACACGTCGTTGACCTCCATCGAGACTCTTCTCTGGCTCCTCAGTGGAGAAATGAACTTCTTCCTGTGGTCAGAACTGCTGAGTCCCTTCTGTCCTCAAGTGTCCCACCTGTTCAAGGACTACATAGGTGACTTTTCCACACTTATACTTTCTTACACTTTCTTCTCTTCTACAAAACCTTCTGACACTTAAGCTGCAAGATGATTTAAGATAAATAAGTGTGTCCCTTGGTTGGAAAATAGTTCGTCAACAGTTAGTGTAGTACAGATGCAGTAGAGTCCTTTCACCCTGTGAGAGCTGGGATTGGCTCCCCGTGACCTGAATCAGGACAAGTGGCTCAGAAAAGGAGCGAGTGAGTAAATAAAATAGAATAGATAGAGAAACTACAGAAATATAATGCAATATTTGTAAATGTAAATGTAACAATTTTATATAATGTGTCCAGTGATGGTTTCCACTAACAGTCCAGTTAAAGGAAGCAGTTTTTGTGTAAGGACTGTCTGTTATAAAGGCTGAGCCTCTCGGCGACCCATGACCTCTGCTGAACAAGTGTGTGTTTGCTCAGCGATAGATATATTCTGGCATGTCCTCTTCCTCAAATGTCCCACAGCAGGTGAATTAAAGGCAGATCTTTTCATGCCTGGATGGGGTGAAGTTCACGGCCAGTTTGGATCCCTGCATGAGAAAAGCTGCCGTTTCCTTGGCAACAGGCATGACAATGGAAGCTTTTCACGTTGAGGTTACTCCAGCAGATTACACAAAGACGTTGCCTGGACGGAGGGATGGAGCACAGAAAATGCACTCTGACGTGATGGACAACGCCTTTCAGAAACCGCAGACCCTTATTGTTGGTTATTCCTTTTCACTTTTTTCTTTTGAATGATGTTTTTTTGTGTTTGCTGTTAGAACAGCAGCTCCAGTTCAACGTAGACCCAAAACTACGGTTCACAGTTTTATTTGGGCTCCACCAGAATAAGAACAAAATAACTGCTAATAATAAACAACACAAAACGATATTTTTCAATATTGCTGCTACAGAGCTGTGTGTGCGGCGATTGTATTTAGGTGTAACAAATGCACATATTTGAAATAAGAGCAGTTTTTAAATCCAGTGTTTCATAAAAATGATGTCAGAAACCACACAAGAAAGTCCTGCACAGGTCTGAGACCAGACTGTGAAGATTTAGTCCTGCAGGTTGAACTAATTGGTTTAACATTAAGGAAGCCTCATACCTGCTGCACTAAAACTAAAGAGCTCTGGAAAATAAAGGTGTCAAAAAGGGTTCTTTGCACTATGACATATAGAAGAACCATTCAGGAGGATTGCTGACCTGTCCAGGGTGTCTCTCTGGATGGATGGATGGAGTTCTTTGAAGAACTTTGGAGGTAGTTCCCATTGTTTCAGAGATTCAGAGAATGGATGGATGTTTCTTCTGAGATGTGAATTTAGGAACTTTTTTCAATTTTAGAACCTTCAGATGATCTAAATGTTAAAGAAGGAACTGTTAAACAGGCAAAGACTCTTTTTAAAAAAAATCTTTTTGGTTCTTTTGTTGATGCTTAACATGGTTCTTCAGTATCAGAACTTTTGATCAAGCTAGGTTCTTCTGGGCAGGGTTGTTTTGGGAAGGGTTCTTTTGGAGAAGGTTCTTTTGGCTTTTCTTTTTAAGAGCTTGTGAACTGAAATATATTTAATCTTTGGCTCCGTTCTTGAATCTTTAATTAAATTTAATTAAACCTTTTGGCTCACTTTAACTTTATTACATTGCTCTCAGCTTTAATGTTCTTTCTTGTATGGTTTATTCCCACTGTTGAAGAAAAAGCTTGTATCTAAATTAACATGAATAAGAATAAAAAAAATAGAAAAATTGAAATATGTGATGGGGTACAAAAAAAAGTTCAGGTAAGATTTGAATTGTATTGAACTGAACGGTGTCAAACTGAAACGTCTAATTGTCAACATAATTAATGATATTTAAACGGGTTCTTCATTTAAATAATCCAGACACGTTTATTTACCATCCAGAACAGTGAAGATCCGTGCGGCTATTTTTAGGCTGCCAAAAGCAACACCATAATCTCAGGCTTAGCGCTAATCTAATATGAGCAGTGATGACTGAGCCCAAGTGAAGATTGCACAAGCACTTCTTCATCGAGAGATTCCCAATCCGAACGGCGGAAAAACACTCCACACTTCCGACTGTGAAACTAAACTCAGAAAATACAGAATGACCTGCTCATCCCAGCGCGTTCCTTGTTTTACACCAATTTCTGCAAGTTTAGCTACAACAGGAACCAATTCTGAGGAACTTTATGAACAAACATACAACATTTTAAATAAAAAGCAGCCCTGATTGTCTGTGACACAAAGGAGCCAGCAAGAGATGGTAGTGAGACCAGCTATGTTATATGTGTTGGAGACGGTAGTGAGACCAGTTAGGTTATACAGGTTAGGGACTGTAGTTAGACCAGCTATGTTATACGGGTTGGAGGTGTTAGTGAGACCAGCTATGTTATACAGGTTGAAGATGGTAGTGATACCAGCTATGTTATACGGGTTGGAGGTGTTAGTGAGACCAGCTATGTTATACAGGTTGAAGATGGTAGTGATACCAGCTATATTATACGGGTTGGATATGTTAGTGAGACCAGCTATGTTATACAGATTGGAGACTGTAGTGAGACCAGCTATTATATTCGAGTTGGAGAAGGTGGTGAGACCAACTGTTATATGGGTGGGAGACGGTAGTGAGACCAGCTGTTATACGGGTTGGAGATGTTAGTGAGACCAGCTATGTTATACAGGTTGGAGACAGTGATGAAAAGATGAAAGATGAGAAGATGTGCCAGAATTAAAGATGCTGAGATTCATGTCAGAGGTACAAGAATGGGCAAGATTAGGGACAAGTGTGGTAGAGGGACAGCTCAGGTTGGATGACTTGGAGACAAAGTGAGAGAAGTGAGATTGTTTGGAGATGGTTTGGACGTGTCCAGAGGAGAGACGAGGAGTATATCAGGAGAAGGATGTTGAAGATAAAATAAAAAGAAGAGCAAGTTTCATTTTTGGAGGGGTGTCAATTTGGACAGGTAGGGGAAAGAGTTTTAATCACAGAAACCCCCAGCAAAGAACCAATATTGAGAGAGAGAGAGAGAGAGAGAGAGAGAGAGAGAGAGAAAGAGAGAGAGAGAAAGGGTCCATGACCTGTCCCTGCTGCTAGAACCCAGTGCTGGTAGTGAGATTTGAACCTGCGATCTCTTTGTCTATAGACAAGGATCCAACCACTAGAACACCACCACCTGATAAAGTGGCCAAGAAACAGACTGAGAGCAGGTACATCATAAACACAGAGGCTTCCTCACCCACACAGCTCCAGTTTCCAGCAGCCCACGATCTACCGCTCCAGCATGATGAAGCTTCTGTCGGCCCGCAGGCGGTTCTGTCCACCAGAAGCCCCAGGTGCAGTACAGCCGCCAGTTTCCACCAAAACATCCCCGACATCCAAAAGCCTCAGCGCATGTGAGCTTCTGTTCTCAGTCGTTTCCTTGGCCGCAGTGCCACGGCAACCACCCGTGACCCCAGTGCATCTTCCACGTGGGCCTCGGTGCAGGTCAGGACTGTGAGAGCAGGACAACAAAGAACCCAAAGGGGCATTTACATACGGGGAACTGAGATGTTTCTCCACAAAAGAACGGGGCAAATCTGAAGCCTGGACCTGGGAAAGCCTAGTTTGTCCAGAGTGTTAGACACACACACACACACACACACACACACACACTCATACTCTGGGCTGTTTTGGAAGCAAAGTATGAAATTCCTGACTGTCCCGTGGTGAATCTGAGCTGGCTCTGTTTTTCTCTCTCACTCTGCACCCAGAACACTCCGAATGCCATCAGCAGAATAACACACGCCTGTTATTGAAGCACAGAGCGGAGAAAAGCCACCCAGAGCCCACCCTGTGTTGCAGATTATCAATATTTCTTTATCGTTTATTTTTTATTGAAAAATCAAAAGCATAAACTTGGGATCATTTTAATATGCTATATATATTTTATATAAACTAACTAGCTATAAACAGCATAAAATAATAATATAATAATTAATAATAATAATAATAATAATAAACAGCAAAATTAAAATGTCAGATTGTGTTTTATATACATCAATATGATGCACAATTTGTACATTTGAATTTTATTACAGCCCCACACATTTATTATTATTAGTAGTATTGTTGTTGTTGTTGTTTACCAGTTTGTTTATTTATTTCTGTTATGTAAGTATGGAGGTGTGGGAAAACGTCCAGAGTGTTTGTATCTTTATCCCTCAGATTGATAATCAGCCTCCAGTTTACTTTACCGAACTTTGGCCTTACTGGTTTATTTAAACTTCTGAAAAGGTTTTAGTGACAACAAGGGGCCGCACACGAGGCTTCAGTCTTAATCTAGAACTATTACTGATATTAGAATAACTATCTGACACAAATTAATTGTTACTTATTGTTCATTTATGTTTGTCATCTGAAAAAATGTTCTGTCTCAGTCTTTTGCAGGACAGGGTACGTTCTCGGGCGGGGAACAGGCAGTACGTCATGGAACAGCGGAGACCAGTTGATCTGATTTTTTGTTTACCCTGTCAAATGGTCCTATTATTCTCATGATGACTGTCATACTGTTCTGCGCAGTCATCCCGGTTCTCTGGGAAAGAACGCTGGCATGATAACAAAACAACAGCTTTCCTGTAGTCCCACTTAAAGTGGACAGGAAACCCCTCATAATGACCTCGCTCACATGGACGCAGCCTGTCAAGTGGCATTCGTCCCTTTCAGTGATAGTAACTTCTGCTGGTTCCACTCTAAAGTCAGTGACGTATCTAGAACTGATTGAAACTTAGGCTCTTCAGTGATATGTAGAACTGACTTAAATCTGCTCACACTATCGCTCTATAAACAAGGATGTATCTAGAACTTCATATGCTATGGCTCTAGAGTTAGCAACGTACCTAGAACTGTATATACTCTGGCTCTATAGTCAGTGATGTATCTAGAACTGCATACACTCTGGCTCTATAGTCAGTGAGGTATCTACAACTGCCTACCTAACAGCTCTACAGTCAGTAATGTATCTAGAACTGCCTACATTATGGCTTTATGGTCAATGATGTTTCTAGTACTGCATCCACTCTTGCTTTACAGTCAGTGATGTATCTAGAACCACATACACTCTGGCTGTAAAGTCAATGATGTATCTAGAACTGCATACAATCTGACTATACAGCCAGTAATGGATCTAGAACAGCCTACATTATGGCTTTATTGTCAACAATGTATCTAGAACTACATCCAGTCCGACTCTACACTGCAGCGGTTCTACCCTATAGACGGCACCGTGCCATAGAATGGACACTTAGAGAAAAAATCAGCTCATCATCAAAGACAACCGTTACAGCCAGCTTAAAACTTCATTCTTATTAAATCCTTTAATAAGAAATATAGCATGTTTGTATACACTCCTTTTCACTTTCGTTCAGAAAGAAAGTGTGTGGGTGAGCGTTTGGCAGGGCTTCATGATAATTCAGTCTCTTCTCTAAAAGAGTCGTCCACTTTCAAGATGAGGTGAGAAATGATCAAACAGGCTGAGAAAATGAAGAAACGGAGGCTAACAAACCATTGCCGTGAGTAGAATCATTTAGAATCATATAGACTGGTTCAATAAATCAACCATAAGACAAAATCACACATTATTTACATTGTTAACATATAAAAATTAGCATGGAGTACAAATGCATACTGTATGTTTGAGTTCAGTTAATAAAAGTCCATTACAAAAACAAACAAATATGAAAATAATTGAATTGTAATGTTATAAGGCAATACAATGACAGTGTTACCTGTGTTTCCAGAATCTCATAAACAAACTGGAGTAGCCTAGGTGCAGTCTACATATCCCTTATCTCATGGTTTGTCACACTATCATTAGATATTCTTGCAGTTAGTTACTATATTTTAGACATGTCACAATCCAGGGTCAACATCCTTTCAAGAGCGCAGTCTACGTAGGTGTGGCCTTCCAGGTGTGGACATATAATTTGGTTTAAGGACGACTGCCAATAGTGCAACAACCTGCCTAACGAAGTGGCGGTCCTGTTGCCTAGCATCCTAGACGGCTGCAGCTACTGCCATGGCTACAATTAGCTATCCACAAATTTGAAAAATGTTCTGTATTATTTATATTTTTGCTTCATTTCAACTGACAAAACAATCATCACCTGCAGGACAGAACCCAGCCCTTGGTTCCTTCCAAATTGGACAGAATAGTTTGAAGAAAGCAACCCCTGAATTGAGACATGGCTAGAGACTATAGAAGACTGAACTAGCGTTAAACTAAGGCCCATAAATGTCCTACCATGATGGGTATGACCATGGTGGACAGGATGTCTTAAATCATGGGCTCCCATTTTGAAGTAAAACAAGAAGAAATTTGTACAGCTTTAACAATCAGTGTTGTTAGCACAGGTAACATTTAGCAATTTCAAAGTGCGCTAGCACAGGTACTCGGATCGTGAGCTGTCACTCTTGTAAGTCATTTGGGAGTCTATACTTGAACGAGAGCAAAGAAGCATCCTTTCCGATTCCTGCGTCTGCCTCCGAGCCCAGAGGTCGTTCGCCGGTCCGTTCAGCGTCCTCTGTTTCATTGTGAGAGTCTCAAACTTTACGTAAGTCTCTTTGGCGAGGTCTTCGTCCGTTCCAGCACTTCTGCTGCTTCTCCCCTTGCAGTAGAGCGACGCGATCTTATAGAGGAGGAGGATGATGAGCGGAAGGGCAAGAGCACAAGCGATCCCACTGGCGATCATTAGCCACTTGTTCTGTCCGTCATCACCAGCGGTGTCAGGAGTGCTGAAGTTCACGCATTGGTCCTTCCCAGACACGAACCCTTTGGCAACTAAGCAGACTGTGTAGACCTGGTTGGGCAGCAGGTTCTCTAAAAGAAGTTTGCCCAACCCTACATCAGTTTCTAGCGACTCCTTGTTGTCGTCTGCATCGTATGGGAAGTACACCACAGACAAGGGTGTATCGCTAGGCAACCCCTCGGTTGTCCATAGCACTACAGCTGAATCTCCTGTCTCTTCGACCACCTCAATATCCTTGATGTAGGAACCTTTTTTCCTAGTTTTATCACCCTTAGCTCCCTTTCCTTGCTGCATCTTGGCAGGTGTATCTCCAGCAGGTGGGGACCTTTGGATGCCTCCGCCTGGGCCTAAATTTATCCGATTGGGAGCAGGAGGAAGTGTGGTAGAGGGTGATTTGAAGGTGGAAGGGCTTAAAGAAGTAAACATTGGAACTACAGTGCTGGTAACTGGAGGTGGAGATTGAGTAACTAATCCCAGACCCTCATCCGGTTTCTTGGTCATGGCCAACGATGGGGATGCTGTTGTCGTGTCCATCCCAGCCACGGAGAAAGTGATGAAGGCCTCTGCATTTCCTGCAACATTCTTAGCCTTGCAACGGTACACTCCGGCATCCTTCTGCATAATTCCATGCAGGCTAAGGATGGACCACCGGACACCTTCACTGGGAGATTCTTGCACAACTGCAAGAAAATATAAAGCAATCATAAAATGAAGTTGAATTCAATGTATGTTTCTTGGGACCTTAAAGATTATCTAGAAGTGACTAAAAAGGTTATCTATACACAAAAATATGAAGCATCAGTGGAGGAAGATAGTGTCTGATCTTCTCAATTTCACAAACCTGTGTTATTGACAGCTGATCCATTTGCCTTGCTCCACAGGAGCGTTGGGGTTGGATGTCCCGTTGCATCACAGCGCAGGAGAACATTGCTCCCGAGAGAAGAGGTGATTTTTGTGGCTGAAGTCATCACTGAAGGTTTGACACACTGGTCCAGCTCAGCTCTCTGGAACAGAACCCCGGCTAGGTTCTCTGGACCACTGCAGAACAGATATGGGTCCATCAGAACCACAGGTATGTTGATCATCTTGGACATCTCTATAAGTTTGGAGATGCGGCAGTCGCAGAACCACAGGTTGTCCTGGAGACCTACGAACATCAAGCACAAAATAGACATCACATGCAGAAATTTCTATAAATAGTATTTGCAAAATGCTCTCAGGAAAGATGCCTTGCATAGAATCATCCTTTCAATAGAAATTCATTTGCACATGCCATTTAAAGGTTCTCTAGAATATATCACACCTTTATTAGTGCAACTGCATTCTTGGATTCAAAATGTAGAGTCTAATGGTATGCCTGAAATCATCTTAAAAAAAAAAATTGTAAAAGTCCAAAGCTCAGACATGAGAAAAATAGTGTCTTTCTCGTTGTGCCACCTAAGGAAGTATACACTGTTAGTTGTCGGTTTCGCTGCACCAGAGGAGTACGGGTCTCCCACTTGAATCTTGATTCCAGCCAACGTTTTTTCCTCCATTTTTATTTACTTTTTTATTTTTTGCCTCTTTCTCAGATTCTGATTCTCTCACTCATCTTCTGAGCCGCTTGGCCTAAGTAAGGTTGCGTGGGGTTAGTAAGGTTTATTAAGAATCTCCCTCAAACAGATCCTGGGAGAACCTTCAAAAAGCTGTAAATTCAGCTGTCCCACAGCATTTACAACACAATATAACAGGATGTTCTGCCAGTAAAACATCAGGTGCTGCACATTTCCTGCAGTGTTCACTCATAAGTCTGTCTGCGGGACGATGGCAGGTCTGTTGACTGTCAACACAGAATCAGGCCAGAATCTCTGATGAACGTGAACAGCTGGATGGAGAAAGCAACTGAAATGATGGTTTGGTGAGGCTGGTTTTGGTTCGATTCAGTTTAAGCTCAGCTTTAGTAAATACACAATAAGGATCGAAACAGGCTTCTGATTTTACACCTAAATGACTTTCCAAAAGTCCTGAGCCACTCATTTCTCCATAGTTTGCTTCCACAGAGACAGTCTTTCTTATATTTTTAAAGTATTGTTGAGGAACAGTTCTCCAGATCTTCCTGAAGGACAGTGTTGTTGTCTCTCATGTTCAGTCCAGTCTCTGTACCTGAGCAGTTCTCCAGATCTTCCTGAAGGACAGTGTTGTTGTCTCTCATTTTCAGTCCAGTCTCTGTACCTGAGCAGTTCTCCAGATCTTCCTGAAGGACAGTGTTGTTGTCTTTCATTCAGTCCAGTCTCTGTACCTGAGCAGTTCTCCAGATCTTCCTGAAGGACAGTGTTGTTGTCTCATTTTCAGTCCAGTCTCTGTACCTGAGCAGTTCTCCAGATCTTCCTGAAGGACAGTAAGAAAGAAACTTCATGTTCAGTCCAGTCTCTGTACTCTGATAGTTCTCCAGATCTTCCTGAAGGACAGTAAGTTGTTCCTCATGTTCAGTCCAGTCTCTGTACCTGAGCAGCTCCTGAAGGACAGTGTTGTTGTCTCTCATGTTCAGTCCAGTCTCTGTACCTGAGCAGTTCTCCAGATCTTCCTGAAGGACAGTGTTGTTGTCTCTCATGTTCAGTCCAGTCTCTGTACCTGAGCAGTTTGATAGTTCTGTGTTGGTTAATCCACACAGTGATCTACGTCTGAACCTTCAAGCAGAACAAAGCGTCTCACTTAAAACATGAAGCAGTGAAGAACCAGGAGCAGATGATTCCAGATGATGAGGTGATTCATTTACTGATGATGCTGAACGCTGAGTGGTTGGAACCTCTTTATCTAGAACTTTGTATCTTTAGATACTTTCCAGCCTGGAGCTCTAAAATATTTGTTACAATTTCTTTCATTTAACCGACTCAAAGATCTGACTGTTGAGCAGAAAATAGTATTTTTGTATCTGTCAACACCTACTGACAAAGTAATTTTCTTGCTAAGTATTACGAAATGAAGGGTGTATCAAGGCGGGATTGTAAATTCATCAAAATTTCATGTCTTAGGAGCTCAAATTCTGTAATTTAACAAAATGAGTCAACATGAGTGATTAATGGATCCTTCAAGAACATCTCATTTGATTCAGCATGTTAGTACTCATAGTAACCAACATGTGGCATTTGGTTCTAGTGATGTTCTGATATATTATTTCACCACAAATTTTTAAATTCTGATCTAAAAACATTCCTAAACTGGGACATTGAGAAGCAGTAAAGGCTTCTTCAGTGGTTCTAGCACGAGAGCTTCGAAGAAACCTAAAGCTGACAAACACTCACAGTTGGAAACTCCATTAGCAGATTAGCCTGTACTTAAGTGAGGAGAACCAGAGACACAGAAAGTCCTGGGTTATATTTAGAGACTATACTGGGTGGAACCAACACAGAGAAAAGACCCTGTCAGACGTGGAGACATCCACACCCTACAATCGGGATATATTGATCGGTATCAAATCTGTCTCTCTCTCTCTCTCTCTCTCTCTCTATCTCTCTCTCTCTCTCTCTCTCTCTTATATATATATATATATATATATATATTATACTGCACTTATTAAGCCTTTTATTTTTCATGTCTTAACTTGTTTCTTTAAGGCCTTATTTGCATTTGAATTAGTCAAATTAGGAAACATGTTCCTCAAACATCATATTAACATCAGCTGACCTTCTCACACTCCTGCTCTGAGTGCGATATTTAGGTCAGGAATAAGTGTTGATTTTTTTTACGTTTACAGAAACTCTGAGACACACGACCAACATTCATTTTTTTGAACAGTTTAGCATATAAGGAATTTAGCATATATCTATAAATCTATAAAATGTATAAAAATATCCAATATTACACTCGGCATTTACCCACACACACACATGCAGCAGGAGGCAGCTATTGAAAGTGTCTGGGGAGCAGTGACGGGGACGGTACCTTGCTCAGGGCAACCTACTGGTCTGGGATTCGATCCCACTATCTTCCGATTTTGTTTAAAGAAATCATCCTGCATATTATTACAAAAACATCGTGATTCGGAGTTCTTTGTTGAAGATGTTTGAACTTTTTTCATTTAAAGTCACAAACATGGAAATGAACTTGTGTTTTGATATTGTCTATCAGAGCTGGGAAGTTACAAAGGAGAAATCTTTTATCGCTGTAATTAAATAGAGTTCCTGTTTTTTCCTTTTCCTCCCAACATTTTCCCCCAAATCTCTGTCCTTTCTTTTTTCACTTTCTGATCAGACCTCTTCCTTTAGTCTGAACAACATTATTTTTATCTCCATCACCTTCCCAGCATCCAGACCCTTTCACTGTAAATGGATACAAACACACAGAAAGACGCTCCCTCCGTGTCCATCAGGTGCAGGACAGACAGAAGGAGACGTGAGAGAGAAGAAAACAGATATAAACCTACAATACTCTGAATTATGTTACGTTCATCTCCTAGAATGTTCTTCAGCTTTCAGTTTTAAGTGTGAGGTTATGGCTCGTTCCTGCCGTCCACATGTGCCTGGACTCATGCCGTGCCTGGACTCTGAGTGGTGTTTTTTTGAGGCTGCTGCCTCGTGAGCAGCTGTGCCTCAGCTTTTCCTCATCGCAGAGGATTTAATCTCATTAGTCATCACCCGTGCTGCTCTTATTTAAACTTCCATCTCCAGTCTCACGTGGCAATACGGTCAGGATCGGTTCTCTGGCTTCAGGTGCAGGACGTGGTGCTCAGAAGACTTGAGAGACAAAGTCTCCCATTCTTTTTTAAAAGAAGTGTGTCACTAAAAAGCAGAAGTTCTTGGGATTCAACAGGAGCTGAATTTCACTCCATATTAATAGAATTAAAGACTATTAAAGCCTCGAACTTCAACTCCAATAAAAAACAATCTACTGAAAATAATCAACATGAACTTCACCGCTTCACCTTCATCCACGTCACTACTAGTTCTCCACGGACACACTAATACTCCAATACACCCTGAACTCCACCGCCCAAAATACATCCTGCACGTGATGTGCGTTAGCGGTGTTTTATTATGTATTTATCACGCCTTGGCTATTCAACAAGGCACTGGGCCCTGCGTGACTGTACAGGTCGTGGTTCGAAACCCGAGCAGTAGGTTACCCAGAGCAAGGCAATTCTGAGCAAGGCTCCCATCACTGCTCCTCAAGATGGATATTGCTGTATATATATATTTTTCAGATCTTTGTTCACATATTTATGATAAAATGACACGTTCCAACATAAAATCACAGCTTCTGAAAGCTCCTCACCTGAATTGAACCAGCTTAACACTTTACATAATAATAACAATGGCTGAACTAATTATTCATTTTGCTTTTTTCTGTTTTTATACATCCTGTGTCATTTATCTTAGTTACTATTTCTTGGTCTACTTGTATTTTAGTTTCTTTTATCAATGCTCTTCTTATTTGTCTTGTCTATCTTCATCTGCTTCTTCTTCTACTATCTTCATCTTCTTTTGCTGTTCTAGTTCATCTTACATTTACATTTACGGCATTTAGCAGACTATCCAGACTTATCCAGAGCGACTATGTCCTGATTACAGGGACAGTCCCCCTGGAGACACTCAGGGTTCAGGGTCTTGCTCAGGGACCCTGGGACCTCTTGAGCCATAGGTTCATAGGCAAGTACCCTACCATGAGACCACCACCACTCATCTTATTCATCTTCATCTTCTTGTTCATCCAGTTCAGTTTCTTGTTCTTCCTTGTTATATATTTATTTAATTTATTAGTAGTGTGGTAGTCATAGTATCACTCACCCAGTACGATCTTCTGAGAAAATTGTTCACGTTGGGCATCACTCCAGAAAAAGGTGGCCAGATGTCGACCAGGTCAGAGGACAGGGTGGTGAGCTTGTTGCTGGAGATGTCCAGGTAGGTGATGTTGACCAGGTAAGGCGCTGCCTCTAACAGGATGCTGGTGAGGCGTTGTTTATGCAGGTCGAGGGTCCTGAGGCTGGGCATCTCTCTCAGAGCCTCCCAGGGGAAGGTGGAGATCTGGTTGCCGTCCAGCCGGAGTTCGCGTGGAGGACCTTCAGGCTGTAGAAGCCCCCGTCCACGGCTTGATGGAGTTGTAGGTAATCCACAGGTACTGAAGCTCGGTGAGGTAGTAGAAGGCTTCGGTGGGGATGCGACGGACCGCCGTCTTCTCCACCCGCAGCTTCAACGTGTCCACTGGGACGTTCACCGGGATGTCCGACATGTCTGGGTCATTGCACAGGACGGTCCTGGAAAAGGACACAGCATGAGACACTATCATGTGAAGTCAAAGGCTAAAAGAACATCAAGATTAATTGAAATGTTTCCATTAAAATGAAAAAGAAACACTTTTTAAAAGCATTCACTGCTTTATATCCTACATTTTTCTTCGTTTGTCCTTTGAACAGTCCTTTTCCAGCTTCCTTTTGTCCCTTAAAATTAAAAAGGTTAATCAGAGCTACCTTGAGTTGTGTAAATGAGCCCTGTTCTGATTGGCAGCCCTCGTTCAGAAAGTGGTCCAGGCTCAAACGATTCTTATAACGCCAGAGTAATTGGTTTTTAAATGTAGTGACGTCATGAAAATAATGAAAAAACGTTTTTTGCAACTCCAGGTTCCACAAATAGAGTTAAACAACAAATAAACAAACCAAAAAATTCAGATCTCTTTTTAAAAATGCAGTCAATTATATATCCATACATAAAACGTATCAAGATGTTATTTGGTTTTGTAACATCAACACCATGTTTGAAATAATAAATTCATTAATAAAATTCAAAGTAAAATAAATAGCATACGTTTTTTTTTTAACAAAATTGTTGGACTGGAGAATCTGATTCATGAACTCGTCAAGTCTTCGATTGTATTAATATTATTATTATTATTATTATTACTATTATTATTATGATTAGTGGTTTGATCTCCTGATCTTCTTGTTTTTTGGACTTAATTAAACTTAAAAACTCTGTAACTGGAAATGAGCATTTCTTTCATTAAAACCACTCAAAGATAAAACAGGTTCACTTACATTTTTTTAGTAATTTTGCACCAACAAGCAAGAAATAATGAGTTGTTGAAAACTTTTGCACACTATTTTCTTTACAAACGTCTAATTCTAGTGTTTACTCAGAAAATGTAAATAAACTAGATTTCTGGTGAAATAGCTCTTATTTATTTCCATCATTAAACCTTCCACAACTTATTCCTTTGGTGAATTTCCCAGCAGTGTCGCAGTAGGTGATAAAGTGGTTAAGATAACACTGTGGTCTGTGTCCACTCTGGTCAGACAGTGAGACCACGCCAATGTGGACAGATCTGCTTTGATGTATGTGGAATCACCCTGAAAATATTAAACTAATCTTCTGACGCTACTGAGAGGAACGGCCTGATGATCAGCCTCATTAATTCACTCAGGAGAGAAATCATCAGCTTTTAAGGTAAAAGTAATATTATTGTGGAGCGTCTGATTCCATTTTATTACTCGTTTTTAAAGAACATCTCAGTTCCAGCAGTACTGCTACAAGTCTCTTTTCTGATTGGTTTTAAATCATCGTTTTAGTTTTTAAAGTTTTAAACGGACAAGCACCTTCATAAATGCTTTTGTTTTTGCAGAATACCTTCCTAAAACCAAGACTAAACTTTATATCTGAAGTCTTTTAAATCTGAAGAAGCTGTTTTAGCATTAGAAACAACCTGCCCTAAATATTTGTCAGAAACTCTTTGTATTTAAAAAAAAAAATTTTTTAAATCAGCTTCATTCCCACTTCTTAACCGAAGCTTTTAGTTTTTATTGCCTTGTCTCGATTATTTTCTGCCTAATTATTTTAGTTTCATCAACCTTTTTTTATCTAATTTACCTTAAAAGTAACTTTGGTGCAGTTTGGTATTGAAACTATTAACTTTGGCAAACAAAAAGTTAGTTTTTATTTATTTTATTTATACAATACATCATCAGAACAAATTCAAATGAAGAGGAATTCAGTAAAAAATCGTGGTTTTACGTGGTTGAGTAAAAATCTTTAAGATGCAAAAGCAGAAATGAACCCTCATTTCATTTTATGTATATTTATAGAAATAAGAGCAGAAATTATTTTCATATGTTGTTTTGATCCAAGTTTAGTAAATAAAGCTGCTTGTAGGTTATTATTTTTTAACAATTACACAATGATTTTTGTGATACAAAACTGAACAGACAATAAAAACAAGACGCCTCAAAAAATCCAACGTTGGGACAAAACCTTGTATCTCCTTTTTTGTCATCAATTGGACTGTTGACACTACAGAGGATGAACCAACCAATAGAAATGATTTAACTTCTTGTTCAATGAACATACATTTAAAGGTATGGGTGTTTTTACTGCTTCTCCTGTGAAATCACATGTTGGGAGATACAAGGTTTTGTTCATCACTGTCATAACGAAGACCTTCACAGCCATGAAAAACATATTCAGTGTAATCTTGGACCATTTGTACTGTTCAGTACATTTGCAGTGAAGGCTCAAACGTGTGTGTGTGTGTGTGTGTGTGTGTGTGTGAGTTGCGTTACTTTACCTGGTCCTGGTCCCACATCATGGAGTGAAAACACACAGGTACACTGTGAGGGACAGAACGCTGACCAACGCCAACAGCAGTAATAGCAGCACCTGAGCCACCAGGAGACGCCGCATCCTTCACTGAGCGACACACACACTCACACACACACATCAGAGCCCACCATCCGTTTACACACTCATCCCCCAACACACACTCATCCCCCAACACACACACATCCACCAGCCCGGTGCTGAGTCCAAGGAGAGCAGACGGCGAGCATTCCTGGGGATCTGCCTGGAGCCTGCAGGTGAGCAGCAGGACCTGCGGTTGGGCCGGGACAGAGCAAGCAGGCTGGGCGGGTGATTTGGGTTGGACAGGTGGGATGGGTTGGACAGGTGGGATGGGTTGGATTGTGCAGGATTGTGTGGGGTGAGTGCAGGAGAGTGTGGATTAGAAAGAGGATTTCTCTGAGCTGTGTAGGTCACCGGAGTGTCCTGTGATGTAGAGGGCGGGACGGGATGAGGGATGTTCGAAACGTTGCCTATGTGTATCGGTATCAATGCCGTAACATCAAAAAAAGGATTTTACAGAAAATGTAGGTCATGTTTTTCATTAAAAACATCATAAAGTGAAATATATCCCTGAATTGCTCCAAGGTGTGAAAAAGAACATTAATTGTAAACACGAAAAATGAACTAAATGAATGTCTAAAACAAATGCTCGTTATAATATTGGAGTATAAGCAAAAATGAAAAAACAAACAAATATATACATATATAAATAGGTCAGTTATATAAAAAAAAGGGATGAGGCCCCAGGGTCGGAAGGTTGTGGGTTTGAATCCCAGACAAGTAGGTTGCCTTGAAGTGCCCTTGAGCAAGGTACTGTTCCTCTTCTACTGCTCCTCGGTACTTTCAATAGCTACCCCTGCTGCACGGCGTGTGTAAGGGTGAAACGCAGAGGTGGAATTCTGTTGTATCTCACTGGGCTTCACAATGACAAGTAGTCACTTTCACTTTAGTCACTTTTACTAAATACAAATTAATTCAAATTAATACAAATATTTCACTTATTCATAGATTTAAATCTTTTAGAGTGATTAAATAATCTTATTCCAAAGGATTTAAAACCTTAAAATCTATTACAACAGGTATAATTTAAGCAGTAATTGATTAAAAAGAAGTAATTTAATATAATGGATTTAAAAGGTTTCAGGTGGCAGGCTATCATTGCTAATTTTTAATAATTTAGTTTCAATAAAACAGATTTTTTTGTTTTAATTATTCTGAAAAAGGACAAAGTCACGACTGCATCACATGTCATTACAGCTTTATTAAGTGACTTTGGACCTAAATTAATTATAAATGTTAATGCTTCTGCTATGTTTAAACTTTATTTTAAGTCCTTTCAGGTTAAAGAGAAGAAAACAGAACATACCTGCTCAAACAGAATGAGCTTCTGCGTGTATTGCCTTTAATAATGCCAACTTATTAGCTCAATTAATGCAATCCGATTAACTTAATGAATGCTAATTTATTAAATTCAGTGATGTAAGTTTGCTTACTTCACACATTCTACCCCATTAACGTCATTAATGCAAATGTATTAACTTCATTTTGTGAACATTACTTTATTAACCCTTACTCTTGTTACTAACCTCGTTAATGTTAACCTATAAACCAATAAACTCAATTAAGACTAATTTATAACCTTTATGAATGTGAACTCGTCAGCTTTTTCAGAGCTACCTCTGTTGACTTGATTGATGTTAATTGTATTAAGGCTTTTAATGTTACCTTACTGACCGCATTAATGCAGCTACTGTCACATGAAGCTGGAAATATTGTGAGACTGAATTTTATCTCCAGCACATTTTAAACAACAACAACAAGAAAAACAACCTGCAGGAAGATGAAAAAAGAGTTTTTACTGGAAATCTGAAAAAAATGTCACTTAAAATGGAAATGGGATCAAAAACTTTTTTTTTTTATCATACAACCACAGAGACCGTGTGTGTGTGTGTGTGTGTGTGTGTGTGTGTGCAGGGGGATGAAAACATGCTAATTGGCTGACAGGCTAACTGGTCTCCTAGTCCAGTTAGGTTTCCAAAACCAAAGGTTTCCAAAACCAAAGGTTTCCTGGTCATGTGACCACACCCAACAAATCTAGTCTCTCTCTCTTCTTCTCTCTCTCTCTCTCTCTCTCTCTCTCTTCTGTGTGATCCAACCCCTTTCTTTCTTTTTTTTTCTTGCACTCCCCTCTGGGGTGAGGTGAGAGAAGAGAGAGAGAGAGAGAGAGAGAGAGAGAGAGAGAGAGAGAGAGAGAGAGAGAGAGAGAGAGGTAGTGGACCTTTTTAAAAGTTTTGGCAGAATTATCCGGTTTGCGTGTTATAACCTCTTTACACAAGCTTATATTAAAGACTCTTTTAAATTACATACATATTATGATTATTATATACACAAAATACCTCAAAAATAGGTAATTTCAACACTTAAAAAATAAGTCAAACTAAGCACAACTATTTGGGGTTTGTATAAATTTCTGTTACACCAGGACGAAAGTGTTTACATTTCGAGCACATTTTTATTATTATTATTTATATCCTTCAATAGCTACAGTCAGTCAGTCATTTTCTGGGCCATTTGTCCTAATAGGTCGTGGGGTGGGGGGTGCTGGAGTCCATCCCAGCTCACACAGGGTGCAGCACAGGACACACCCTGGACAGGTCGCCAGCCCATCGCAGGGAGGAGCGAACCGACGGGGACGGCACCTTGCTCAGGGTACCTCAGGGCCACCCACAGGTCAGGGGTTCGAACCCACAATCCGCTGATCTGGGGCAACTCCCTCACCACCAGGCCACCGCTGCCCCCTTCAATAGCTATAGCTGGTGTGTAATTCAATGCACTAACACAGCAGGTTTAGTACTTTAACTTTACTTTAAGAAGTTCAGAACTTTGAGCAAGAAATGAAAAGTCACACTGTTTAAAGTCCTAATACTGGGAAAAAATATTGTGTGACAAAAATTCCCAGCCATAAAAATGTATATTATTTATATATAATATACTGTAGATGAATATTGTTGCATGATGAAAAGAACCACGCGAGAGTAGTTATTATTAACAAGTACACCAGTGTATTTATTCATTTATTTATGCAAGCAGTTTTGCTCTACAGACTGTGAAAGCCACTGTCAAGCTGGTTAAGTACATCGCAGGCCAAAAACAGAATCATGGTACAGCCTGAACTACGTGATTCTTTAGTGAGTGTACAAAAGATTAATGGTGGGAGAGGAGGAGAGAAAAGGAGAGAAAGAGAGGAGAGAGAGAGAGAGAGAGAGATTGGGGAGAGGAGGGCTTCAGAAAGCAATAGAGGAACAAGGCTGCGAACGGAGGGCAGTTATAGAGTTCACCACGAACTAAACAGCTACAAATCAAACACTACCATCGAACAGCGGGAGATTCAGAGCAATGCAGTCGGCAAAGGGTTTCAATCACTGCACATCAGGAGATGACCCAGCAAACAAACTCATAAAAAGGTGAAACGAAAGCATTTTTCTGTTGTTTTTTTTCATTATTTGTCTTTTTTTGGTTTCAGTTTCTGTATTTATGTACTCAGATCCAGTAAAAACGATTACCATTGAATGCATGACCATGCCACAGATAACACCTAGAGTTCACAGTCTTTACTTCCAGACCACGGGGACCTGAAGCCGCCAGCCGATCCCAATGCACTTAACACTGAGAAAGAGCCACGGAAAATGGTCGAATAGAAGTGCACGAAACTAGCTCTTAGAAACACCGACAGAACATGACTTCGCCAGGCATTAAAAAGGATGATAGGACACCTCCGCGGTCCGTAGTCTCACTAGTATAAGGACTCGTATGCAAGACAACATGGGACGGCAAGGTAAAAGCTCATGACCTCTTTCGAAATATTCCACTCTGTGGCCATCTTCCCCTTCTGAAAGCAAAGGAACATCCCAAATGAAAATGCGACCACAAACACCACTGTGTGTCTTTTTTATTTCTAATCTTTTAAAGAACACCCTCCCCTCCTCCTCCTCCATCCCCCCTCCTCATTTCCCATGGAATGTCATTTTTATTCTGACGCACCACCTGAAAAGTCTTCTGCTTAGCATGGCAATGTGGGGTACATTTACAGGATGGCTATATACAAAAGCAGAAGCTAATAACTAAAAAAAAGAGTGGTCTACTTGTATCTATCATCTGTAGGAAAATAAAAGTGTGTGTGTGTGAGTGAGGGGTGTGTGTGTGTTGGGGGGTAATAACACTGTAGGATTTGCGCATGTGTGGCAGTCAGCCAGAACAGGAACTCTTGCATTTTTGTTCAAGAAGGAGTCGCAGGATTTAAAGGCCTCCTCCAACTTTTTCCAGAATAATCTCTGCCTGTAGCGTAATTTAGCATGGACACTAGTGTCCCTGTGCTCAGAGAGAGGACAGACTCCAAGCGGCCTTTGTATTGGGTGCGTCAGTAGGTAGAAACTTTCTACTTCATTATAGCGAAATCAACGGTCCTTCAATGGACTTTAGTGGAAGTCGTGGAAGGCTCATGAGACTTATAGTAGCAATAACTGGACAGATGTTGCAGTGCAGCTATAACAGAACTCCAAGGACAGATGTTGGAGCTGAATATAAAGGAAGTCAAAGGACAGATGTTGCACTGCAACCATAATGGAAGTCAATTGATGCCAATTAGCTATGACAGGTGTTCTTCTCACTGGCTGCATTTAAGCAGCTGAACACATCCTCTTTAGAGAATAAACTGAATTATTATATCATTTTGGTACATTTTAGGGCAGGTTTGCTCATTTTCAGAAAAAAAATCCAGCATAGAATGTAAATGTTGGCAAAACTTTAGCACACTTCCCATTTTAGGTTTGATATTTTCCAGATATGTTGGGAAATGTTTACTGATCCTAATCCTGAATTCAGGATGCTTCATTTTTTTAATGAGGCACCCAGATTTTAGATGGGAGCTTCTGAAGATTTGACTTTTATTATGAAGGCATTTGAGTGAACAGGCTTTAATGGAGCTTCAGGTTCAGAGATTAAGACTGAAAAACGCTGGAGAATTCCTTAAAGAGACGGATCCTCCTCCTAAAAAGACAGCAACGTCTCTGTAACCAGGCTGTGTGTGTCCCTGAAAGCAGGACAACACAGCAAGTAAATTTAGACTCTTTTATCCTCTTCTCGCTGGACAAGCTAATACAGTGATATCTGTAGAAAACTAATAAATAAACACTTTATGGTACATTTTTTTTTTCATTTCTTATTCATTTCGTCTTCTTTTTTTTTTCCTGTTTTTGATTTTTTTTTTTTCTGTTTCCAAAATAACGCTAGACGGATCTGCTACTCAGTCTAAAAACCTTATCACTGATTTAAAAAAATAAATGAATAAAAAATTCCAAAAAGAAAAGAAAAAAAATGTTTCTTTTCCCAATTTTTTTTCATCCGCGTACTGGAAAATGAGATCACTGGAGATAAACACACATGAAAGGATGTGCTTCATACCCCACAACCGACCCGCTGCATGAGGAGGATGAGAATACTGATGATTATAAAAATGTAAAAAATTAAAAATGAAAATTGCATAAAATATGACCGGGTGTCAAAAAAAATCGATGGAAAAAATTAACCTGCAGAATCTTTTGAGAAAATAAAAAATGATACAATACTGTAAAAAAACTACAACACTAAAGCTACCTCTACATATTAATCCATAATAATAATAATAATAATAATACTAATAATAATAATGTTTGTGCCAGAGGTAAGGGGTTGGCCATGGGGTTGGTTGTGTGACACTCCTGTTGGACAGCACCAGCGCCAGAACTCCCCCCTGTAAAGGAAGTGAGAGCACTGAGGGTCCCGCCCCCGCCCCCTCGTTTTATGTATGCTCAGACGCTCTTTGGAGCGAGTGGAGTGGATGTCGTGAAGCTCCGCCCCCTCCTTGGACTTGCAGTCTTCATATTTCTGCATCTTACACGCATCCTTCACGTAGGCTCAGTTTGCAGAAAGAACCATCAGGTAATGGATCTGAGACACACATGACATCAGAAATCAGATTTTATTAAACACACACACACACACACAGAATGTTGTTCATGTTCAAGAAAGATGATTTTACTATCATGAAATTTGGCAAGAAATAAATATTATACATATCTAAAATATTTCTAAAAATAATAAAAAGAATTTCCAGTATAAATATGAAGATTTTAGATATTTTTTACAGTACTGTGGGCATTTTTACATTTATTTGCAATTGAATAATTGTAATTACACTATTAATATATAAATTAATGCCAATTAACATTATTACATGTACACCCATTATATATACACATATATGCTGTGCCACCATTGTAACAACTATCTTCTTCTTCTTCTTCTTCTTTTTCTTTCGGCTGCTCCCGTTTAGGGGTCGCCACAGCGGATCAACCGCCTCCATTTCTTCGGGTCCTCTGCATCTTCTCCTTTAAATCGACTCCCTGCATGTCCTTCCTCTCTCACCACGCCCATAAACCTCCCTCTTGGTCTTCTCCTCTCTTTCCTGGCAGCCCATCTTCAACATCCTTCTCCTGATATACCCTGCCTCCTCTGACATGTCCAAACTAACGCAACCTGCTTCTCTAACTTTGTCTCAAGACGCTCAACCTGAGCTGTCCTCTCTATATACTCATTTCTAATCCTGTCCATCCTCGTCACACCCAACGAACATCTCAGCATCTTTAACTCTGACACCTCCAGCTCCACCTCCTGCCTTTTCATCAGTGCCACCGTCTCCAACCCATACAACATAGCTGGTCTCACTACTGTCCTGTAAACCTCTCTTTACTTAGCTGGGCGGCCGCTCGTCACAGATCCCGCTCACTCTTTCTCCACCCATTCCAACCAGCCTGCACTCTTCTTCACCTCTTCCCACACTCTACACTGAACTGTTGATCCCAAGTATTTAAACCTCCACCTTGTTACCTCCAATTCGCATCTCAATCCACTCCACTGTCCAACCTTTCATTCACACTCATGTATTCTCCTGCCTTGTCCTGCCTACTTTCATTCTTCTCCTCTGTATAGATCTCCATCTCTCCAGGTTCTCCTCAAGCTGCTCCCTACTCTCACTGCAGAATAATAATTGTAATGATAATTATTCTTTTTAGTTACATTTATAGTAAAATTTATAGTTCAATAAATAGTCAAATTATTTATTTATGTCATAGATATATATGTCAGAATTATGTCAGAATAGGAGATATCATTATTATATTAATTTATGTCATACTATATAATCTAATATAATCACACACACACACACACACACACACACACACCCACATGGTCTGTCACTGCTTTGCCATCATCTCTCATTAAAGACTGCATGTCCATGTTCCTGCTCTCTGTGTTTCTGGTCTCTGCCACCTGTTTATAATCTCTGCCAGGTTCTCTCAGACTGGGTGACGTCATTGAGCAGCCCTAAAATTAGCCCAGGCTCCAGCAGGGGGCGGTATTGAAGAGCAGTGGGTGGAAGTCAACTCCTTCCACACCTTCAGTTTGTGCACAAATGTCCTCCTGAATCTACACTCCCCCACAGCCACCACACATCCCTTCTGCTTTTATTTTTTATCATTTGGCACATTTTCACCATGTAAACGAACACTGGCCTTTACATTTCTGCCATTATGCAGATCGACTTAGGAAGTCCAAATATAATCCATAAAACTTCAGGTCCAGGTTGGATCTGCAGTGAGGGTTAGAAGATCCTAAACCCTTCCTGCTGTTCCAGATGTTAATTGGAGGAGCTGAATGTATGAACAAAAATGTCCCAGTCAATCAGATGGGACATCAAATGGGCCTCTACAGTGAACAGAACAGGACAGGCCATTTTCTGGAGGAACTGAATCGGCTGGAGTGAAAAAAAAAACAAACAAAAAAACGTTTGAGAACTCAAGGAACGATGGCTCTTAAAAACAGGAATCAACACGTTATATTCCGCCTCTCACCCCTCACTGTTACCACACAGAGTATTTCCTGCAGGTGAGATGTCCTGCTGCATGAGTTCAACTCTGGACAATGTCCAGACTTCGTTATGAAACATGAAAGGCCATGTTTGGTACCACTTTTCAACTCCCCATTTATTTTTGGTGCCACTTTAAATCTGTTTCCACTTACATTACTGACAAATAGTCCCCTTCACCTTGCCTTGAAACGGGACAGTGGATTAGTGTTTAGGGACGAGGCCCCATGACCATGAGGTCACAGGTTCGAGTCCTGACCATGAAGTACCTTTTGAGAATGTACTGCTGCCAACACTGTCTTCGGCTGCTGAACATGGTTGTTGCATATTCTTCTCGCCTTTCTTTTTCTAACCTGTTCTTTCTATTATCTCTCTCTCTCTCTCTCTCTTCACTCTTCTCTAACTCTCAGAAAATGGCTCCGTGAAATTACTGGGAGGATGTTTGAAACAGTTTCAGGCCTTTCTTCCAGTTTCCATAGCACCACATGACATGTGCCCAGCGCTCTCCGCGAGATGGGAGGATGGGGAGGAAAGATGGAGACGTGGGAGGAAGAGAAACATTTGGAAAGAAGAAACAGATGTAAGATGAAACAAGGGAGAAGAGCATAAAAGGAGAAGGATAGTTGAAGGATCAGGGGAAGGAGAGAGAGGAAGAAAAGAAGACAGGGTGAAGAGGAAGAAAAAGAGAGCGAGCCGGAGAGTTAAAGAAAGAGAAAGGGAGAGGCTAGAGAGAGTGGAAGGACTGCAGAAATTAGAGAGTGGGAGTAAAAGAGGGAGAGGAGAGAAAGAAAAAGAGACAGGAATGCGGGAGAGGGGGAGAGAGAAGATGAAGAGGAGGAGTAAGATCAAGAACGATGTCTTCAGAGCACCAAAACCCCTCCCCCCAGCCAATCAGCTTCCAGCAGAGAACTGTAAAAAGGCAGTGCTGCTTATTCAACCTGATCAACAAGAACTCCATTTCCCAGAATGCCAAGAGAGGGCCTGATGGTGACTCATAGCTCCATCCTGGCATTTGCATAGAGAACAGCTCAGCCATTTTGTTACTGACTCAGTTTTGATAAATCCAAACAAAGAACAGCATCGTCTCAGCAACATTCAACATTCTTTCCAGCATCATAAACACTAAACACTAATATACACTAGAATAGGAGATACTAGTGTATAAACACTACAATAAACACTAATATACACTAGAATAGGAGATATTAGTGTATAAACAATTACACAAACACTAATATACACTAGAATAGGAGATAGCTAGTGTATAAACACCACAATAAACACTAATATACACTAGAATAGGGAGATATTAGTGATAAAACACAATAAAACACTAAATATACACTTAGAATAGGGAGACAGTGTATAAACACACAAACACTAATATACACTAGAATAGGAGATATTAGTATAAACACAATAAACACTAATATACACTAGAATAGGAGATATTAGTGTATAAACACTCAGCATAATAAACACTATACACTAGAATAGGAGACATTAGTGTATAAACACACTAAACACTAATATACACTAGAATAGGAGATAATAGTGTATAAACACAATAAATACTAATATACACTAGAATAGGAGATATTAGTGTATAAACACCACAAACACTAATATACACTAGAATAGGAGATATTAGTATATAAACACAATAAACACTAATATACACTAGAATAGGAGATATTAGTGTATAACACAATAAACACTAATATACACTAGAATAGGAGATATTAGTGTATAAATACACAAACACTAATATACACTAGAATAGGGAGATATTAGTGTATAAACACAATAAAACACTAATATACACTAGAATAGGAGATATTAGTGTATAAACACTACAATAAACACTAATATACACTAGAATAGGAGATATTAGTGTATAAACACAATAAACACTAATATACACTAGAATAGGAGATATTAGTATAAACACAATAAACACTAATATACACAGAACAGGAGAGATATTAGTGTATAAACACAATAAATAATTCAATATACACTAGAATAGGAGAGATGCTGAAAGGTGATTGGATGGATTTGCTCACCATGGCGACTACTGCATCTCCAGCGCCGGCAATCGCACAAACAAACAGGTGGAAGGTCATGTCCAGCTGGAGGAACAAACATTTTCATTTTTTTATTTTTTTTTAAAACATCTGAATTATGGATGAAGGCCTACACTGGAAACCGTACCTCCTTCGATTCACACATTTTAAAGAATTTCTCGGATCCTGTGCACACTGTCTTCTCCTCTCCGATCGTCACAACCCCTAAAAATCCACAACAGAGAAGATCACGCTCGTGCAGTGAAGTCACGCTGAAGTTTATTCTTTCTGACTCGTAGCTTCACTGAAACATGTGCAGAAACTGAGGACTTCAGACACACTTACAGACACATCACTGACTGTAGAGGTCCACTGGAAACAGGTTTATCTGGTCTCTAGACTCCAGAGCCAATGGGTTCAGGATACACAACTCTCTGTATTTAAGCAGTATTCAGTCAGTGCTAGATATGTCACTGATGGCAAAGCAGTTCTGTAAGTATAGGCTTCAGTCCGTTGTAGATATTGGTATGGCTGAGTCTGTTCTAGATATGTCACTCACTGTGGAGCTGTGGTGCTATTGTCCCAGCCTGTTCTAGACATGTCACTAACTGTAGATCTGTAGTGTTATTTGGGCTCAGTCTGTTCTAGATATGATTCTAAAGTGTGCTGTAGTGTAAGCAAGAAATGGAGAACAGGTCCAGAACTGTACTTAAAGTGTGGCTGCTAATGTAGGTTCCGGCTTCAGATGACTTTCATCTAGAACATTCAATATATATGTATATATATTAATGTTTGAGTGGAATGTGGTTTAAAATCTTTAAGAACTCCTTCATAAACACCTTCACATGTGGCTGCCAGCGAGGAAGTTTCACTGTACCGACGCTGCTGCTGAACGTCCACCACTGTTCGTATTGTTTGGGGAACTCAAAACACCATCAGACTTCACGTTTAATATTTAGACGCGACTCGACCGAACTGGCGCGCGTCCAGACACAGTCGGGCTCCCTTCCGTACCGTGGTGTTCTGGGCAGATGGTCCAGATGTTGAAGTACATGAAGACAGGCAGAGCGGTGAAGGCCGTCACTCCGAGCCAGGCCAGCATAAAGATGTATGTCAGCATGATGAACTGGAGGAAAACAGAACGCAGAGGGAGCGGGGTCCTTGATCGCCCAAATAACTCAGCAGAGAAACAGTGCTGCAGACGATTAGATCAGCACATCTGTACAGAACCACCTGCAGAACGGTTCCACTCAACACTTAATCCACTATTTCTGATTGTCTATCTGTCTGTCTGTCTGTGTTCATCTACTCATTCATCTATCTATCTATCTATCTATCTATCTATCTATCTATCTATCTATCTATCTGTCTGTCTGTCTGTTTGTCTGTCTGTGTTTATCTATCTATCTATCTATCTCTCTATCTGTCTGTTTGTCTGTTTGTCTGTCTGTGTTTATCTATCTATCTATCTATCTGTCTGTCTGTTTGTCTGTTCAGGCTTATCTACTATCTATCTATCTATTTCTCCATTCATCTATTTCATCTATCTATCTATCTGTCTGTCTGTTTGCCTGTCCGTCTGTCTGTTCACTCAGGTACTCATCTATCTATCTGTCTGTCTGTTTGTCTGCTGTCTGTCTGTCTGTCTGTGCTCATCTATCGATCTATCTATCTATCTATCTATCTATCTATCTATCTATCCATCTATCTATCTATCCATCTATCCCTGATTTCTGTCTAGTTTCTCTCTATATATAAAATTCTATTTGAGTGATATATTCAGTAGTGAAAAATAATATAATGTATTTTTTTTTTGGTTGAACTTTTTGTGTTCTGTGTTCTGTGGTTTAGTGTCTCGTACCCAGGCGCTGACACAGCGGCCGCAGGTGGTGATTTTAAAATCTCCGTAAAGATCCTTAATGGCTCCGCTGGTGAAGAAACCTTCCACCATCAGCAGGATGCCGTAGACGAAGAAAGCCGAGGCGATTCCATAAATCACGTACTTAATGATGTCGATCCTGCAGCAACAGCACGTTCAGAATAGTGTGCAGTAAGAGTGTGTGTGGTAACAGTGAGTGCATTAACAGTGTGTGCAGTAAAAGTGTGTGCGGTAACAGTGAGTGCATTAACAGTGTGTGCATTAAAAGTGTGTGTGGTAACAGTGAGTGCATTAACAGTGTGTGTCGGCATGGACATGAAGATGCAGGTGAAGGTTTGATCAGGGGACACTCACATGGTGAAGACGTCCAGGGCCTCTCCGGGAGCTCTGACCACCAAAGTAACTCTGTAGGATGGTGGATGGTGCCCGACAGAGCTCATGACTACAACTGACAGAAAAGGAAAGTACCACGTTATTGCAGGATAGTGGCACTCAGGGAGGGGTACGGGATCCCCTCAAACACTTCAGACAACACTCCATACATCCTGAGAGAGAGAGGGAGAGAGAGAGAGAGAGAGAGAGAGAGAGAGAGAGAGAGAGAGAGAGGGAGAGAGAGAGAGAGAGAGGGAGAGAGAGAGAGAGAGAGAGAGAGAGAGAGAGAGAGAGACAGAGAGAGAGACAAGGATTAAAATGCATTTAATCAACAAATCATTCACTTGGATAGACAGATAGATAGATAGATAGATAGATAGATAGATAGATAGATAGATGGATGGATGGATGGATGGATGGATGGATGGATAGATGGATAGATAGATAGATAGATAGATAGATAGATAGATAGATAGATAGATAGATAGATAGATAGATAGAGTGTTTGTCCAGTCAGTTTAGCCTCTGCATGACTGGAATAACAAAATAACAGAACCTTTCAGGACCACACAGGACTGAGCAGTGTGTGTGTGTGTGTGTGTGTGTGTGTGTGTGTGTGTGTGTGTGACTCCATAAAGGTCCATTCATGTCTGGAGGTGAGTGTGTGAGCAGTGTTTTGAGGGATGTGTCCTGATCCTGCAGTAGATCAGCCTGATGGCCGTGAGGAGGCCGCCGGCGGTGTGGCTGTGAGTTATGGCTGAATTTAAACGGGTGTAATAATTTAAACGAGTGTAATAATGACACTGTAAACCTTCAGACTGACCTCTTGGACCTGCTGCTCACAGACAGACCTGCTGCCATAAGAGCTGCAGTGAAGAGAAGATAATATTCACACAGTCTGAGGTTCACAACATCGTCACTCTGTCAACCTTCATTCAGATCAATTAATAAACACCAATCATCTGAGCAGAGTCATTAACATATTCATTAACCTTTAGAGGCTTTATATTCATTTACTGTGAAAGTTCTATACTTAATTCCTGATTCTCATTCACTGCTCTATCCATCTATCTGTCTGTCTGTCTGCCTGACTTTCTGCCTGTCTTTCTGCCTGCCTGTCTATCTATCTGTCTATCTTCCACATTGTGATAGACTGAGGTTACTATGCTTGTCATTTCTCTGCTGTTTTATGCTTCATTTCATCAACAGTGAGGAGTATACTGTGTGTGTGTGTGTGTGTGTGTGTGTGTGTGTGTGTCAGAGTTGCTCATTGAGAATGCTCTGAGCTGTAAAGTGAGTAAAAAGCAGTCTGATGTTTCATTCATAATTCAGCAGCAGGCAGGCACACACACCCCGGTGTGTCCATGCATTATTAACCGCTGGGTTTGTGTTCAGTGGACAGTGATGGGACAGATGCTTGACACTGCTATATTTAGGACGCACCGCCGCTGCCCTTTCCCTTAGAAGCAGCTGCGCCATGGGATTTCCAGGTTCTCATTCATTTCTCAGACCTTCTGGATGAAGGTAAGTCAGAGTCTAATTAAGTGAGTCTAATTAACACTCATTTACACCCAATCATGGGCCTGACATCTCCTGTTAGTTCAGTTTGTCCATTTAATGTCCAGGCGTCCGGCAGCAACCAACACAAGGAGGGCGAGATGTTGCAGGATGTTCTGTAAAATGTTCTGCAGGATGTTCTGTAAAATGTTCTGCAGGATGTTCTGTAAAATGTTCTGCAGGATGTTCTGCAGGATGTTCCTATAAAACTAATGAGTCTAAATCCTCATTCACATATTCACATATCTTCCTTCCAGGGCGCCAATAATAATGGCTTTTCTTTCACTCTAGAGTCACAACAAGCATACTTTTCAGAGCTAGGTGTACATTTTAGGACTGTTTTATTGCTTAATTTCAGGAAAAGGCAAGAAAAACACTCCACCACATTATTTTTTGTCTCTACTGGTGATTTAAATAATAATTATAATTAGAGCAGACATTCATTTTAGAGCATGTCTCATGCATTTAGCTGCAGCTCAGTGTTTGACATTTTGCCAAAAAACATTTATTGAATTGTTTAGTTAAATAACTACACTAGCACATTTAAGATTAAAATAAAGGTCTAATGAAGAACATAATCATGTCTGAACAGAAAGATTTTAAAACTACTAACTGCGGTTTCTGATGGAAATTAATCGGCAGTGTGTTCCAGAGTTTTGGTGAATAAAAGCTAAAAACTAAAAGTTCTCCATACTTTCTATGTGTCATTTTAGGAACCTTCCATAAAGCAATCAATCTTAAGCTTCCATTAGGGGTGTGATCTAATCTAGGAGTGTACAAAAAGGCTCAGGGGGTAAAACATAGAACGTAGAACATTCAAGGCCTTCATTTTTGGAAGAAATTAAATGTACAGCCTAGATACTCCGCTTAGAGACAGTCGCAAAAAGAAACGAAATTCCAAGAAGGATTTAGAATTAAAAATACCCCAAAGCAGCTGCACCTTCACCCGCAACAAAGAACACTCACAGGAACATGAATGAATAAGTCATCAGTTAATTACAATGTTGCAAACTGAATGTTGTTACAGCGTCCACATCTCGGGCCGGGCCTCCCGGATCACCCGACGCAGAGTCCAGAAGAAAAGCGAATGTAAATGAAGCCCCAAACAATAAAAACAAAAGCGGAGGAGAAGGAGACGCCCCCCCAAACCCGCTGACCCCACACCCCTCCATCTGTCTGTCTGACAGCTTTCCCCTCCCCCTCCCCCAATTAATCCCCACAGGCCCCCTATGCCCTATACAGCACGGAACGCCTATAATTGCAATTTTATTATAATGATCATTTCTGATTCCTAGACTCAGTGAAAAGGAAGAGAAGGGTATTTGATCATAAATGCATATACATGTGTATATATATATGATGCTTTTGATCATTTGCATATCATATTTTTGTATTCATCTTTATGTAGGGTTATATTGGGATTTTTGAATAAAGTAAAAACATCCAATTACATCAAAAGCAGCTGGAACGAGCGTTTATGAATGTCTATAAGTGCCTATGTAGGCTAATGTCAGGTCTCATGAATGCTGGTTAAACCTAGCCTTGATGACAGCTGACATAAACCTTAATAAACATTTATTAAAATCAAATCATCCAAATAAATCCAAATGAACCTAATCAGCCTTTATGGTCAAATAAGCCTTGACAGACAGCTACGCAGGCTTAGAAAGCCTTATTGAGAGTTTCTTTTGTTGAAACAAATTCAGAAAACCATAATGTAATTAATTAACCCCACAATTAGCCACGTAACTATGTAATTATATTCAAAGTAAATTGAATTTTTTTCGAATAACCCTGGAAAGTGCTTCTAAAATCAGTGATGGAAACTGAGTAAATGATGTTATTAAATTCAAATTTAAGCACCAGAAAGAAAAAAAACAACTCTAGACTTCTGAGGGTTAATCCCCTGAATGGTGGGGTCACTGTGACCCGCTGGTCACCCTCCAGCCAAAAGAAATCACCCCCTCCCTCTGAGAGCACGGCTAAGATAAAAGAGCTCAGAACAAGCGCTTTAAACTAATCCTAACCTACCGGTCTGGATGGAGGGAAAGGAGATGGAGGTCTAGAGACAGATGAAAGAGAGAGAGAGAGACAGATGGAGGGTGAAAGGAGAGAGAGGAAATGTTTGATTATCTCTGGCTGAGGGAGAGTTTAGTTCCGAAATAGCTCTTGGCCGATTGTATTCTTTTTTCCCCCTAGTGGCCAGAAATGACTCCAGTGTTTTAAGTGAATGGTATTTTATTGGACTGAATCCAGTGGTGGTGTCAAATGAATGAACCCGCCGTTGGATCTCAGAGTGTGAGATGCTGTGGCTCCATGTTGAGCTGCTAGTGAGCAACGAGGAATGACCAATCAGCACCTCTCCATAATAAAAAACACAATAAAACCCTGATATAAAAACTAATTCAGATCATATATACTCTGTTGCATATGTATATGTATGCGTGTATGTAACTAAATAACATCTGCCAATTGAATAGCTGTGAAAGAACAAGCTCATGAGTATCTGTATATTAATAAATGAATGTATATAAAATAAATGTTGGTGATGCTGTGCACCCACTATAGATCTACATATAGGGCCCCGGGGTGCTTTGCCATGGCCCCGCCCACCATCTCCCTTCTTCAAATCCTTGCATCAACCCCTGCGGTTGCCATGGCGATGGAGGCGCGGGCCTGGCACATCTGAGCGTGCTCACTGACCCACTTACAGCGCCGTGTGTCAACAAATTCAACCGCAAACGTGCTGAATGTTGAGGGGGGGGGGGGCTTTTACAGAGATTAGAGCTCAGGGGCAAAAAACGCAGCTCGGAAAGCACAAAAAAACCCCACGCACCCTCCTCCAACCCCACACCCGTCCTCCTACCCCACAACTGTCCCCCTGCTGTCCAGCTCTCTGTCCAGCACTGCTCTGACCCCCATCAAAATGAAATATTTGACATGAGTGTAAATAAAGATGCAATGTTACACGCTCTGTTGGTTTTCTGAGTGGGATCCTCTAAAGGGAACACTGGAAATGGGATGTTATTTTTAGTACATTATAGAGAGCAGCATGCTAGCTGAATTTAAAATGTAAAAAAAAAATTAAATATATATGATAATGTATATTTTATATACATTTAAGTATAAAGTGTATCCATTAGCATGTGGACTATGGCACAGCCTATACTGTGTTCTTTATGTTTGCCCAATAGGTTAAAATCAGGAAATAGAAAGTAAATGTGGAATTATCTTTTTTTTTTTTTTTATGATTCTGTTTTTTGTTCTGAATTTAACACTGACTGTTACTAAATTTGAAGCAAACAAAAATAGAGTTCTCTTCTGTCTTTTTTTTCCATCATAAAAACATATTCATATACTTTTATAGAATTATTTACTTATATATTCGTCTTCCACTGTTCTGACTTTTCCTTCTCACAGAGATTAAAGGATCTTTTTGTACATATTTTATTGTTTTTTTCTCCCTTTCCCTCCCAGGTAAACTCTCTCTGGACCTGACAGTCTGTCCTTTTTCAGCAGAAATGTCTTTCCTGTTAAAATCAAGGTTTAAACAAATGAAACGTTCACGTTAAAGGGTCAGGGCTCGTCTCTTTGACCACATGTCCTAGCATTGTATGAAAACGAGTCCCTGTGTGCGAAGGTCTGAAGCATCCCAGATGTGTTCAGGATTAAAGATGGATTTTAACATCTTGAACACCTGTTCCACCCTCTGATATTTCAGAGTTCAGGGCCACTGGGTCCGCCTGAAACAAAAGCCAGAACAATAAGGCCTTGGCCTCATCCTCTAATAATAGTCCTGACCCGCTTCGGGAGACAATTGGTGGAACTTTTGAGCCCCCCCGCTGAAGCGGCGATGGGGGGACTGGAACAATGGGAGAGGGGCCCACATTTGAAAACGTTTCAAAGAAACATCTACAAATTTATGATTTTATGAAAAGCAATGATTATTTATATACGTTCCTCAACTCTTCGAATTAAAGGGCTTAATTGAAATGTCTGTGACTGTGCCTTAAAGACTCAGTCTCTGTTCTGATTGGCTAGCCTGTGCTGAAGCAATTTAGGCTGAAACACTCGAGTGGGCGTGGCTTAAATGCTGACCTAAAAATGGATACAAAACGAGGTGCTTTTGGAAAGAAATTCTGGATCATTGAAACATCAGAAATATATTTTACACAGTTATGGCTTAAAATAATTCAACAGCATTAGGACTTTAATTTTATTTATTGGGAAATTATTGTTTTTTTAACTTTCTAAGCATTATATATATTATATTTATACCCTTTTTCACACTGAAGGATGCAGAATATTGCTCTACATTCTCTGAAATATGCAATCTACTCTTTAATTTTAATGCCTCATAAAATGTGATTCATTCCCAAAAACTAGAGAAGCAGTTTTAAGAAGAGGTAATAAATCAACCATTCATTGAAATATATGATGCATAAACAACAAACAAAACAGATCAGTGATGTTTTAACATCTAGATCTTTAGTTAGGTTGAATAAAGTTTTTTCTTTTTTATTTTCTCACAATGAATCTGTTCTCAGATCAGTCTAAATCCCCACAAAATCCACCCTAAACACACACCTACTTCCAGCACCTGCAGCCAAAACCACATTTTACCTTCTGAGGCCTGAACTGAGATCCAGGAGCTGGTCCATTAAGAATCGACCCAGAATCAGAATTTTTATATCCTGTTATTATGAGAGAAATTTGACCAGAACAGAATCCGAATCAGATTCTGAATCAGTTTCATTTTGCATTTACATCCATTTCTACAACACATCTTTCAAAACCTAAACAGAGTCAGAATCAGTTCAGAATTCTGAGTCTGAACTTCATTTGGCTTTGTTTGTTAAAGAAATTTGACTTGAATTGGAATCAGGGTCAAATTCAGAATCAGTTTTGTTCTCCCTTGTTATTATTGCAGTTTTAAAAACTGAATAGGCCAGAATAGAATCAGAATCAGATTCAGAATCAAATTTAGTCTCAATAAGCTTTAATGTGTTTTTAGAAATGACACGCTGAGTAAAGAATCAGCATCTGAGTCAAATTCAGAGCCAGATTTGTTCTCCATTATTATTAATGCAATAACAAAATCTGACCAGGCCAGAATAGAATCCAAATCAGATTCAGAATCTGTTTGATTCTTAATGTGTTTTAAACATTTGACTAGGCCAAAATAGAATCAGAGATCAATTTAGAATCAAATTATCCTCAAAGAATATTAATGTTTGTTAGAAACTTGAATAGGGAAGAATAGAATCAGAATTCAATTCCAAATCGCTTTTATTCTCAATGGATGTTCATGTGTGAATAGATTCAGAATCAGAATCAGAATCATATGCTGAATGTTGACGCCTGATATGCATGAGCAGTTTAACGAGGCTGAATCCGAATCAAATTTGTGTTCGTTGGTTTGTATACTTTTGAGGTACTTGTCCATAAGCAGGACCACTGGGTTCTGTCAGCAGATCCAGCCATTCTGGATGATAAAGGTCCAGCTGGAGGACATAAGCAGTGTTTAACCTCCAGCAGGTCGATATCCTCACTCTTCCTCCGCAGATCAGAGGAATTTGCAGACGAGCTCATAAATAAGAGAGAGCAGTTGAGCTCTATCACTCTAATGGTCTCTAACGCAATAACCACAAGTGCTAATGAAATGACCATTCTCCCATGAGGCCTTTCTCCTCCCTCCGCTGCCCCGGGACGCTGTCCATGATGGTTAAATATCTCAGCTTTTTTACACTGTACATCATTTAAGAGCCATTGCAATTTTATGGCCTGGGTCAGTAGACCACCCACAACATCTGCTCTCACCTTTACAGGTGTTTCTGTGGGTTGTAGGAGGACCATTTATAAAAATATAAAAAGGGTTCAGTTAACATTTATCATTTTTCTTCTACTATTGTGCCACATCTGTGATTAAAAATTTGAAATGAACTAATTCTCAAATTTTAGTTAAAGATGCAGAAAAAAGATTAAAATAACGTTTGAGGTGTACCATTCGCTCACCAGAACATACACAGAGACTAAGCTGTTAGGATTCATTGTTGTGATGTCACAAATACCCTCACATCTGTTACACATTCTGAAAAGGAGGGTCTCTGCCCCGATTGTGTTTTGAATGAGGCCTAACACAGGGCAGCCAATCAGAAATAAGCTCATTATCATAAATGGTTCATCTTCAAGGCAAAGGCAGAAAAAATTATGGAAACTGTGTAGAAATGAAAAGTGTTTTTGATACAAATCAATAAAAGTATTTGCTTTGATCCTTTAAAATTGTGCAACAATATGCATGTATCTATGTCTATAACTGGGGTTATAAATGTCTGTTTAAACAGTATATATAAACAGTGTACGTTATAAACAGTATATTTGAGGGTTTATATTATATATAAACAGTGTACGTTATAAACAGTATATCTGAGGGTTTATATTATATACAAACAGTGTACATCATAAACAGTATATTTGAGGTTATATGTTGTATATGAACAGTGTACAGTATAAACAACATATTTGAGGTAATATTTTATATATAAACAGTGTACGTTATAAACAATGTATCTGAGGTTATATAATATATATTAACAGTGTACGTTGTAAACAGTATATGTGAGGTTATATATTATATATAAACAGTGTACGTTATAAGCAGTACATGTGAGGTTGTATATTATATATAAAAAGTGTATGTTATAAACAGTATTTTTGAGGTTGTATATTATATATAAACAGTGTATGTTATATACAGTATATTTGAGGTTATATTTTATATATAAACAGTGTACGTTATAAACAGTATTTTTGAGGTTGTATATTATAAATAAACAGTATAACTGTTATTGTTTTATATATTTATATATAAACACTGACTGACTGATGACTGACTGACTATATATAAACAGTATATTTGGAGTTATATATTTATAAATAAACTATAACTGGTGTAGGATGGTGCAGAATGTTCTGCCCTGATTTGTGATACATATTTAGGTTCTCATGAAAGTATCTCTAGTCGTGATGTTGTTCTTCTGGCTTTACTCTGAACTCTGAGATGGATCTGTTTCAGGAACAGGTGAGTGTTTGGAGAAATGACTCATCGAGAGGAAACAGAAGCCCGGCTGCAGCCACGGGTTCCTTCATAGAGTTCCAAAGCTGTTCTCCCTCAGGCTCAACAGCTGCTGTTCTACTGTCCCGCGACAGAACAAGGCTGTATTTCTCCACAAATAAAGCTTTCCAGAGAAAAGAGCAGAATTTTGTAGAGAATGGAGAAGAACATCTAGACGAAAAACAGCAATACAGCAGCGAGTTAACTTAAAAAGGCACTCGTTTATTCCACGCTGAAAGGAACCGTTCTTTCAAAGAAATAAAATCTAGATCAATCTGAGTGTCATATTAATAGTTTTAGTGGGGAAAGCATGACAATAAGAGCTA
>CM029376.1:2304143-2329143 GCA_017165825.1 Hepsetus odoe
CAGATCTTCCTGAAGGACAGTGTTGTTGTCTCTCATGTTCAGTCCAGTCTCTGTACCTGAGCAGTTTGATAGTTCTGTGTTGGTTAATCCACACAGTGATCTACGTCTGAACCTTCAAGGAGAACAAAGGGTCTAACTTAAGACACGAAGCAGTGAAGAACCAGGAGAAGATGATTCCAGATGATCAGGTGATTCGTTTACTGCTGATGCTGAACGCTGAGTGGGTGGAACCTCTTTATCTAGAACCTTGTATCTTTAAGCACATTGCAGCTTGGAGCTCTAAAACATCTGTTTATTTCATTTATTTGACTCAATATAAGAAAGTTTTTAAAAACGAGTTGTATAAGTAAATGAAATAATACAGAAAAACATTTTATACTAATATATTAAGTATTAATATATTCGGAAGACTTTTTAACGAACACATTATAATGATGACATTTCCGTTTACAGATCTGATCTGTGTGATGTGTCCTGTGTCCTCAGCGTTGCCGATTGTGTGCTCTGTTTGACACAGCTGCCCTAAAAACTGCTCTATTTAAGGCCTGCTCAGGCCCGAGGGAACAAAGGCGAGATAACATTATTTATCATCTTTTATTTATTTATTTATTTCAGCGCTCATGGATGTTAGTATGGAAATATAAACTCCACACAGAAGCAGCAGACGCTCAGACTTTGTGTCAGTTAAAGACGTCACAAATATTTTATTTCCATGATAAGCACCTCAACACACTCACAGGAGAACACTAAGAGTTCTCTCATAATAGTAATAATAATAACACAGTATTGTTGTTGTTGCTATTATTGTTATTATTATTATTATTTTATTGTATAATATTAAATAAGAATCATTCTAATTCCTAACGCAGCCACTAGGGATGCACAAGCCAGTGTATTTCTTCGTGCCGGTCCCAGTACCGGGTAAATGGGGAGGGTTACGTCAGGAAGGGCATCCGGTGTAAAACTTTGCCAAATCAATATGCGGACAACGATACAGAATTCCATACCGTATCGGTCGAGGCTCGGGTTAACAACGACCGCCATCAGTGCTGTTAGCCTACAGGGTGCTGGTGGAAATTGGACTACTGTTGGCCAAAGAAGAAGAAGAAGAGGAGGAAGGCATGTCCAGAGGGAGAAGGAGAGAAAGAAGGAGAGGAGAGTGGAAGTGAGGGTAGGGACTTTGAATGTTGGCAGCATGACTGGTAAAGGTAGAGAATGAGCTGATATGATGGAGAGAAGGAAGGTTGATCTTCTGTGTGTGAGACACTAGATGGAAGGGTAGTAAGGCCAGGTGTATTGGAGGAGGGTTTAAACTGTTCTACCATGGTGTGGATAGAAGGAGGAATGGAGCAGGTGTTATCCTGAAGGAAGAGTATGTGGAGAGTGTTTTGGAAGTGAAGAGGGTGTCAGGGAGGGTGATGAGTTTGAAGCTGGAAGTTGAAGGTGTGATAATGAATGTTGTTAGTGCTTATGCTCCACAAGTTGGTTGTAAGATGAAAGTGAAGGAAAAATTCTGGAGTGAGTTAGATGAAGTGATAGAGAGTGTACCCAGGGGAGAGAGAGTGGTGATTGGTGCAGATTTTAATGGTCATGTTGGTGAAGGGAACAGAGGTGATGAGGAGGTGATGGGTAGGCATGGTGTCAAGGAGAGGAATGCTGAAGGTCAGATGGTTGTTGATTTTGCAAAAAGGATGGAAATGGCTGTAGTTAATACTTATTTTAAGAAGAGGGAGGAGCACAGGGTGACGTATAAGAGTGGAGGAAGATGCTCACAGGTGGATTATATTCTTTGCAAGAGGGTCAGTTTGAAAGAGATCAGAGACTGCAAAGTAGTGACAGGGGAGAGTGTAGCTAAACAGCATAGGATGGTGGTCTGTAGGATGACCTTGGAGGTCAAGAAGAGGAGGAAAGTGAGGGCAGAGTCGAGGATCAAGTGGTGGAAGCTGAAGGAGGAGGACTGCAAGGTGGAATTCAGGCAGGAGTTAACACGGGCACTGGGAGGTGTTGAAGAGCTACCGGATTGCTGGGAAACTACTGCAGAAGTGATCAGGCAGACGGCTAGAAATGTACTTGGTGTGACATCCGGAAGGAAGAAAGAGGATAAGGAGACCTGGTGGTGGAACCAAGAAGTCCAGGAGTGTATTCAAAAGAAGAGGGAGGCAAAGAAGACATGGGACAGTCAGAGAGATGAAGGAAGTAGACAGATGTACAAGGAGATGAACCGCAGGGCGAAGAAAGCAGTGGTGAAGGCCAAAGATAAGGTGTTTGCTGAATTGTATGAGAGGTTGGACAGTAAAGAGGGAGAAAAGGACCTTTACCGATTGGCTAGACAGAGAGACAGATCTGGGAAAGATGTGCTACAGGTCAGGGCGATTAAAGATAGAAATGGTAACGTACTCACAGGTGAACAGAGCGTGTTGAGCAGGTGGAAGGAATACTTTGAGGAGCTGATGAATGAAGAAAATGTGAGAGAGAGAAGACTGGATGATGTGAGAAGAGTGAACCAGGAAGTGCAGCAAATAAACAAGATGGAAGTAAGGGCAGCGATGAAGAGGATGAAGAATGGAAAGGCTGTTGGACCGGATGACATACCAGTGTAAGCATGGAGATGTTTAGGGGAGATGGCAGTTGAGTTTCTGACCAGATTGTTTAACACAATCTTGGCAAGTGAGAAGATGCCTGAGGAGTGGAGACGAAGTGTACTGGTACCGATCTTCAAGAATAAGGGTGATGCACAGAGCTGTAGTAACTATAGAGGGATAAAGTTGATCAGCCACACCATGAAGTTATGGGAAAGAGTCGTGGAAGCTCGGTTAAGAAAAGAGGTGAGGATTAGTGAACAGCAGTATGGTTTTATGCCGAGAAAGAGCACCACAGATGCAATGTTTGCTCTGAGGGTGTTGATGGAGAAGTACAGAGAAGGTCAGAAGGAGCTGCATTGTGCCTTTGTGGATTTGGAGAAAGCATATGACAGGGTGCCTAGAGAGGAGTTGTGGTTTTGTATGAGGAAGTCTGGTGTTACAGAGAAGTATGTGAGAGTAGTTCAGGATATGTATGAGGGCAGTGTAACAGTGGTGAGATCTGCAGTGGGAGTGACGGATGCATTTAAAGTAGAGGTTGGATTACATCAAGGATCAGCACTGAGCCCATTCTTGTTTGCAGTAGTGATGGACAGGTTGACGGACGAGGTTAGACAGGAGTCTCCGTGGACGATGATGTTTGCTGATGATATTGTGATCTGTAGTGAGAGTAGGGAGCAGCTTGAGGAGAACCTGGAGAGATGGAGATATGCTCTTGAGAGGAGAGGAATGAAAGTGAGTAGGGCAAAGACAGAATACATGAGTGTGAATGAAAGGGAGGAAAGTGGAGTGGTTAGGATGCAGGGAGTGGAGGTAACAAAGGTGGAGGAGTTTAAATACTTGGGATCAACAGTTCAGTGTAACGGCGAGTGTGGAAGAGAGGTGAAGAAGAGAGTGCAGGCTGGTTGGAATGGGTGGAGAAGAGTGGCTGGAGTGATTTGTGACAGACGCGTACCAGCTAGAGTAAAAGGGAAGGTTTACAGGACAGTAGTGAGACCAGCTATGTTGTATGGGTTGGAGACGGTGGCACTGACGAAAAGGCAGGAGGCGGAGCTGGAGGTGTCAGAGTTAAAGATGCTGAGATTTTCGTTGGGTGTGACGAGGATGGACAGGATTAGAAATGAGTATATTAGAGGGACAGCTCAGGTTAGACGTCTTGGAGACAAGGTTAGAGAAGCAAGGTTGCGTTGGTTTGGACATGTGCAGAGGAGAGACGATGATTATATTGGAAGGAGGATGTTGAGGATGGAGCTGCCAGGAAAGAGGAGAAGAGGAAGACCAAAGAGGAGGTTTATGGATGTGGTGAGAGAGGACATGCAGGTGGTCGGGTTGAAGCAGGAAGATGCAAAAGACAGGAAGAAATGGAGACAGTTGATCCGCTGTGGCGACCCCTAAACGGGAGCAGCCGAAAGAAAAAGAAGAAGATATAACAATTGCTATAACATAATAATTTTTAACTGTGATAATGGTAGTAATATTGTACTAATAACATTTTTGGTTTGTTTTATTTTTAGCATTAATACAAATATTTATTAAAATATTTTTTGTGATTAATTACATTTTTTCCTCTACTGTAATCATTTGTTTTTGTGTTTTGCTTTTTGTTTGTGTGTCTGTACATGAACAGAATGGCCAAATTATATAATTACACATTTGTGGGATGTGTACACACACACACACACACACACACACACACACACACACACACACACAAACACATGTCTTTAATGATGATGCTTTTCTTAGCAGTGTGTGATGCTTACAACATGAAGGGAGACTTGGCTCATGCTGATGCACGTGTGTGTGTGTGTGTTTGTGTGTGTGTGCGTGTGTGTGTCAGTTCTCAATCACATAAGAACATGCATAAGCTTGGACTTCCCCAACACTAAACCACACATACACACACACACACGCACACACACACTTCACTGACGCTCCAGCCAACAGTAACTTAAGGAAGTCCTTTAATGTTGGAGAAAATTTTCACTGCTGGAATAAAAAAAAATAATCAGACAGTGCAGCACAGCACAACACACTGCTCTACACAACAGGCCACAAGTTCTCATGTCTGCAATAAGCAGTAATAATTAACCAGTATATATATATACATACAGTACTGTGAAAAAAAGTTTTAGGCAGGTGTAAAAAAATGCTGTAAACAGAACGCTTTCAGAAATATTAATAATGATCGTTTATTCTGATCAATTTACAAAATGCAAAGTGAGGAACAAAAGAAAAATCTAAATCAGATCAATATCTGGTGTTTCTACCTTTTACCTTCAGAGCAGCATCAGTTCTTCTGGCCCCACAGAGCCCTGATCTCCACATCATCCAGTGTGTCTGGATCACATGAAGAGACAGAAGGATGTGAGGAGCTACATCCACAGAAGATCTGTGCTCAGTTCTCCAAGATGTTCGGAACGACCGACCGGCCGAGTTCCTTCACAAACCGTGTGCGAGTGTACCTAGAAGAACTGATGCTGTTTTGAAGGCGAAGGGTGGTCCCACCAAATATTGATCTGATTTAGATTCTCTTTTGTTCATTCACTGCATTTTGTTGATTGATGAGAATAAATGATCAACACTTCCATTTCTGAAAGCGTTCTGTTTACAGTGTTTTTCACACCTGCCTAAAACTTTTACACAGTGCTGTAGATATTTGTGTGTGTGTGTGTGTGTGTGTGTGTGTGTGTCTATATCTATATGTAATAATAACAATAATCACTTCCTAAGAGTTTGATGTTTGTATGTTATGTATGAAAGTGCACTGTATTGTGTGCTGATCAAACATCTATAAGCAATAAGACTAATCCCTTGGCCTGAGAATATAGGAAATCCAACACATGCAGGCACACACTCACACACACTCACACACACACACACACGCACACGTCCTCCCTGCTTAGCGCTACAGGCACAGATGAGAAAACACACAACAGATGGCTGAGCAATCTCTACAAGGGCATCTAGCTGTCTACATGCAGTTAGTTGGCATTTGGACATGTTGCACAAAGTGTGTGTGTGCGTGTGTGTGTGTGTCTGTGTGTGTGTGTGTGTACTCATCCCAAGAAGCTCACAGTAAGCCTTACCATCTCCTGCTCTTTTCCTTGGTTCTCATTGGCTCGTTACCATGGCAACCAACTGATGTGTTGCCTTTCCGAGCGGCAGTGAGACACACACATACACACACACACAAAATACACACACACACACGCACACACCACACCCTCACAGTGTACAAAACAGCTGAAACAATGTCACAATAGCATGTGTAATGTGTATGTTTCAGGCAGATAAGCCTACAGCTGAGTCTCTCTTCCCTTCACACACACACACACACACACACACACACACACACAGACTGCCTTCCCCATGATATATATATATATAGATCATTTCTTTGGAAAACAAAATGCTCCAAATAAATGTGAGAGGATGTTGATTGACATCCTTTTTTTCTCTCTGCTTAAATTCTTTTTTTTGCCTGCCGTAGACGACCAGAATCCTGCACAACAAGTGCTGACTGTAAATTCACTGCCAGTAGAAGTGAATGGGAAGATGTTTAATCACCCTGTTCACTGGATTCTACTATAAGACTTCACCCATTGAGTTTATGATAAACATCTGACCATTGACTCCAATAGAAATGCTGGCTTCTGTTAAAACTCTCCATTGACTTCTATTATAAATGTGTTCCTTTTGCTTTCTATTGGAAACATCTGACCTTTGTAGTCGCTTATAAACGGCTGCCTACGATGTGTTTTATAAGCATTTGGCCTTGGATTCTGTGACAAGCACCTACCACAATTACTTTTATTATAAGCATCAGGCCGTTGACATCTATTATCTGACATCTGTCCATTGAGTTCATTATAAACATCTGCCCATTAACTTCTGTTTCCAACATCTGTCCATTGACTTCAATTATACACATCTGTCTATTGACTTCAATTATACACATCTGTCTATTGACTCCTTTTATAAACACCTGCCCATTGACTTCTATTGGCTAAAACCTTCCTTGTAAATGTGAGTGGGCGGGGCAAAACTGCTCCAGGTGGTTACAGGAGAATGTGTTGCTTTTTGTGACTTCACAAAAATGGTGATTTTAAAATGGGCTGTCAGTTCTGTTTGGAGCCGTGAGTGATTGGCATGGTTTAAAACTCCAGCGGTTTGAAGCTGTGCTCCTTTATTGACAAAAAAGAGGAAAATTTGTGTTTTTTTCACGTTATTGGCCCTTTAATGCCTTGTGTTCCATTAGCTGTTCATCAGGTGCTGATTAGCTGCATTTAAAGGTGTTGATTTTTAGAGCGAATCCATAAATGCCAGATTTCTTTCTTTATATATCCATGGCAACAAGCTGTCTCACTGAGAAAGACATGTTGTCAGATAACACAACAGACGAGCAGTCAGAGATTGTATGTGTATCTGTGTGTGTGTGTGTGTGTGTGTGTGTGTGTGTGTGTGTATGAAGGTGTGGTAAAAGGCGTTAGACTTGAATTTGGGCACCTTGCCTGGGACCAGTCTGGTTCCCTGTGTTTTAGCTTATTTTTAAGTGGGTTCCAGATAAAGAGAGACACAAACATCCACACAGTCCAGAAATTACACATCAAAGTCCCATGTGTCGCATTAACACTCACAGTGGTCCATTGTGTCCATCTGTCCATGGTTAGTGTTAATGCAGCACTGCTCGTTGACACTGCACAGGCAGCCCAGTCTGTCAGCACTACACACAGACCGGCCTTATTAAAGAGACCTTGTCTTACAAAACCTGAAATTTTAGAAAGTGAACATTCTTAAAGGCGGATGACACCAATTTTCCTAAAATGAAGTGGTTAAAATGTACGCAAAGTCATTTAGAGTGAGTTTTCACTGTGACACTGCCCATTCTGAGCACTTCCCAGTGTTAGTGAATGGAACCGAACGTCTGAATGTCTCTTACAGACAGGACGCTGCTTCCTGATGCCTCACACGTTGTTTTGGAGAAGATTTTGGATTAAAACTATTTTACCATCATCACCTGTTCATATAGGGGGCAGCGGTGGCATAGTGGTTCGGGCGTTGGCCGCATAATCGGCGGATCCGGGGTTCGAACCCCTTCCCAATAGGTTGCCCTGAGGTACCCTTGAGCAAGCTGCCGTCCCCGTCAAGCTCCTCCCTGCGATGGGCTGGAGACCTGTCCAGGGTGTGTCTCCTGTCCTTTGCCCTGTGTGAGCTGGGATGGGCTTCAGCACCCCCCCGTTTGAGACAAGCAGCAGAAAATGACTGACTGACTGAGTTGTTCATATAAAAGACTGAAAACTCTTATTTGACCATTCACTGTACTAAAATATTGATTTGCACCAAATGTTCTCTTTTTCAAAGATTATAACCAAAGTTCCATTTGATCCTGTCGTGTGTATCAGCGTTCTGCAGCTCCTCTAGTCTTGAGGATGACCTCGCACTGCTTGCTTATGGACAGACAGACTGGTTTAGGAAATAAAGTCAAAAACACAAATATAGTGGAATTTTATTTATTAATATCATTAAACAGAGCAGGACGAAGGGCTTGCATATTATATCTTCAGGGCTGAGGTGTAAACCTGTCTGAACTCAGCAGAGCGGACTGTGGTTCGGACGCCAAACACTGCTGAACCTGGACGAGACAACAGCAGAGTTTAGACCTTCTGAAGTTCCACTAAATTATCTTTCAGTTCAGCCTGGGATTTGCAGTAAGGAGGTAAAAAACGAGACAAAAAACTGAACTAATCACAGAAAGTCAATCAAAATTTGACCCAAAAAAATCAAACACTTTTCCCCACTGATCCCAGATGTGGTCGATCCATTTTAAGTTTAGTGGTGAAGCTATGAGTCTAACATTTCTAACACTAGACGTCCATAGTCTCCTAACCCATGTGAACCCATCCCGACCAATCAAACCCTCTTCCAGCTCTGTTTGAAGGTGAGGCAGACTTGTGGGTGTGGTTTAGGAAGCTAGCAAGCTAGCTAACAAGTCCTGCTGTGTCCCAATTCAGCAGCTGCATCCTTCAAAGGCTGCGGTTTACATAGGTGTGGTCTTCAGAGACTGAAGGACGGACTGGGACACGACTAAGTGTTAAAATGAGACGTTCTGGCCTACTGACAAAGCGCCTCTCCTGTTGCCTAGCAACCAATAAAAGCCTAGTAACTAATAAAAACAACAACGCAGTGAATCCTGGGATACTGTCAACTGTGAGAGAAACACCGGCTGGATAACCCGTTTCCATGGCAACTGAGGCCGCGTTTGAATGGGCCTTTGGAACACGAATTCTACAAAAGAATCGTAGAGAATTCTACACACTCTTTGTGTTTAGACTGGATTTGCAGAAATCACTGAACCTAATGTTTCACTTTCATACAGAACAGAAAGAAATGAAGGGGTGAAGACTTTTGCACAGCTCTGTATGTGTTGCATTAAATCATTAAACTGATCCGCCAAGAAACGAGTAAGCATATTTAAAAATGCACAGTGTGTGTGTGTGTGTGTGTGTGTGTGTGTTTGCTGGAGACTCACTGTCGGTGCTGGAGTAGAGGCCAGCTTCATCCTGGACGCTGGTGGGGGGCAGTCTAACAGCCTGCTCGCCCAGCGTGGGCTTCACACCGAAACGCTCTGTCGGAGAAGAGCCGGCAAATTCATCAGTAATTAACAGCCTCGGTGAGGCACGGAAAAAAAAAGAAAAACACTTTTTAAAGGGTGTCGAAAAAAAACGGAGAGTAAAGATCATGCAGGACACGTTGTGGATGGTATAATAAAGAGAACAGGACATGGTGGGAGATGCAACATGGAGGCCATTGATGGGGCAGAGTGTGGAGGGTATATCATGGAGGGCAAAGAGCATGGTGGACATGGAGGGCATGGGAGATGTGGAGGGCATGGGAGGCTAAGAATGTGGTGTTTGTGATGTTGAGGGCACCAGGCATGGAGGGGATAAGTGTGTGGAGCAAGTTTGTTTGAAGGACATCTCAGGTTGGACAGTTCTGAGATAAAGATAGAGAAGCGAGACTGTGTTGGTTTGGACATGTCCACAGGGGAGACGGGGGAGTATATCAGGAGGAGGATGTTGAGGATAGAGCTGCCAGGCAAGAAGCAAAAAGGAAGAACAAAGAGGAAGTTTATGGATGTGGTGAGAGAGGACATGTAGGTGTGAAAGAGGAAGATGCAGAAGATAAGAAGACATGGAGACTGATGATCTGTTGTGGTGAGGAGCTAAAAGAAGAAGACCCTCGCAGAGTTGTATACACTGCTAACTTGGTGCGACTGTAAGTCTGTGGATTGTGTATGTCTGGTCTCTCACTTGGATCACGGTTCCTCTCCTCCTTCCGGTGCTCCACTTGCTGGTGGATGATGCTCTGGATCCTCTGCTGCTTGGCGGTGATGCTGGGCTCTGCCATCTCTTCGCTGAGACGCAAGTTGTTCTTGATGGCTTTGGAGGTCGTCGCTCGAGCAACTATTGGCAGCTGCTCCTGGTAGCTGCGATCGGTGAAGTCCAGCGCCCCCTCCTGGACACTTGTGATCCTGCAGGGGTGGATGAAGAATAAGTGATAAATACGTCATGTGTCATCAAAGGCTTATGAAGGTGTCCTGTAGCCTTATTTAGCAGATTTAGAAAAGGATAGTTTAGTCTAAGGGGCTAACTAAGGGTTCTAGACGTCAGAACATAGTTATAGTCTATAGAATTAGTCAGTGCTGCCCACGTTAAAGCTCAAACACAAAAGTCTTAAAGTTAAACAGAGAATCAGGAATGTCACCGTGTGTGCTGTAGTTTTACACTAGATTTTTATGAAGATCTTCCTCACTGTTGGGGTTTCACCCCTCCCTTATCAGTGTGTGTTGTTTCTATGGCAACCAGTCTGACCATGTGAGAGAATGTGACTACACGGTTTGGGTTTGGTCACTTGTTTCCTGAGCTAAAGTCTAAAAATCAGATTTAAGGAGCAAATCTATTCGTAAATGTCCCCTCCTAGTCTAGCTTAGTCTAGCTTGAGGTCCTGGAGCAGCTTTATACCTGTTTAAAACTCATACCCTTTTTTTTTTTTTTTTTTTTTGCATCCCGGTGTTCAAAACTTTTTTAAAAGGTAGGAATATTCATATAGGGAGTCTTTTTTTTCATTAACTTATAATAAAAGTTAAAAAATAATAGCATATTATGAAACACATTATGAATTTTTTTAACCAGTTGTTTATTTTTAAATAAACAAATAATGGAAAAAAATAAAGACAAACTATGGGTTAATTTGCAGGCTTTAAACTCAGTGTTCTTTCACTGTTCTTGACACTGAAACACAGCACACAGTGAACCACAACGAACACCTCTGCATTTAACCCACACACACACACGTGCAGCAGATATTGAAAGCGCCCAGGGAGCATTGACGGGGACGGTATCAAGGGCTCAAGGGTTCCTCAGGGCAACCTACTGGTCTGGGATTCAAACCAATGACCTTCTCCGTTACTAAACACTAGGCCACCGCTGCCCCGGTTTCACCATATTGGAAAAAAGCCCCTCGCAACGTCCATATAAGGTGTTGTTTTTCTCAACTATGAAGATTCATGCCACAACTGCTCTACAGACCTGTGCCAGTGGTCCTCTAAGAGCTACATTAAAACGGTTCGATTCCCACTTGCCTTCTGTTGGTCAGAAGGGTGTAAATCTCCTGCACTAAAGCCTCTGCTGCTCCAGGTTTGCAGTGGATGGTGCCTTCAATGGCTTCCTTACCAAGACCGAGGTGCTGCTTCACCAGAACCTTTTATAAGGACAAACAGACAGGATTAAAGAGCGTCATGGTCATACACACAGCAAGGACAGCAGTTTCAGTTTCCTGTGAAAACCTTAACTCGCTCTGTTTACCCTAAGTAAACAAACAAACAAACATCAGCAGCTGTGTGACTGTGGAGATTATACAGTGTGTGTGTGGAGTTCAGTAAAGCACATGAAAAATGTTTGTCAGCCAAAAGACATCAAGTTCTATGTATACAAACCCCCCCCCCCACACACACACACACTGTATCGTCTCCATAGTCACACACTGCTGAGATAAGCAAGAATGAAACCTGCAGCATCATTGGGTCCATTTGTGATCTCCAGAACTAAACAACCAGCATCCATACCTGACACCCCAAATGCTCTAGTGGCTGAAGACAATCAAAGTTTAAGTTTTAGTTTTAGACTAAATGGACACAAACACAGGAAAGACGTCCCTCTGAGTGTCCATCGGTGCAGGACAGAGTGAAGGAGAGTGAGAGAGAGGACAGGGAGAGTGGACGGTGGAGTTCAGGGTGTGTGGAGTGTGTGTCCGTGATGGAGAACTAGTAGAGACGGTGATGAAAGTGAAGCGGTGAAGTTCATGTGGATTATTTTCAGTAGATTGTTTTTATTGGAGTTGAAGTTCGAGGCTTTAATAGTCTTTAATTCTATTAATATGGAGTGAGATTCAGTTCACTTTCAGCACAGACAGACGCTCCAGACGTCCTTCAGAGGAGACACGTCTCACTTTTATCCTCTCAGTACATTCCTGTACTTTTTACTTTAAACTCTCAGTCCTGTACTTTTACTTTACACTCTCAGTACATTCCTGTACTTTTACTTTACTCTCTCAGTACATTCCTGTACTTTTACTCTACACTCTCAGTACACTCCTGTACTTTTACTTTACTCTCTCAGTACATTCCTGTACTTTTACTTTACACTCTCAGTACATTCCTGTACTTTTACTTTATACTCAGTACATTCTTGTACTTTTACTTTATACTCAGTACATTCCTGTACTTTTACTTTATACTGAGTATATTCTTGTACTTTTACTTTATACTCAGTACATTCCTGTACTTTTACTTTACACTCTCAGTACATTCCTGTACTTTTACTTTATACTCAGTATATTCTTGTACTTTTACTTTATACTCAGTACATTCCTGTACTTTTTTCTAGAACTGAGTACAGTAGTTGAATCAGTACTTTTGAGTATTTTTAAGTTTCTGTACAGAGAAAGGTGGACTTCCTCCACCTCTGGATAAAAACTCTCCAGACCTTCTCTATCTGTGTCCAGTTGCTCTGCTTGGTGATCAGTGATGACCCGTTGCTGTAGGAGTGCATGGAGAAATCTTCTGGGTAGAACCTGGAAAAGATCTCGGCCACAAGGAACCCATTGGAGAAATCTCTAAAGAAGGGAAGGAGTTTTGTTATTTATATTAATATTCATTTTCACAAATAACATCTGTATTCTTCAAACGGCGTCTTTAAAATGTTCAAGCCAGGTTCAGTTTAACAGATTATTCTAAATTAAATACATGATGCCCAAAAACACAACACACAAAACGTATAGCTTTTATGAGGATCCCTTGGTCCATTTACTAAAGATCCCACCTAAACTTTAAAAGCAGTCAGTTCTGATCCAGATAAATAAACCAGCAAACAGTAAAACAGATTCAGTAAAACACACATTCAGACTGAACCTCAGGAAAATAAAATAAAATAACGAAATTAAATGTAAAAAATGCAATAAAAATGTTAATAAAATACAATGCACAAAATTCAATTCAATTCAATTAATTATTTATTCCAAAAAATTGGAATACAATTTTCCATTATTCCACACAAGTGTGTGTATTTGTTTAACAGCACAAATCAGTAAAACCAGTTAAAGTGAAATATAAAATAGATGTTTGATTTGTGATGTGATACAGCAATCAGGAGTGAAAGTGAAAGTGACAACCCTCGTCATTGCGAGGTCACAGCACAGCACATGTGAACCACAATGAAATTGCACCTCTGCATTTAACCCATGCACTCAAACACCGTGCAGCAGTGGGCAGCTATTGAAAGCGCCCGGGGAGCAGTGACGGGGACGGTACCTTGCTCAAGGGTACCTCAGAGCAACCTACTGGTGAGGGAATCGAACCCACAATCTTCCTATGTGGGGGGCAACTCCCTCACCACTAGTTCTGTGCATTTATAAATGTATAATAATTATAGTATTATAATGTATAATAATAATAATAATTATTATTGTTGTTATTATTGTTATTGTTATTATTATTGTTATTATTATTATTATTATAACATTCATAATAATAAGCAGTGTGAAAGTTGGTCCTCAGTTGGGACCCGGATGAAAGGCTCTGGATGAGTGAATGTAAAGGTAATGTGATCTACCTGTCCGCTCACCTGCGCAGGTTCTTTGGAGAAAAGGTCAAATCCAGACTCTGCAGCCACTTCAGAACGTCCCTCGGCAGCCCGGTCCTCTTCGGAGGCTGAGAATAAGCCATGATTAATGTCCCAAAAAGCGCGGATTTGTAACCAGTCCAGCTTTATTTGAACAGAAATGGCGCGCCTGTGCTGTTTCCACGCCACCGTGGCGTGCCGTTTCCATGGCAACCGGCCGGTGCGCTGTGTGATGCTGCCCTCTGCTGGTCACGGGCTTTATCACAGCCCGGTGTTCGGTGCACTTTATTTTATTATTTTATTACAGGGACGTGCGGTCAGGACAGGTAGGGCCTCACCTGTCATCATGAGCAGTTAGAATAAATTAATCTGTCCGCTGACACTGTCTCTCTCACACACTGTCCCTCACCCCACACACACACACACACACACACACACACACACACACGCACACACAATGATTTAACACCTTAAGTGAAAGTGACTATTCTTGTCATTGCGAGGTCACAGCACAGCACACAGTGAACCACAATGAAATTGGAGCTCTGTGTTTAACCCATGCAAACACTGTGCAGCAGGGGACAACTATGAAAGCTGCCCAGGGAGCAGAGACAGGGATGGTACCTTGCTCAAGCGTACCTCAGGGAACCCTACTGGTGAGGGGTTTGAACCCACATTCTTCCAATCCTGTGGCCAAACTCCCCTAACCACTACCCCACCACTGCCGCACCTGCAGGCTCTTTAAATGTCTCGCACAGATTATTATGTCAAAAACAGACAAAGCTTCTTTTCTACATCATTTTAATTTAAAATCGTGTAAAATTTTCATGATGAACAGACCAATAAAATGCTCCAAAATGGCTCTGAATTCAATGTTTCTACATTTACTCAACAATATTTTTGACTTTTTCTTTAAACTTTAATTCTGAGATGATTTCTTTTAACAGAGACATAGTATACATCATCAAGGACACATCGCACCAAAAGATCTCTCAAGGAAAATAAACATCTTCATTTTCAGCTTATTACCTGTGTGGCCACTTTATCAGAAACACTACCATATGAATGCCCCCTACAGGTGCACAGACTGCAGGTGTTTTAAGTTTAATCTACATCACTGTACATACAACATGTGTGGACCCCAAAACTTCCCTCATGTAGAGTTGCATTAATGGGGGAGAGTGTGTCCCCTTTCTGGCATGGCTGGAACATTGCTGTGAGAATTGATTGCCTAAGGGCATTAGTGAGGTCATGTGAGATCCCAAGCTAGTGTGGGAGTGTGTGTGTGTGTGTGTGTGGGAGGGGGGGGGGGGGGGTAGTGTAGTAGACACATGGTGACTATAGACACGCGTGTCGTGTTCTATGGAGAAGAAGCTAAACTCATTCGAAGGCCTGTCCAGATACTTTTGGACACATTGTGATACTATGAGGGCAGCAACAAGGAGGGTGTTTCTGATAAAGTGGCCCACGAGGGCAGCAATAAGTTGGGTGTTTCTGATAAAGTGGCCCATGAGGGCAGCAACAAGGTGGGTGTTTCTGATAAAGTGGCCCATGAGGGCAGCGACAAGGTGGGTGTTTCTGATAAAGTGGCCCACGAGGGCAGCAACAACGTGGGTGTTTCTGATAAAGTGGCCCACGAGGGGAGCAACAAGGTGGGTGTTTCTGATAAAGTGGCCACTGAACGCTGATAATCTCTAATGCTATCTGTACTGCAGGAAGTTTATGAGTACGTTGGGGAGGGGTAAGTGCGGAATGAGGTGGAGTCGAGTTCGGCCCAGGTGCTCTCTGATTCGCTGACGACAAAGCTGGTAAAGAGAGCGAGGTGTGGCTGCAAAACAAAACAGAACATAATCCAACATTAGTACACAGCCTACAGAACTCAGTGGCATCTGAGATCTGCTGACATGAAAAGCCTCTCCACTTAAAAAGTCCTTAGCAAGGGATCTGCAACAAATATCAAACGCAATTTAGTTTCATTTACTGTGAATCTTCTGTTCCAGTAATGTTCTCACTTTAATGTTCTCACTGACTGGTTGGTCAGATACTAAAGGGTGTTACATTCTACTGATTGATCATATCTAGATGTAAATACCAGGAAATCTGAATGTCATCTCCAACCCAAATGTCTTCAGCACCAAAACAAAAGAAATGGCCTTGTTGTTCTAATTCCTTTAGAAGTGACTGTATATTCATACCAGCAGACGTTCCTCACCCTCATAGATGAGTAAGAAGCCCTCAGTGAGGCCTCCAGGGGGTGCCACTTCCACCGGCCGTTTAAAGCTCAGGTTTCGAGCGTTAACGTCGGCTCCGAACTCCAGCAGCAGTTTCACGATCCCCACACTGTCCTTCTGAGCGGCTGCATGAAGAGGGGTCTCCATCAGCCTTCCTCTCTGAACATTCGCTCCTGAGAAGACAAAAATCAACACATTAAAAAATTTTATTCCTTTCATGGTTGCTGCCATAAAATCTTCTTCAAGTCCAAAATCTGCTGTTAATTTCAAAAAGCATCATTTTAAAACCATCAACCAGGCACTAATCGTCCAAAAGTATCCAGACAGAGAAACATTTACACCAAACCCCTTTAAAGTCAGCCTGAACCATCACATATCTTCCTTCCATTTAGCCTCTTAGTGAGCAGTGTTGCGTTTGGCGGTAGGGTTAATATCTGTTAATATTATTGTATCCAGCACCCAGGGAGCAATGGTGGGGATGGTACAGTGCTCAAGGGGACCTCAGGGCAACCTACTGGCCTGGGATTCAAAGCCATAACCCCATGATCCTGGGGTCCCTGACCACTAGACCACTGCTGGCACGGTGTGCTTATTGGATAATAATATGAAGAAAGGTTTGTTTTCAGTTAATTAAAAGCTAGTTTTTGGAAAGAAGAGCTAACATTAGCTAATTATAGCTCCCCTTTACTTAACAGTGAAGAGTCTCTCGTCGTTCGACTCCAGATGACATCATCAAAAATTGGAGATGTTTTAAGGGGGGGTGCATAAACATTGCATTTTGATGCATGATGTGGATGGTGGGGGTCTAGTGGTCTATGGACTATGGACCAACTGTTCACAGGTTCGAATCCTACCTCTAGCACTCCCACCACTGGGTTCCTGAGCAAGACCCTTAATCCTGAGTGTCTCCAGGGGGACTGTCTCTGTATTTAGGACATGGAAGTCACTCTGGCTAAGAGTGTCTGCTAAATGCCGTAAATGTAAATGAGGAAAAAAATTCATATCATATTTTTATCAGGTTTCACCTCCATTCAGCAGCTTGCGAGCACAGATGAACTCTCTGCACCGGCAGGACGTGTAGAGCGGCGTTCCCATGTTTCGGGTTTCATAATCCACATCTGCACCCCATGAGATCAGCACCTCCACACACTGACTGTGGCCTGCAGAGAAATCAAGCTTGTTCATGATTTCATCATGTTTATCATCGTGAACACACAATGAGCCACAATGAAACACATCCTCTGTATTAACATACACACACACACACCCTCTAGCAGGGGGCAGGCATATCCAGCACCCAGGGAGCAGAGATGGGGATGGTACCTTGCTCAAGGGGACCTCAGGGCAACCTATTGGTCTGAGATTCAAACCCATAACCCCATGATCCAGGGGTCCCTGACCACTAGGCCACTGCTGGCACGGTGTGCTTATTGGATAATAATATGAAGAAAGATTCATTTTCAGTTACTTAAAAGCTAGTTTTTGGAAAGAAGAGGGACGCTAGCTAACATTAGCTAATTATCACTCCCTTTACTTAACAGTGAAGAGTCTCTCGTCCTCCGTCTCCAGCATATTGACCGTCCACACTGAAGACACACACAGCTGTCTGTCCTTCTGCTCTGTCAGGGACTGATTTTAGGAGGATTTTAGTGACTGAAATACAGTGGCGCTGCCCAAAAACGTATTTGTTCTCACACCTTTTTGTTGTTGTTGTTGTTGTTGATATAAAAATAAGTTTGTTTGGAACAGAGAGAGCATGTACTCACCTGTGCTGAAGGGTTTGTGCCTTCTCTGTGCTAGTCACGTGACCAAAAACTGTGAATTAGCATAATACTACATTTGCATAAATGGTTTTATGGCACTACAAAATCGTAGCGATCGGTGTTCTAATTTTTGCACATGCCTAGCATGATGCAGACCTTGAGAAGCAAATGTTAGACACGAAACATGAGATTTTATCAAAAACGCCACCCCTGCTGGACGCCTCGTGGATGGGGGACGGCTGGCACGGAGCCAGGGCCTGGGGCCGGGCTCCACTCTCCAACAGCAGCTCCAGACAGGTGAGGCTGCCAGTCGAACAGGCGTTAAACAGGGGGGTTACACCATCGATGGTCGTCATGTTCACCTGAACAGACAAATTCGGGAGACTGGAATTCAAGAGAACTCAGAGGTCACTCAATAAGCATTCAAAAAATGTAAAATGTTAATAGTTTTAATAATAAAGATGAAAATTTTCCCTTTTTAATCACCCTTTTTACCCCAAATGTGGACGATCAGCCAAGAATTGACACCTGAAGCTAAAGTAGCTAAAGAAACTGTCAGAATCATTCACAGTGTGTGTGAATGGAACATCTGAATGTCCCTCACAGACAGGAACTGGGGGTGGAGACGCTGTCCGATATCTGAGACGTTTTTCTGTATATTCTGGACTAAAACTGAACCCGTTCATGGTGGAAGGACACAAAGAAACAAGATTTAGTCCAGATGGACTATTTTACCATCACCACCGTCTCATAGAGACTCTCAGGGATACGTGGGGTTTCACTGGGGGACAGAAAACGCATAGATTTGGGACGTCTGGTTCCGTTCACAAACACTGAAATGAAACCCTGTTTTATACCAGATTGGTTCTGGACTCTTTGATTGGTTTATGTGATTCCTGACACATTACATACACGTTATGTATAAAAATTGGTCAGATTGTGAGTGATTTTTATCTTGGGATAGGTGTCTCCTAGTCATGGGTTACCAGGCCCTGCAGTGACTAACGTTGGCTCCAGCATCGATGAGCACCCTGGCACAGGCCACATGGTTCCCAATGCAGGCTTCATGCAGAGGGCTCACGTGGTCTATCGTCAATGCGTTCACACTGTGGCCCTGAGAGAGAAGGATGGAGGTGAAACTGCATGGTTGCAGCAATGTTCACCAACACATGATGGCAGCAGTGATCTTTCAGACTCACACTAAAGGTGTTTGGGAACCTGCAGGTTTTACTGATGTTGATTGGGTGTGTGTGGGTGTATAGACCTGTTTAATGAGGGTCATCAGGGCCAGCAGTCGTCCCTGGCTTGCAGCATCATGCAGGGGGGAGCGGTCAGCCCACGACCCTGTAAACAACACCATCACCATGGGCTTAATGGAGAACCTTCCCAGCTTTCTCCTTCAGCTGAGACATGCTTAGAACTTTTTTTGAGCCAAAGGGCCCCTGTGCCACCTTGCTTAGAACTTTTTTTGAGCCAAAGGGCCCCTGTGCCACCTTGTATTTTTTATTTGAAGCCAAAAATGCAATTATAGATTATTTTGGATCGTTCAACATTGTTGTGTCACAGTCAGTTTCGGTCACTTTAGTGACCGAGTGATGTAATGAAGTCATGCTTTCTGATTGGTTAACCTGTTTTGTGCAACTTTCTGAAAGCAGGACTTCAGACAGTTGGCAACATGGACTGATGCTGTGTGGTGCACAAACCATGAAACTATCAGCGCAAACATGCAAAAGTTTACCATCCCTACAGTTTCAGAGCTTGGTGGGGGAGATATGGGGGAGAAAAGTGGACATTTCTCCACTTTTGTGCAACACAGGTACAAACCTGGGTCGATATCCAGAATGACCGCAGACGCGTTCCAAACTTCATCATCATCATCATCTCCTCCCTTCATCTGTCCTATCTACGCCAAGAGAGCTAGCTAATTCCACCTGACAAACACCGCCTGGCTCCTCTAAGGCTGGGCAGAGAAATTCCAACAATAGGTTATAATATTTACCAACTCTGTTCAGTAATGACCCGTCCAGGGTGTTTCTTTCTCCTTCAATAAATAATCACTATTTTTATAATAGGCTTGAATCACTTATTCATCTGGATCTATAAAGGCCACAAATCAATATGTACATTCATTTGCTTTTCATTAAGTAAGTGTGAACATTCTGCACTGAAACTCCAGTCCTGGCTTTACTTCACTTACATTCCCAGCAGTGTGAAGCCCTGCGAGTGGCTGTGATGGGCCGAACAAGGAAAGTCTGTGCTGTGCTGAAACATTCGCTCTGATACTCCTTTTTGTTACACATTTACACAAGCGGTTAATATTTTAATATATTGGGATGAGTTTGAGTCTCTGCTTCAGCTCGGAGCTCCGTGAAAGGGATTAACACAAGCAACCAAAGAGCGGTCTGAAAAACAGAAAATCTGCCATTTGTCTTGCCATGTTATTAGACTCAATAAAACAAAGCACACTGACTTGAATGATTTTTATAGTAAAGTGTCAGTATCAGTGCCGGCATGAGTTCAATCAAATACAGTCTTGAGGAACTGGCTGCAAGACCCACGAGTCTCACCACCGCCATGATCAGAAAAAAGCACCGGGATGCAATTTATCACAATAACGTCTCGCTGTATCGCCCACCCCTGGCTGATATAAGCGCTCTGTCCCAGTTCCTTCCCGTCAGAGATTCAAAAAGCAGCACCATCTAAAAGAGGCTGTGCTTGAAAACCAACACCACACACTCCCTCTGCACTTAAATCCCACTTCAGCTCACAAGGCCCATGCACTAAAGCAACCTCTCTCAAGCAAATGCGCCTAATTATTTCCTCCAGCCAAGTAAAGCCTCGCTGCCTGCACACAGCAACATCACACACCAACCTTGGCTGGTTAACCAGCTCAGCAAGACTTCCACTTTGAAAGGAGAATGATCTTTCTTTACATCACACTCTTGAGGCCAAAAGTACAACAAAACAACCAAATAAAGAGTCTGTCTGCCGCTTTCATCTGCTCTGCGTAAGGAGACGAGCGAGAGTCAGGCTTCATCCGTCTCCCGAGTCAAAACTCCCTGATCTACAGCTCGCTGAAGTCACTCTTGTTTACCTCCAGGGCCGACTCACCCTGCTGTAACTAAAGAAGCCTGACCTCCAGGGGTGAACATCTCAGCAGTGAGTCAACTCAGTTATGATTCACCACCAATCAGTTCGACTGCAGTTCATCAACAAATGACTCTGCGTCCCTAAAGTTTGCTTTTGATCCAGTTGCAAATCTTTCTGTTAAGATTCTACCATGACACTGCACATTTTATGCAGATCAAGGTACTGTCCCCATCACTGCTCCCCAGGTGCTGGATATGTCTGCCCCCTGCTGGACGATGTGTGTGAGTTCAATACAGAGGATTTGTTTGGTTGTGATTTAAGGCACGTAATCACTTTCACTTAAGAATCTATTCACTCATGAAGATGTGATTATGATTCTTGAGCCTGATGACGTCTTCGTCTCAGATTTCACAATTAAGTTCGGTTCTGATCTGTTAGGACATTTAAATTTTGCCAAAATTCAAATTTACCACGATTACGGTTCTTTAGGTAACAGTTCAGATCACAAAGTCTCCAGTTTCACAATGTGATTCAATTTACGAATCTTTATGAAATGATACAAACTTCAAAAACTTTTTTAACCTTTTCATCATTTCACCACAATTCAGTTTGATTGATTCAGAATTCATGAATGTAGAGGGTCTTTTTGGATATAAATGTCTTTTCTATATATTTTTTATTTGATATATGTTCTATAAACTCTTTTTTTGTGGGGAGTTTAAATCTAAACATGTAATAATGCAGAATTAAATAATATAATAACAATCTGGAATAATCATTTCCCAAAGTTGAACAGTTGAATTGCTCCTAGTCTCCTGGCGGGTCCCGGGTGGTTGTGTTGGTGGGATGTTGGGGGTGCAGGCGAGGACTCGGATGACACGGCCTGATTTCTATTAATACTCTGCTCTTATTATCGGGCTGTTCCAAAGGGGGACTAAGGTCATGTGATCTTGGTGCTCTTGGCTTTATTTCTAATACAAAGTACATGCAAACGATCAAAGGAGAACAACTGGTGATGCACTCTGGAGGAAAAAATGTTCTAAAATTACACACAAACTCTAAATTCCCAAATCAATGACTGAGTTCAGTCATTAAACACATTTGGTTGGAGCTTCGGTGGGAGCAGATGTCCAAGAGCACCAGTGAAAAATCCTTTTTTCTAATTTAATCCAACAATTTTCCAAATTATAATCATCCACTTTCTGACACCGTGTGAGTGAAGTTCCTGCAGAAGCTTCAGAGTTTCTCAGCATCGTCCTTCTGCTTTAAGGACAGCTGGACTCAGACTCCAGCAGTTTGTCTCTGAAGATCCGATCAGACCCACCTGAGAGTCTGAACACTTTAGAGACTCTCACACTCTCACCTTTCTGTTCAAACACCTGAACACACACTTTAGACTCACACACACTCTCACCTTTCTGTTCAAACACCTGAACACGGTCAAACAGGCTTCATTTTAAACACTCACTCACTCATTTTCATTGCCGCTTGTCCTATTTAGGGTCAAGGCGGTGCTGGAGCCTATCCCAGTTCTCACAGGGCAAAATGCAGGGACACACCATGGACAGGTCACCAGTCCTTCACAGGGCAAACAAACACACTTACAACATCTCCAGTCCACCTGACGTGCAGGTCTTTAGATGGTGGGAGGAAACCAGAGCACCCAGAGAAAACCCAAGCAGACAAGTGGACACCTTATCCACACAACACAGAAAGAACCTGGACCGTCCTGTCTGGGAATCAAACCCTGGACCTTCTACCTGTGAGCCCACCCTGCTGCCCTCCGTTTAAACAGTGACCTACAAACAGTTCAACATCTGGAAAAAGTTCTGCTTCATTTTACTGAGAAAAGCTTGGACTCAGACTTTTGAAGCAAATTTAATTGTTGTAATATGATTCTGCTAAGATGTTTTACAGCTTTAATTTTGGTTTACAGCTGCAAAAACCACTGGAGAACATCATGCGGCTCCGGGGCAGATTTATGCCCATCAACCAACTCTACAGGGAATCTCTTCTTAACCTCTTTTTAATAAAACCTTCGATGTCAATGAACTTTTTTTTAAAAAGACTCAGGGTATATTGGCCCTTTGTGCATGATTCTGCTGTTTTAGGCCATTTTAATAACTTTAGGATTAATCAGTGTGGAGTGTCTGTTATGCTTTTTCAGCCAAACACCGAATATGATGAAAAAATTAATCAAAAATAAACAAAAAAATTCTAAAAATTCATTAAAATATGTACACATTGGATCTTTTTGAAATACAGGAACTTCTTAATGTTAACATTTTTATGTTGATTCTACACTTAACAAACTTGGTTTGATTTCCGAAACAACACACCCCCAGTACTTCCATATAAGGTGGTGTTTTTCATCACCATGGAGATACACATCATATTTGTGACACTAATCTGCGCCACAGGTTCTTTAAGCATTGACTGCAGAGATAATATCACAACTATATCAGTATCAGATGGGAATTTTTCAGATTTTTTTTAGGTCTTACTGATATTTAATTAGTTTTTTATGAGGGTGAGCCTAAAATATCTGCACTTTCATTTTACTGCATTGATAACTCAAAAAATAAACAGTATATATATGTTATATGCTGATAATAAATGTGGTTTATATTTTATTACATGTTTAGCATCTGCGTTGGCTCACAATTCAGAAAACGTCCCAGTAATATCATAAAGTCGCCTACCTCTGTGCACATATATGGGTGTTGCTTGGTTTAGTGCAAGTTGGAATAACTTGAGGAAAATGTTGAAATGTGAATTCATTTTCGGGACAGTGTGCCAGTCTGGCAGCTCTGTGTCATTAAAAGTTCTCATTATTACATTTCCCCCAAAGAAAACTTAAGACAAGGTTAAATAATGTAGGAGATAATTAAAAATGCAGCTTTTTCAAATTGCGATTTCAACATAAAACCAATTAATCTTTCCGCCCGGACATAGTTGCGCTTCAATTATAAGAAGGGTCAAATATAAGGCCCCCCTGATTTATTGCCCTCACTGAGTGGGGCAAGGGGGGTAAAAACACCCTCCTGGGAGCTCAGAACCTGTGACGTCAGCTGCCTTTCTCACCGTGCCCTTGGCCGTAGAACTCGGCCGATATCCGGGCTGCTTCCCTGCGGTTCCCCTTGATGATGTAGAACTGTGTGAGGAGGTTGAGGGTGATCCTGATGAAAAGCTTGCAGCAGAACAGCGCAAGGATGGTGAAGTAAACGTTTGACAGCTGAGCCGCAAACGGCCGGTACTCTGTGCTCTCCGGCATGGCTGAGTGTGAGGAATATTTCGGTGCACAGGGGGTGTGTTGAGCTCTGCTGACCAACTGTGCCCCCCAGACACTCAGACAGTCACTGCAGCCTCATACAGTAGAGACAGGAAGACAGCAAGGGAGACACACAGACACAATACAGATACTCCAGCAAAACACAGATTCTACTGCTTTACTCAGTACAAAGAAAAAAAGTACTGGAATGTACAAGTGAAAGTGAAAACCCTTGTCATTGCGAGGTCAAAGCACAGCAGACAGTGAACCACAACGAAATTGGACCTCTGCATTTAACCCATACACACTCAAACACTGGGCAGCAGTGGGCTGCTATTGAAAGCGCCCGGGGAGCAGTGATGGGGCGGCACCTTGTTCAAGGGTACCTCAGGGCAACCTGTTGGGAAGGGGTTTCGAACCCCGATCCTCCGATCATGTGGCCAACGCCCGAACCACTAGGCCACTGCTGCCCTATATATAATAAACATTACATATTTAATATTACCCATTTTTTATTATTATCATCATTATTATTACTATTGCTATTGTTATTACACTTACATTTATTTATTTATAATTTATTTATTATTATTTACTGTTATTATTATTATTATCATTATTATTCTCACTGTGTATATGGTTATCTTTCCTATCTTTCCTGTCGTCCTGTCTTTATACTCTTTATTCTTTATTTCTTTGTTAACTGCCATGTAAATATGTAAATGTATATATAGCTCATGTATAGCTCTTGTATATGGATGTCCTCGTTCTTTATATTCTTTTCTCTTTTTTTATACATATTTTTTTATATTCTTTCTGTCTTTCTTGTTAAAGAGCACTGTAACACCCAAATTTCTCATTCGTGGGATAATAAATCTTTATTCTA
>CM029376.1:2334143-2344143 GCA_017165825.1 Hepsetus odoe
TTTTCTTGTTGTTTGTTTTTAAATCGTTTAGTTTTTGCTGAGAATTCTCCAAACTTGTGCTCAGTGTGTTTGTGTTCTTCTGATCTTTCTTCGGTCAGTGTCGTAAGAGCAGCTCTTCACTTATACGTCACTGCAAAGTGTACTAGCGTCCCCACTGTGGTCAGTGTGATGGAAGAATCACCGTCTGTCGCCTTGGAAACGACAGCAGGATGACATACTTCTGCCAGCGGTGTCAGGCCGAACATCCAGCCCGAACTTCGTGAGGTGAGACATCATTCTTCCTCTTCTTCTGACACTCCCTTTAGGTGTCTCCACAACGGATCATCCGTCTCCATGTCTTCCTGCCCACTTCCAATTTCATGTTTACACGTCCCCCTGCGTGTCCTCGCACCACGTCCATAAACCTCCTCTTTGTTCTTCCTCTTCTCCTCTTTCCTGGTATCTCCATCTTCAACATCCTTCTCCTGATGTACTCCTCCTCTCTCCTCTGGACACGTCCAAGCCAACACTGTCTCACTTCTCTCACTTTGTCTCCAAACCGTCCAACCTCAAGTCCCTAATATACTTGTTCCTAATCCTGTCCATCCTCGATAGGCTGGCGACCTGTCCAGGAGTGTGTCCCCGTCCTTCGCCCTGTGTACGCTGGGATGGACTCCAGCACCCCCCCCGCGACCCTAGTTGGGACAAGCGGCCCAGAAAATGACTGACTGACTGACTAATCCTGTCCATCCTCGTTCCCTCCAGACACAGATCTCAGCATCTTTAACTCTGACACCTCCAGCTCCACCACCTGTCTTTTCATCACCGTCTCCAACCCATATGATATAACTGGTCTCTTTACCGTCTCTGACCCATATAATATAGCTGGTCTTACTACGGTCTGCAACCTGTAAAACAAAGCTGGTCTCACTATCATCCTTTCACTCTTGCTGGTCCCTGTCTGTCACTCTTCTCCACCCATTCCGACCTGCCGCCACTCTTTTCTTCTCCTCTTCCCTCGCCATTACTCTGAACTGTCCACCTCGAGTGTATTGGTTCATAACTGCCTGAAGGTGGTTCTGTTCTGCTGGTCTGTAAAGTCCGGCCCAGCTCGTTTGTTGCTCTGGGTTCTGTTCAATTCAGCCAGAATCCAGTTTGTAGAACATTAAGCTGCTTTTGCTGAAAAGTTCACTGAAGGGTGTCGGCAGGTGGGGGATGAGCTGCGACTTTCTCCTTCTTCAGAACCCGAGACAAGCGGTTCTCAGTTCCTAGTTTTTGGTTCTGAATGCTGAAGTTGTTACTAAGTTCTTTAGCAACCAGTGCTCGGTGACACAAGGAGAACCTAACCAATCAGACAGAGCCTTTTGAACTATAGTACAATCGAATTAAAATATATATATATGGAATTTCATAAGGAATCCAAAAAAACTTTTTTGAAACTTAAAATGTTATTAAAGGTTTTGATTCAGCTCACTACAGCTCCTCACATCATTTTTTAGAGTAAGCTTCGTGGTCTGAGCCCTTTGCTGGGGTGGACACGCCAGGCGAGGAGGCGGGGGACCACGCGTCGCCAGGAAGGAGGAGGAGGAGTGGGCGTGTGACCTTTACTCTTGATAACCGACGATTGCCAAGTCTGCGAGGCGTGTCTGAGCCCTCGGCCTGAGGGTGAGTTATACTATAATAAAAGTAAAAAACTACATAGATTTTAGAGAAAAATGACCAGATTTGACCAGATTTCCTTGTTTCTTATACTGTAACCATGGTAACGCTGGTAGCATAATAAACTATAGTGATAAAATTGGGCACAAACTTAAAACTAGTTCCATGTTATCCCTCTACACAAAGATTAAAGATGCTGAGTTATAAAAAATAAGGCTCTATATTTGGATCCACATCCGAGACCAGCTTCTGATCTTCACCAGGTCGTACGATTCCTGATTCCAACCCCGGGTTCCTCCTGGACCACTGTTCATTTCTGCTCCAGTTTTACACCCCCAGTTTTTACTTTTTAATTCCCAGATGCTATTGGAGATGCTAAATTGTCCCGTAGGTGCCCTATGAGAGCTGAGATAGAAACCAGCATCGCCCTAATCAGGACAAGCAGCTCAGAAAATGAGTGAGAGTGACTTTCGAAGCCATATCGGCCCCTATGCTTCCTATAGTGCACTACAATGTGTCGGCATAACAATATTCATTCTGTAAACCTGTCAGTTTATGCATTTATCTGAAGCAGGATAGTCTGCTGTCGTTCAAAAATCAACAAACGAACTCCCCTGTGAAGTGCAAATTTGGCCGACACCTCTTTTCCCTTCCACTTGTCCGTGCAGTTTCAGAGGCGCCTTTGCAGCCGCTTTTCCCCGCCGATCTGATCCGGTACCCCTGCAACAGCTTCTCCAGCCCGCAGCCGGATCTGAAACTAAACCGCCGAGCCGCATTTGGAACCACCACTCTGGTCCTGACTGACCTCAGCCAAAAACCTGCGGAGGCTCAGAGGAATCCGCCGGCAGGGATGCAGCCTGAGCTCCAGCGGGACAGGAGGCGCAGTGCTGGGACTGGGACGCAGCTCCAGGGGGACAGTGCTGGGATTGAGACAGAAAACTCTCCTGAATATCCTAGCCAGCCCAGCAAGAGAAGAAAAACAGCGGGACACTTTTCTGGAGGAGACTGGCAGGACTGCAGCCAGCATCCCCCAAGGTGATGTGTCCGATAGTTAAAGTGGAAAAGGAGAAAGCGTTTCATTTTGATTAAGCTCTGCTCTTCTCTCTGATCCAGGAAGTGATTCCAGGGCCAAGCAGGACCCAAATCAAAACCCCTGCTGCCCGCCACCGCCCATTACCGTTCTGAGGTGGTCTGATACAAACGGAGAGAATAAGGCAGGCAGTTCTACACCTGCTCCCTCCCCAGAGGGTCCCAGTGTAATTTCTTTGAGGTACGTCCTGTGTGAAGTTTATACACTACAATGTGGGACACTTGATAATAACGAACTATTAGGATCAATATAACATTCAGAACTTTATACACCATCCCGATTATCACTCATCTGCCAGGAGGACAGCATGGGAATGTCTTTGAAAAACAATCATTCTAACTATATTTACAATAATTATTTCTAAAACCTTTCTGATCCTTTATTCCTTTATTTTAAAATCGTCTTCAGTTCACCAAAGAAACATTTCATAAATACCAGGTCATTAATATCTCCTTTATAAAAAGCGCTCATATCTGGCCCGGTTTGACCAATCAGGGACAGCCAGAGAGAGAGAGGACAGTTCTACTGAGTGATGGGGGAGAGGGAGGGCCACCCTATACACCCAGAGAGAGAGGACAGTTCTACTGAGTGATGGGGAGAGGGAGGACCCCCTACACACCCCAGAGAGGACAGTTCTACTGAGTGATGGAGAGGAGGACCCCTACACACAGAGAGAGAGAGGACAGTTCTACTGAGTGATGGGGGAGAGGGAGGGCCACCCTATACACCCAGAGATAGAGAGGACAGTTCTGCAGTGGGGAGGGAGGGCCACCTATACACGCAGAGAGAGAGGACAGTTCTACTGGTGATGGGGGAGAGGGAGGCCACCTATACACCCAGAGAGAGAGGACAGTTCTACTGAGTGGGGAGGAGGACCCCCTACACCCAGAGAGAGAGAGGACAGTTCTACTGAGTGATGGGAGAGGGAGGACCCCTACACCCAGAGAGAGGACAGTTCTACTGAGTGATGGGGGAGAGGGAGGACCCCTACACCCAGAGAGAGAGAGAGGACAGTTCTTCTGAGTGATGGGGGAGAGGGAGGACCCCTACACACAGAGAGAGAGAGGACAGTTCTACTGAGTGATGGGGGAGAGGGAGGACCCCCCTACACACAGAGAGAGAGAGAGGACAGTTCTGCTGAGTGATGGGGAGAGAGGACCCCTACACACCAGAGAGAGAGAGGGACAGTTCTACTGAGTGATGGGGAAGGAGGACCCTACACACCCAGAGAGAGAGGACAGTTCTTCTGAGTGATGGGGGAGAGGGAGGACCACTCTACACACCCAGAGAGAGAGAGAGAGAGAGAGAGAGAGAGAGAGGACAGTTATACTGAGTGATGGGGGAGAGGAGGACCACCCTACACACCCAGAGAGAGAGAGGAGAGTTACACACTGAGTGATGGGGAGAGGGAGGACCACCCTACACACGAGAGAGAGAGAAGTTACACTGGTGATGGGGGAGAGGACCACCCTTCACACCCAGAGAGAGAGAGGACAGTTATACTGAGTGATGGGGGAGAGGGAGGACAATACAAGCCTGAGTACATGGATTCACAGAAAAAGCTGAATTTGTTGTCTTTGCAAACTGCATGTTTTTAATGCTTTAATTCATATTTAATTGCTTAATCATAATATTTTTACCTATTCTATCCCTCTCTCATACCAGTGGGCGGATCTACACTTCCCTTTGTGCCATCATGGCAAACGCACCCCTGATGAGGACGGTTCTGAAGCTTGGACCCAACAACGGGCGAAACTTTTACGTGTGTCCGTGTAAACGAGGGCCAGCAATGCGGTTTCTTCCAGTGGGCTGAAAACGGTCACCTGCCTGGACGTTAATGCTCGAAGCATGCGTTTTGGTCTTTTTTAAAAATATATTTTCAAAAATAAACATTTTGAAGCATGTTTAATAGAAATTGTGCAAAGTTGATCCACAGCAATAAAAGCATCAGTGTACCCACATGATTCCCAATCAGAATGTTCTTTAGTGCACAGATAATTACTAACAGAATCACAGTAAAGGTGTCCCCTGGACTGGCTGGGACTAAATGCAGTCCACTTTCTGCAGGACAGGCTGGTTTGTCTGTGGGTTGGACACCATAAAGGGGAACGCGGTGAAGCCGGGACTTTTATTGCAAGCAGCACCTTGTAATAAAGAAAGCTGCGTGTTATTTTCAGTGCAGTGACATGCATCATCAAGCACGACTTCATTAAACTTTATTACCCAAACAGATAATATCGCATTAAAATTACAGAGGAACGCTAACTCACCATACCCCCCGGTAGTGTTGGCACAGATGAGCGCCCCGAAGAAGTCCGGATATCGCTGCTTGATTCTGGTGATGGCTATGTTGCAGGCAGCTGAGGGAGAAGTACCAGCTCTCATCAGCTCCACGGCTGGCACAAATAAGATGCTTTTAGAAAAGCACTTTGCTTCAAAAGATAAATTTGCTATGTCCTCTGAAATTAAAAGGAAATGTGTGTCCCTGCTTTGACACCATGGAGGTGGAGACCTCAGCGGCCACAGCCTCAGCTAGCGAGTCCACTTCTCCTTTCCAGCCCTTCCAACTGGCTCACCAGCCCCGCTGGAGACTTACTGTCTGTAGGTTTAGCCGAATGCTGAGGCAGCTACCCTGTCCAAAAGATTATAGACAAGTTTCTTCAAAAACAGGGCAGTCTGTCCCTCCTTTGCTGCAGTAACAGCCATTACTGTTCTGAGAAATCTGGAAATCAGAAACCACTACAGCTCATCCCAAAGGAACTCCACAGTCCAACTCTGAGGGTCTTTGGACTCTGGGCTTTGAGACCTAAAGCAAAAGTGGTGTGACACCCTGAGTGAGTAATGGTTGCACCTTAAAAGAAGAACTGTCTGGATACTTTTGGACATGTTGCAACCCCTTGGTTTTGTTTTTTCTGAACATGCAGCACAAGAAGTAGAATTGTCCTTGGATGATCTACAACATCTGGAGCAGCTGGAGAAGTGGAGTAAGTTTCACTTTAATGCAGTGGCTACCTGGGGAGGAAACGCATCATGAGATCTCCTTGGCCTGTAGCAGCAGCGCCTGCTGAGCTGTCTGCATCGCGGCACCAGCCATGAGTCTCCCACAGCCTAGACAGAGGAACACACACACACACTCGCTTTATAACAGCGCGTGCAAATAAAATAATTCAGGACTAGACCTGTTCTACAAGCAGCTTCGTTTTTTAGGTCTGTAATGAATTTTATTTTTTGCTTTATTCAGGCCGGATTTCAGCCACTCAATTAAAATCTTCACTTTTACGTAGCCTTACATTAAAAAAAAAAAAAAAAAAAAAAAAAAAGGTGAAAACAGTGGAACAACTGTGCAGAAATATAGATAGTGTTATTTTGTAGTTGTGTGTTATTTGCGAAATAAAACTTACCTTCAACATCTATACAGAACGAATTAAAACTAATAAATAATTCAAGAGCACCGCAAAACAAAATATCACCTTAATTTCCACTTCAATCATAACATGACAGCAAAAACAGAAAAAACTATTTGGGGGGAAAGATCAAGTTTAAATTTAAATGTGAAATTATTTTTTAATTATTTAATTAAATATATATGAATTATACAAAAATGAATTAAATAACATTTGCAAAATTTTTTCTGTTATTAAATAAATAAACCATTATTATTTGTTGTTATTGATAATATAACGTAACAAATAACAGCAACAGAATAATAATAATTGTCTATCATTATTGTCTAACTTCCTTCACTAGAGATTTTAGGACATTATAACTGTAGTCTGGTGATCTGACAGTATTTTTTATTTATTTTTTTATGTTTAACCGTTCAACCCTACTAACAGGAAGCTCTTACTCACCCTGGCACTTTGTGAGTCGCTCCATTGGTTGAGGTTGCAGCAACCACCTGGCCGCTCTGGCCAATCACAACCATTCCTAAATAAATCAAGATGTAATAATAAATATAATTCTGATCTTAATGCCTTTCCCTGAACCCAACACAGACCTGAATTAATGATCAATTAAGCTGCTGTTGAAGGACAGTTCTCCAGATCTTCCTGAAGGACAGTGTTTTTGTCTCTCATGTTCAGTCCGGTCTCTGTACCTGAGCAGTTCTCCAGATCTTCCTGAAGGACAGTGTTGTTGTCTCTCATGTTCAGTCCAGTCTCTGTACCTGAGCAGTTCTCCAGATCTTCCTGAAGGACAGTGTTGTTGTCTCATGTTCAGTCAGTCTCTGTACCTGAGCAGTTCTCCAGATCTTCCTGAGACAGTGTTGTTGTCTCTCATGTTCAGTCCAGTCTCTGTACCTGAAACGGTTCTCAGATCTTCCTGAGACAGTGTTGTTGTCTCTCATGTTCAGTCAGTCTGTACCTGAGCAGTTCTCCAGATCTTCACGAAGGACAGTGTTGTTGTCTCTCATGTTCCAGTCCAGTCTCTGTACCTGAGCAGTTTGATAGTTCTGTGTTGGTTAATCCACACAGTGATCTACGTCTGAACCTTCAAGCAGAGACAAAGCGTCTAACTTAAGACATGAAGCAGTGAAGAACCAGGAGCAGATGATTCCAGATGATCAGGAAATTCATTTACTGCTGATGCTGAATGGGTGGAACCTCTTTATCTAGAACCTTGGATTTTTAAACACTTTGTAGCCTGCAGCTCTAAAACATTCGTTACAGTTTCTTTCATTTAATCGACTCAAAGAAAGACAGTTTGAAATTTTAAAATAATCTTTTTGCTCCAACAAGGTGAATCTCAAAAATATAAAGAAATAAGGGGCTCAAGACTTTTGTGCGGTGCTGTAGGTACAACAAAAGTGGATCGAATGTGCTGGAAACTCATAGGTGTGTGTAGAGTAGAGTAGAATAGAGTAATCTTTTATTATCCCACGAATGGGAAATTTGGGCGTTACAGGGCTCTTATAAAAGGTGAGAATATAGACAGGTAGATGTACAGAAAAAAGAAAAATACATAAAAATATAAAGAATGAGGAACAAGGAACAAGTGCAGGAGTGTGTGTGTGTGTTATATAACCTGCTTCAGCAATAAATCTAATCAAAGTAAATTACCAATAGTATCATGGGAGCGGAGGTCAATCTGTCTGGGTTTTTGGATCGGGCAGACTTTTGTAAGCTTTTAGGTAATATCTGATCCGCATGACGAAGCATCCGGAAATACGTTCTGAAAATGAAGAAATGAAAACCAAAACCTCAGATTTCATCACAAATTACAACATTACCGTGGGTGACAAACAGCAACGGCATCTTGCTAGACCAATATTTTCAACTCAACTCTACAATTACGGCTCAGTTCTGTCGCTCGTCTCACGTCGTTTTGTTATTTGCTGATCCACTTCAAGCGTCTAAGAAAAGACCGATTTGATTAAGCCATCCAAGTTACCCAGGCGCTCTAATCTTCTGGGGTGTGAACAACGGAAAATAAAAAAGAAACACATTCATCAAATTCCACTTCGCTCTGAGGTACCAGCTCTAACAACACGTTAGGATCAACGTTCTGTTCTTAAATGAAATCTGGTGATGAATTATTCATCGCCGTTGTCAATAAACATGTGTATATGTTATATATATATATTTATTTATTTATTTATGGCTGAGATTAAATTGATATCTTTCCAAAAGTTCTCGCCAAAATCCACATGAAGAATAATAGCATTAGCGGCCTGCTAAAGTGGATGGAACTGAACAAACCATCAATAAATGAGGACTTTGCCTAGTAACATGACTTTTATCAGTTCTCAAGCTTTTATCAAGTTTAAAGTCCTTCTGAAATTCAGATCAATATTAACTGTCAATACAGTGTTGGGACAAAAAATATTAACCACAAAATAGACGATATCAGTCCATAAACACCACAATAAACACTAATATACACTAGAATAGGAGATATTAGTGTATAAACACAATAAACACTAATATACACTAGAATAGGAGATATTAGTGTATAAACTAATAAACATAATATACACTAGAATAGGAGATGACACAGTGTATAAACACTACAATAAACACTAATATACACTAGAATAGGAGATATTGGTGTATAAACCTACAATAAACACTATATACACTAGAATGGGAGATATTAGTGTATAAACCTACAATAAACACTAATATACACTAGAATAGGAGATATTAGTGTATAAAACACAATAAACACTAATATACACTAGAATAGGAGATAGTAGTGTATAAACACAACAAACACTAATATACACTAGAATAGGAGATATTAGTGTATAAAACACAATAAACACTAATATACACTAGAATAGGAGATATTGGTGTATAAACCACAATAAACACTAATATACACTTTAGAATGAGGAATGTTAGTGTATAAAACACAATAAACACTAATATACACTAGAATGAGGAGATATTAGTGTATAAACCTACAATAAACACTAATATACACTAGAATAGGAGATATTGGTGTATAAACACAATAAACACTAATATACACACTAGAATAGGAGATATTAGTGTATAAAAAAAAAAAAAAAAAAAAAAAAAAAAACTTACAATAAACACTAATATACGCACTGAATAGGAGATATTAGTGTATAAACACTACAATAAACACTAATATACACTAGAATAGGAGATATTAGTGTATAAACCTACAATAAACACTAATATACTAGACTAGGAGATATTAGTGTATAAACTACAATAAACACTAATATACACTAGAATGGAGATATTAGTGTATAAAACACTACAATAAACACTAATATACACTAGAATAGGAGATATTGGTGTATAAACACAATAAACACTAATATACACTAGAATAGGAGATATTGGTGTATAAAACCTAATAAACACTAATATACACTAGAATGGGGAGATGTTAGTGTATAAACACTACAATAGAAACATAATATATACACTAGAATAGGAATATTAGTGTATAAACACAATAAACACTAATATACACTAGAATAGGAGATATTAGTGTATAAACCTAATAAACGCACTAATATACACTAGAATAGGAGATATTGGTGTATAAAACACAATAAACACTAATATACATAGAATAGGAGATATTAGTGTATAAACCTACAATAAACACTAATATACACTAGAATAGGAGATATTGGTGTATAAACCTACAATAAACACTAATATACACTAGAGATAGGAGATATTGGTGTATAAACCTACACAATAAACACTAATATACACTAGAATGGGAGATATTAGTGTATAAACCTACAATAAACACTAATATACACTAGAATAGGAGATATTGGTGTAT
>CM029376.1:2349143-2379143 GCA_017165825.1 Hepsetus odoe
AGGCAGTGCTGCCCTCTCGTATGCTAAACAAGGATAATCTGGAAAAGAAAGCTAAGATACTGGGTTTGGTTTACATTATTCATACAACAGAATGCACCAGTTTCTGCTATATTTTATTCATGGCTTTGCCCTCCTACAATAATGCCAGATGAACAAGTCAAAGAACGAGGGAAGAAGCGCTGGAGCATGAGCCGAAGTGGGCTTGAAGGGGGTTTGTTATTAAAAAAACAAAACAAAAAAAACCCACCAAGGCCACTCTTACCTTTTCTCTTATTGACCTCAGTTTGAAGGAAACCAAACCAAACCCCTGCAGGCTGTTTCTCTCATGCTCTCCTCCTCACTCTTGTTTTAAATAATGTTTTCATCTCCAGCCCTGCCTGGAAACCAACACCTGAAAAGCAAGGAATGCCCCAATATCCCAACTTCATGTTTCTTATTACTATTTTTCATGGAAAAAAAAAGTGATTGATGACACATCACTCTAGCTGACTGTGAAACCATCAAATCAGTGCATCCAGCTTCTTAAAGTGGAATTCCACCAGTTTAGCTAGGGAATGTTTTCATGGTGGAAACTCTTTCTTGTTCACAGTGGTGCTGAACGGAACCGAACATCCTAAATCTGTGTATTTTCTGTCCCCCAGTGAAGCTGCTCGTGTCTCTGAGTGTCTGTGGGACGGTGATGATGGTAAAATAGTCTAAAGCTCTGTTCTTCGCGTCCCTCCTCCATGAACGGTTCAGTTTTAGTCCAGAATCTTCTCCAGAATAAAACAACGTCTCAGACATCAGACAGCGTCTCCACCACCAGTTCATGTCTGTGAGGAACATTCAGATGTTCGGTTCCATTCACACACACTGGCAAACAACTTCTGACCAGAGAAGAACTGAGCGTTTTATATCAAAATGCACTCTGTTTACATTTTAAAAACGGAATGTTGTAGACATTTAGAAAAGTTCTTCTCTGTTAAAGTGGCACCGGCTGCTGAGACCGTTGTGTTTCTTTAGAAAAGGCGCTGAGAAGATTCTGGATCCTGAGGGAACTATCAGCCCCTCATTCAGCCCATCAACCTGGACGGTGAAGGTTTATAAAGAGATGGAACATTTGTTATCGCTAACGAGGAGGCTGTTACAGCAGAAAACACCTTCTATAAATACCCCAGGTTTCAGCTGGTGTCTTTAAACTTTTGGCCATCAATCCATCCATCCAATTGTCCAACTGTCCATCCAGCCATCGGTCCATCCATCAAATCAACTATCCATCCATTCATCTATGCATCCCTTCATCCATCCCTCCATCCCTCTATCCATCCTTGCTTCAGCCAATGTCCTTTGTAAATACCCCAAGTTTCAGCTTGTGTCTTTAAACTTTTGGCCATCCATCCATCTTTTCATCCATTCATCCATCCATCCATCTATCCATACATCCATCCATCCATCCATCCTTCTATCCATCCCTCCCTCCCTCCATCCATCCATCCATCCATCCATCCATCCATCCATTCATCCAAACTTCCATCTATCCATCCTTGCTTCAGGAAAAGCCCTCTATAAATACCCCAGGTTTCAGCTGGTGTCTTTAAACCTTTGGCCATCAATCCATCCATCCAATTGTCCAACTTTTCATCCATCCATTGGTCCATGCATCCAATCATCCATCCATCCATTCATCTATCCTTCCCTTCATCCATCCATTTATCCATCCATCTATCCATCCTTGCTTTAGCAAAAGCCCTTTGTAAATACATCAAATTTCATCTTGTGTCTTTAAACTTTTGGCCATCCATCCATCCATCCATTCATCCATCCATCTATCCATCCATTCATTCATCCATCCTTCCATTCATCCATCCATCCATCCATTCATTCATCCATCCTTCCATTCATCCATCCATCCATCCATCCATACATCCATCCATCCATCCAACATTCCATCCATCCATCCATCCTTCTATCCATCCCTCCATCCATTCATTCATCCTTCCATCCATCCATATTTCACCCTCACAGGAGAAGAAACACCATGGACCAGCAGTGTCCTCAGCCCTGATTTTATATTTTTGTTAAAAACCATTATTTTGTGAGCAGATGGGCCTCTTATAAATCTGCAGGAAGGTGAGGAACAATCAATTAATTGGATTTTTTCTTTTTTTTTTCCCCTGCAACAAATATTTCGAACTCTTCCAAGTGTATTCAGACCAAACAGATGGCCGAACCTCGGTCCCCATTAAACTGTGCGCATGCGTGGCGAATTTTCACGGGCTCCTCTTTTTAAAGTCAGGTTGAAAAGGCGGGGACTGCAAGAAAGGAGTCAGGCGGAAGAAGATCTCCAGCCGAGGCAAAGCTAACCGGTGCAGCTGCTCCCACACCGGCCAGGGAGGGGGAAAATTTTGCAATTGAATTTTAAAAATTTGGCGTAGAAAAAAAAAGCCCATAGCTCGACAGATCTGCCATCAGACGTGTTTAGACGAACAAACGAAGCAAAAAAACAGAACGAAATTCAAAGGTTGGACGACTGAAGTGTCCCCACTGGGGGAGAGACGTCTCGAATCTTTATGGTGCTCAATAAAGGCAACGTCTCACCTCTAAAATAAAGCCAATCGCGGCGATGCTAACTAAAGTTGCAGAATTTTCTCTCCTTTTAAGTCCTCTAGCTCATTAAATCGCTTCGCTGATTTGAGATTTCAGGTTTGATGCTCGGGCCTGCTGCTGTCCCACTTTCGACACCTCCATTATGCTTTAATTACTCGATAAACGCGTCTTGTTTTATTAAACATTGTAAAATAAGAGTAATAACCTGTTTCATTGTAACTAAAGCTACTTAAATCACATTTAATGTCCCCTCACTTTAATGCTAGCATGTGGAACTGAGCATAAACTTGTGCGTATATAAAATATTGAGCTTTAAAGTCTGGAAAATTGTCCAAACAAGCTGCCTTATAGCTCCAGCCATGACTCTGGTATGAATATTTAAACCACAGTGTTTTATATACATAGCGCCATGAAGGCCTTCTATAAATACTCAGCTCGTTACAGGCCGCCGGCAATCCAACCAGCAATGAATTCCTCATAATATCCTTTCATCGCGGGGCTTTTCTGCTGAGATTTGTGCTACTCTGTGAGTATTACATGGGGATTAATTCAGCAAAGGCCACAATAGTCTTCAGTCTTTCTTTAGCGGTTCTTCAGCTCTCAGCGCTGCCTGGTTTCACTCGGATGGCATCAGTTCTGAAGAAAAGGGGGGATAATGCATTCACGTCATTAGTCAGATGGATTAACGCAGAGAAAAAGCTTTAGTCTTAAAGTGACGAATGAAAAAAGGAAAAAAGAAAAGGGCTATTTTATTTAAATGGGAAAGAAATAAGAGTATTAGTTCAAAAGTTCACACTTTCTTTACTTAAGTAGAAAAAAATATACATATATAATCTGCAACACTTAGGACTCCTGTCCACTACTGTCCACACGGTGCTTTAGGGGTTAGGGAATATAGGCCCCATAATCGGAAGTTTGTGGTTCGAATCCCAGAGCAGTAGCACTGAGGTTCCCTTAATCAAGGTAGGTACCGTCCCCATCACTGCTTCCCGGGTGCTGCATACGTCTGGCCCCTGTTGGACGATGTGTGTGGATTAAATACAGAGGATGAATTTGGTTGAGGATCACTGTTTTTCACTACAACAAATGTCACTTTCACTTGTCTGTCAACTTCTGTCAACAGTGAAAGTGAAAGTGACTATTCTTGTCATTGCGAAACACAGCACACAGTAAACCACAACAAAATAACACCTCTGTATTTAACCCACACACACTCACGCCCAGCAGGGGGCAGCTATGGAAGCACCCAGGGAACAGTGATGGGAATGGTACCTTGCTCAAGGGTACCTCAGGGCAACTTACTGGTCTGGGATTCGAACCCATGACCTTCTGATTCTGGGGCCCCGTCCCTAAACACTAGACCACCGCTGCCTCCAAAGATGCAACTAATCCGCAAAAGCATGCCGTTATAAATTCACTGTTGTGATGTCATAAATTTATCACATTCACACACTGTTTCAGGCGTTTAGCCCCGCCCACGTGCACTGAAATTATAAAGGGGGTTTTCACCAGGAATGTTCTTTGGAACGACGCTGAAAATGAGCCGGCCAATCAGAACAGAACTCTAGTCGTAAAGTCACAGAAGTGAAAACAAAAGAATTCACAAACGTTTTGGTTCTCATTTTCAGTCCTTGACTAAAGACACACAGTAGTGTGCAAAAGTTTTAGGCAGGTGTGAAAAAATGCTGTAAACAGAACGCTTTCAGAAATATCAATAATGATTGTTTATTTTGATCAGTTTACAAAATGCAAAGTGAGCGAACAAAAGAAAAATCTAAATCAGATCAATATCTGGTGTTTCTACCTTTTACCTTCAGAGCAGCATCAGTTCTTCTGGCCCCACAGAGCCCTGATCTCCACATCATCCAGTGTGTCTGGATCACATGAAGAGACAGAAGGATGTGAGGAGCTACATCCACAGAAGATCTGTGCTCAGTTCTCCAAGATGTTCGGAACGACCGACCGGCCGAGTTCCTTCAAAAACCGTGTGCGAGTGTACCTAGAAGAACTGATGCTGTTTTGAAGGCGAAGGGTGGTCACACCAGATATTGATCTGATTTAGATTCTCTTTTGTTCCTTCACTGCATTTTGTTGATTGATGAGAATAAATGATCAACACTTCCATTTCTGAAAGCGTTCTGTTTACAGCATTTTACACACCTGCCTAGAACTTTTGCACAGTGCTGTGTTTTCGTGTCATTTCCATGGAGATAGGAGTCCATCGTCCTTCACCTTAATAAAGACATTCCTGAAAAATAGATGACCTCATTACCATGAAATTAGCATGAATATCTTCTAAACACATCTGATCATAGGTGTGTTTCCAGCCACCTGGACCCCTACTGAGTCTGCAGCTGTCTCTCTCTCTCACACACACACACACACACACACACACACACACACCCCATTGACATCTCTTTCTATGTCTTCAACTATAAAAAAAAAGAAATAAAATATCTGCATGTATACATACAGGACTGTGCAAAAGTTTTAGGCAGGTGTGAAAAAATGCTGTAAACAAAGAACGCTTTCAGAAATGGAAGTGTTGATCATTTATTTTCATTATTTTCGTCCAACCTGAGATGTCCCTCTATACTCATTTCTAATCCTGTCCATCCTCAAACCAAACTGCTGTCCACTAATCATTTCCATCCTTTTCACAAAATCTACAACCATCTGTCCTTCAGCGTTCCTCTCCTTGACACCATGCCTACCCATCACCTCCTCATCACCTCTGTTCCTTCACCAACATGACCATTAATAATTGTGCCAATCATCACTCTCTCTCCCCTGGGTACACTCTCTATCACTCCATCTAACTCACTCCACAATTCTTCTGTCTCCTCCATCTCACAACCAACTTGTGGAGCATAAGTACTAACAACATTCATCATCACACCTTCAACTTCCAGCTTCAAACTCATCACCCTCCCTGACACCCTCTTCACCTCCAAAACCCTCTTCACACACTCTTCCTTCAGGATAACTCCTCCCCCATGCCTCCTTCCATCCACACCATGGTAGAACCGTTTAAACCCTCCTCCAGTACACTTGCTCTTACTACCCTTCCATCTAGTCTCTTACACTCCCTTCCCATTTATCCGGTACTGGGACTGGCACCAAGAAATACACTGGCTTGTGCGCCCCTAGTGACTGGGTTGCCTGTTTAACCTGGAAAGCATTCCTTCTAATTAAAATCAAATCTTTTTTTTTTCCAATGAAGGATTTTTTTTTTGGCTCAAGTTGTTAAAAATTCAAGATTGTTCTCTATCTTTACTCTGACTGTCATGACCTCACCGTCCCCAGCGGAGGAGGAAAAGAGAAAAATATTAGAGAGTGACCCTCAGGGTCTTATAAAAAAATCCAGTTTATAATTCATGACTCCGCTGGTCTGTATGCAAAGACTGCAGCAAAATGGCATTCATAAAACATGCTGATCATTTTAATAGCGAGAAGATGTGAGGAGAAAGAGAGAGATGTTTTTAAGATTCCAGTTAAATGGGGAGAAACTCTTTAAATAACAATCCAACAGAATTCTGGGTTCAAAATGTAAGTCTTTTAACCGTCCCCAGTGTGTGTGAATGGAACCGGATGTCTGAACGTCCCTCACAGACATGAGCTGGTGCTGGAGACTCTGTCTGATGTCTGATGTTTTGGTTTGGAGAAGATTCTGGACTAAAACTGAACCGATCTTGGTGATGGGACACAAAGAAAAGAGATTTAGATTATTTTACCATCATCACCGTCCCACAGAGACACTCAGAGACACGTGGGGCTTCACTGGGGGACAGAAAATGGGTTGATTTTTGGGACGTTCGGCTCTATTCACCACCAACGGAGAGAGGAATCTGAGCCATTTCACACCAAATCTCCTCTGGATGAGTCTGATTGCAGTGAATTATGGGTGAAATTCAGGGAATGGGTGGGTTTCTACTTTTCTCTCTGGACTGTGAGGAACTAATTAGCAGCTGGTGAAGCTCATTTACACTCACAGCACACACACACACACACACACACACACGCATATTGTTTGGATTGTAATATGAGACTTCATCTGAAACACAAGACACATTGTGAGCTGTCAGGAGGATTAAGTCCATCCATCCGATCCTCCACGCTGTTTTCTTCACCACAGATGCGCCGCAGTGTTTCCTTTTATGGTGTTTCAGAGACAAATAAAGGTCCCCAAATGGGTATTTGCTTAAATGCACAGTAACTGGAACCATCTTTCTTCTGTCTGAGTCCATTATGTGAGGGCGTCTTTGAAAGAGCCCATTTCCTTTTCTCCTTTTGCTCCTGAAAGTCCAATAATAACATTTGTGGGTGTGATTAATTTTGGGCGGAACAGTGAGTGCAGTGGGTGAGGCTGTCGCCTCACAGCGAGAAGGTCCTGGGTTCGATTCCCCGGCCGGACAGTCCAAGTCCTTTTCTATGTGTTCTCCCCGTGTGTGTGTGTGTGTGTGTGTGGTTTTCCTCTGGTCCTCTTGCCTTTTCCTCTTTCACACCAACCGCCAACACTGTCTCACTTCTCTCACTTTGTCTCCTATCCGTCTAACCGGAGCTGTCCCTCTAATATACTCATCCCTAATTCTGTCCATCCTTGTCCCTCCTGACACAAATCTCAGCATCCTTAACTCTTTAAATCTATAACACCTCCATCTCCAACCCTGGTGAGATAGCTGGTCTCACTACCATCCTGTAACCCTTCACTTTCGCTCTCGCTGGTCCCCGCCTGTCCGAGATCACTCCTGTCACTCTTCTCCACCTATTCCAACCTCTTCCACACTCGCAGTTACTCTGAACTGTCCACCTTGAGCGTTTAGACTCCTCCCCCTTCACCTCCTCTACTCCCTCCTTCTTAACCACTTTCTCTCCTCTCCAGAGTAGATCTCCACCTCTCCAGGGTCTCCTCAACCTGCTCCCTCTTTGCACTACAGATCACAATGTGATCAAACATCATCGTCCAAGGGGACTCATGTCAACCTGTCCATTACCAGTGCAAACAAGAATATGTCTAAAACAATAGTAATCAATATTGACTTTTTGGACAAAAAGTGATCATATCTAAAGGCTTTCAGACTCCACACACACAGGAACACGCTCGAGGTGGTGGGGCCTGGGGAGACTGGTGCACTCTAGTGGTAATAGCCTGTCCTGACCTGTGGAGGGAGCTATAGCGTCACTCATCCGTCTGTGGCCCTCCTTTCATTCCCATTGCTCATTCAGACGAAGTTGCGAGTGTGAAATGGGCTGAAGATGAAACAGGTGTGTCCCTGTGTTGAGGTGGAGCCCATGTTTCCTCCTCAGGTAAACTTTATCTACAAGGGAAGGAGAACAAGGTGCTGTGGAGATCGTGGTAAAAAAGCACAAAGCGGTGCTTGATCCCCACTGTTTCTCTCCAGCCCGGTTCTCTCTGGTTCTGGCTGATAAGGCCCCTCACGCTGGGTCTGAAACAGCCAGGCAGAAATGGGGAACAACTCCCTGCAAGGGCCTTCACTCTCTTTTATTCATGAGGAAAGAAATCCTCATTTTTTTCTCCTTTTTTGGGTTTAATTACATCCTGTGGTGCTCCTTCAGCTCCTGGACTGCTTCACATCTCTCACTTTGGAGCTTCGGCACTTTACTTAAGGCCAAAAGAACCCAGAAAGAGATAAATGACCATTTAAGGTGGGACCAAAAAAAATATCAGCCAGCTTGATCCCATGAGTTAAAGGAAAGAAAAAAGGATGGAGGAATTTTTTCATTAATTTGAGGTGAAATGAAAAATTTCAACCCCATAACTCTTACACTTAGAGATGCTGGATGTACTGAGAAGTTAAAGGATGACACACGAATGGACGAGATGCACCATTTAAGGTGGAGTGAAGCATTTCAGACAGCTTGCCTCTATTCTGGGAGATGCTGGCTGTAATGAAAAGTTCTAATTCAGGTCTGAAAATGGAAAAGCTGCAGCGCTTAAGGTGGAATGAAAAATGTCAGACCTGTGGCTCCTACACTGAGAGATGCTGGATGTAATAGGAAGCTACAGTACAGGTGTAACAATAGAAAATCTGCATGATTTAAGGTGGAATTAAACATTTCATCCTTATAAATCTTATACTGAGAGATGCTGGGTGTACTAAACTCAATTGCAGACATCAGAATGGACGAGAAGCACCGTTTAAGGTGGAATGAAGCATTTCAGCCACCTTGCTCCTATCCTGAGTGATGCTGGATGCACTGAGGAGTGCAGGTCTAAAATAGAACCATTTAAGATGGAAAGTCTATAAAGGTAGTGAATTAAGGGGTTTATTTTGTGGCAAACCAAATAAAAAAAGGTCCAAAAGAGAAATAATGAACATATATAAATGTAAAAATGAGAAATACGGGATTTTATTTGAAGCTCACAGGTAACAGTGTCCTTCTCCAAGCTTTATTTACCCCTGGACTCCCTGGTCAGCTGTTTGTCTGTAATTACAGCTGACCAGCAGAGTGATTATCTCGAGCTGACAAAAAATGTCGCAGTTTGGTGGCCTGAGTTATGACACGTATATAATTATCCTCTCCGGCTGTAATTTGTCAGCATTTATGTCACATTAATGGTGTGCACGCCGTGTTTTTCCGAAGCAGGTCCTGCAAACATTCTGCTGTTCAAACTGCGGTCAGTCACACTGAGATTATTTATAGGCCCTGCTGAGCATGTGATTCATGTAAATTAATTAATATTATAAATAGAAATATAATAAATATTCCCTAAAAGGAGAGCGAACCTGCTTTCACTGATAGTCCACTTATACAGAGTTTTCTTATTTTCTTCAGAGGACTGTCAAGGGTCAAGATCAGAATCATGGCCCCTTTATTGCCATCAAACGATGTTCTCCTACGGACTTCACTGCACTCACTCATTTTTTGAGCCGCTTGTCCTGATTAGGGTCGCGGGCGATGCCGGAGGTTATCCTGGCTCTCACAGGGCGAAATCGGGGGACAGGTCTCCAGTCAGCAGACACACAAACACACACACACCTAGGGGGACAATTTATCATCTCCAGTCCACCTGACCTGCTGGTGTTTGGACAGTGGGAGGAAGCCAGAGCTCCTGGAGGAAACACACACACACACACAGACAATATGACCACCCCACACAGAAAGGACCGGGACCGTCCTGCCTGGGAATCGAACCCAGGACCTTCTCGTTGTGTGGAGACAGCTGTTGTAAGCCCTGTGTGTTCTGATTGTGGGAGAAAATTCTCAGTCTGATTGCTGTTAGTTGGTTAATCCACACAGTGATCTACGTCTGAACCTTCAAGCAGAACAAAGCATCTAACTTAAGACATGAAGCAGTGAAGAACCAGGAGCAGATGATTCCAGATGATCTGGGGATTCGTTGACCACTGATGCTGTAGAATTTTTTCATGGGTTTCTACTGCAGCAGATCAGCACTACACACTAGACACTACACACTTCATTCAGGTGGCCATCAGTTTGTGGCCGGTTCCTCGGTTCCCCTTCCTTGGTCAGTACTGACCATTGCATAAAGGAAACACCCCACAAGACCTGCCGTGTTGAAGATGTTGAGAGCCGTTGTATATAAAGATGTTTTCCCCCAAAGCATGAAGCATAGATTTACTTATGAGAAACTGTGTGACGTGTGTATTATGTAAGTATAAATGTAATTGAATTCTCTTTATTTCATGGAACAAAATGAGAATATTAGCAGATTAAACTGTGTGTATCTGTAAGCACTTCAGTTTGATGAGAATTAAACCTGCAGGCTCTGCGTTTCCTCAAGTTAAACTGTGTGTTAAAGTGTGTGTTTCCGCTCTGAGACACGCTGAGTGTCCCTGAATGAGCCTAAAATAGAAGTGTGTCTTCACACCCCGCTGTGAGCTCAGCACACACTCCAGCTCAGCCTGAAGGCACACATACTGGGGGAAGATTATAGTGTGGAGAAAAAGGGCTGTCACATCAAGCGTCGGACACGCGGGTCAGGAGTCACTCCATTTAACGCTGTTTAATGAGCCAGAGTTTTTTCCACCCTGTACCTCAATGACAAACATTTAGAATCATCTGACAGATATTCCCCAAATTATTGCTGAACTAAAAGCAAGTATTTAAATATGCTTAATGTGATTTCCGCCACATTCAGAACGTTTGGAGTCCACAGTGGTGGCGAATGGAACCAGACGTCCCAAAGCTGTAGACTTGATGTCCCCCAGTGAAGCTCTGTGTAAGGGCGAGTGTGGGGGAGAGGTGAAGAAAAGAATGCAGGCAGGTTGGAATGGGTGGCTGGAGTGATTTGTGACAGACGGGGACCAGCGAGAGTGAAAGGGAAGGTTTACAGGACGGTAGTGAGACCAGCTATGTTATACGGGTTGGAGACGCTGGAGGTGTCAGAGTTAAAGATGAGATTTTCGTTGGGTGTGGCGATGTTGGACAGGATTAGAAATGAGTATATTAGAGGGACAGATCGGGTTAGACGTCTTGGAGACAAAGTTAGAGAAGCAAGGTTGCGTTGGTTTGGACATGTGCAGAGGAGAGACGAGGATTATGCTGGGAGGAGGATGTTGAAGATGGAGCTGCCAGGAAAGAGCAAAAGAGGAAGGACAAAGAGGAGGTTTATGGACGTGGTGAGAGAGGACATGCAGGTGGTCATTTTGAATGCAGAAGATCCAGAGGACCGGAAGAAATGGAGACGGTTGATCTGCTGTGGCGACCTGTAAACGGGAGTCATTTTTAGAGTTTATTATTTTAAGGATTTGCTGTTTAAGGGACTGTGGATCTTCAGTAGAAAAACTGTTTCATTTTTCAGGCAGTTAAGCTCATTACGTGTGTGTGTGTGTGTGTGTGTGTGTGTGTGTTTGTGTGAGAGCTGTTGCAACATGAATTTCTAATCTGAGACTGAAAGGGAATCTGAAAGAGAGGACGAGTGTGAGCTGGAGGACTCAAAGAGCTCAGTTCTGTCTCTGAGTGCGTGGACTTTCTTGTCCAGAGGTTTCCTCAACACTTGAATGTCCTTTCTAGGCAGAATTAGGATTCCTGTCCATTCCTGTGCAAAGATGCAAAATAACCTGAAAAAACTGGCTGTTATAAATTCACTGTTCTCACATGCTTTTATGGGTGTTTAGCCACGCCCACTTACCAAGAACAAAAGGAAAGAGGAGAAGAGGAAGGACAAAGAGGAGGTTTATGGATGCGGTGAGAGAGGACATGCAGCAGGACGGTGTGAATGAAGAAGATGCAGAGGACAGGAAGAAATGGAGATGGAAAATCCACTATGGAGACACCTCACGGGAGAAGAAGGATGTCTTGCATTGCAGCAGTAAAAACGTAACATGTCTAATATTTACGCTCCATGATCGAGCAGCGTTCCGCCTGGACTGGGAGCCGAGAAACAAATGGAGGGACACCAAATGCCAATTGAAAAGTCTGGGTCATCGTTTAAGACCAGCCGGAGACCTGTCCTGATGGAGTAGAAGGTCCCGCAGAACAGCTGTGCCTCTATGACATAACATTGTTTGCACTCGGTCTTCGTTTTCCCCGCAGTTGCTCATGTCCTGATGGTTCCATTAGCCTGAGAGACACAACTTCCACTCGTTCCACCTCATAAACATTCCGGCTGCGTTTTTTCCGGCAGAGACGGGAGCTGGATGAGTTCGCATGAGCAGGAGCATGTGGCCCTCTTTGATAAAACCCTGATAGACTGTCTCTGTGAGGCTTCCCCACCCAGACACACACCCCCACACCACTCACACAAACACACACTGGTGATTAGACGGCCGGCCGCAACGCAGGGAGATTTCTCATTCGTACCAGTGCGGCGGGGAGTCTTTGAGTTCTTCGCGCACTCATTCTTTGAGCTCCACGCATCTTTTGAACGTGTCTTCCCGAAGCTGTGCTGCAATCAAACGCTGCAGAGATTGCAGCCCGCAATCCGAGGTGAAGAACAGGCCTGCTTAGATCTTTCTATTCCGAGCACGTCTCCTGAGGTCCCTGGAAGTGGCCTTGGTGGGTTATTGTTCGCTGCGGCGAGGAATGATACATCGACTCCATCATCGAGTTCCCATTAACGTCCATATCAGAAACCCTAAAACCTCAGCACAAACATGAAGGCATCTTCTAGAGCTTTTATCTGTGGGAGCAGTGGCTTAGTGGCTAGGGAATAGGCTCCATAATTGGAAGGTCATGGGTTCGATACCCTGCCCAGTAGGTTGTTCTAAGGTTCCCTTGAGCAAGGTACCGTCTCCATCACTGCCTGGGAGCTGGAAAGAACTGCCCCCTTTTGGACAGTGTCATCTTTATTCAACTGCGACCATTTAGGGTTGCTACAGCAGATCATCTGTCTCCATATCTTCCTCTTTCATACCATCCCCCTGCATGTTTTCCATAAACCTCCTCTTTGTCCTTCCTCTTCTTCTCTTTCCTGGCAGCTCCTTCCTAACCATCCTTCTCCTGATATACTCATTGTCCAAACCAATGCTTCTCTCGTCTTGTCTCCAAACTGTCCAATCATCCCTAATCCTGGCCATCCTCGTCCCTCCCGACGCAAGTCTCAGCATCTTTTTGCCACTTCAGACATCTTTTTGCCACTTCTCTCCTCTAGGAAAGCTGTAAATAGATCCTTCTATTTTAAGAACCTAATGGACCAGAAGTGGATGTCCACACCAGGAACCACTGATGAACCTTTGAATCTTTGAAGAGCGTGGACACTTTTACTGATGTATTTATGGCCAGTGCTTTAATGGAAATCAAACAGAACCACACACCTACACACTTGGGTCTCCAACCGATTTTCTCAGTGGCCAATTAGCAGGAGCGCAGAAACATGAGCGACCAGAATAGATGTTTGTAAAGCGGGATAAACAACAGCCAGGAAAGGAAGGTCTTTCTTCTGTGCAGATTGTGATCAAACGAGACCAAAATTCAAAAGCAGGTTTGATCCCTTTGAATTTCTTAGAACATTTTGGTTTTCAAATGTTTAATGATCCTGTTTCTCTTCTGAAAGGTGTTTATATGTGGAGTTCGTCTCCTTTTCCTCTACTCCGCTTGGGAGGCTGGGACAGTGATTGCGAGGATTTGATTGCACACGAGCATTAGGGAGATGATCTCCAGATGATCACAAAGGAGCTCTTGAGACAACTGAGACCTATTTTGCCCGATCAGACACCTGTGAGCACAGTGGGGCCACTTTAAAAAAGCCAAACTTTCATTAGAAGGGCTGTCTGAATACTTTTGGACAGCATTTTGATTTTAAGGCCAGTTTGAATTTGGTTGTGTTCCTTCACAGGTGTGTAGTTTCCTCTTTTAGCCTAAAACCCTTCATGAGCCCAGATCTTTCCCTTGTATACAGCATTTTAGCAGTTTTTCAGAATTTGACTTAAAAATATATATATATATAAAAGTAAAATCAGTTCTGATTCAGGCTGATCTCAGATTGTTGATCTGTAAAAGCAAAAAAAAAGCCGCTGTATTGTGATTTTTTTCTTTCTTTTATGTTGTATAAATCTTTCCTGATGAATAAACCAATTGAAATGCTCCAACATTGTCCTTGTTTTGGAAAATGCACACCTGCTTTGTAGGATTTACAAAGTTTTAAAGTAACAAATAAAACAGGAACATTTTTTAAAAATTTTGTATGATTTATTTAAAAAAAGATTAATAGTGTTGATCAGTTCAGAAAACTGTTCAATTGAAATAACAATTATATTGAATCGAGCAAGCCTTACTGTTTCTCCCATTTTCCTTAAATCATGATGCGAAACACCAGAGGGCGCTCAAGAGGCGGCGCCTAATGATTGGTTATAATCAGCTCAGGAACTTTTTATAATGTTCTGCACATTTTCTTTATAAAAGAGACAAAAAATCTCCTTAGCATTGCAATTATTTTGGGTTCTCTCAGGAGCGCCCCCTGCTGTCTGACCAAGGCAGAAGACTCTTCTCAGCAGCTTTTCTGATGACGATGATGGAGCATCTCGTTTGTTTTCTTGCTGATTCCTCCCAAATGTCCCTGAAACCAGTGCCAGCTCTGTTTCCAGTTGGTGGGAGTTTGCTGAAGCTCATGCCTTTAACGGCTCGGTGCTTCTGAACAGGAAGCTTTTCCCAGAGGCCTCAGCGAACGAGCAGATAATCTGCTCAGCTTCTGTTGCTCATCACATTCCCAATATCTGTCCATAACCCGACCGACGGGCAAACAGACCCGCCTTATGTTCTCCTTCACTGAGGTCAGGAAATAAATTGGTTAATTGTCATTTTGGAACGAATGGTGCCAGATTTTGCTTTTTTATGATTATTTCCGAAAGCAGGCCGCATCTGCTCGCCGGGGCCCGTCCACGCCACCGGCGCCACCGTCCTCTCGGAGCTGATCTCGCAGTAAAGTTACTTTTGATGCTTTGAAGTTTTTGTTACTTTCTGAACTCTCAGACTGATCCTGGATCAGCTCTTAGTGCGCACTGGAGCGAGTGGGGGGATAGACTGAGGAGAAAGAGGGAGAAAAGTAAAGGGAGGAAGAAGTGAAATTGAGAACGAGAGGAGGAGTAGTAAAGGAAAGAAAGAGAGAGTGAGAGAATGAGGAAGAAAGGAAGGGAAGGTGAAAAGTAAAGGGAGAGAAAAGAAGTCAGACTGATAGATGGGAGAAAAGAACGAGAGAAGTGAAAGGAGAAAGAGAATAAGGAGAAAGAAATTAAGAGAGAAAAATGAAAGCAGTGGGAGGAAAATGAGAGTGAAAAGAAAGACATCAATAGAGAGAAAAATGAGAGAATAAAGAAGGAGAGGGGGATGGAAATGGAGGACAAGGGAGAGATAAAAGAGAGAGAAAGAGAGAGAGACAGAGAGAGAGAGAAAGAGAGAGAGAGAGAGAGAGAGAGAGAGAGAGAGAGAGAGAGAGGGAAGGAGCAGAAGAAGGAAGAAATATTGACAATTAGGAGGAAGCAGCAGAAGAAACATGAGAAATGAAAATAAAATAAATGCAAGAAAAAGATGGAGAGATAAAGATGGGGCAGAGAGAGAGAGAGAGAGAGAGAGAGGGAGAGAGGGATCAGTAGTGGGGCGGTGCTGAAAGCTGTCCCCCCGTCCTGTCCTTGTCGCTGTGTGTGTTAAAAGGCTGCAGGACGATGAGTTTACCTGCGTCAGGTAATCGTTACTAAACCAATCACACCTTCTCACAGGCGGAGCGCCGGGCCAGACATCAGACAAATGTGAATTTCACTTATGAAATGGCTGTGTGTATGCAGTGTGGTGAGGTGTGTGTGTGTGTGTGTGTGTGTATGTGTGTGTGTATGTGTGTGTGTGTGTGTATTGATTGCTGGCTACTGGTGACCCTCTCTCTATGTAGAGTAATGGCTTTATAATGTGATGTCTACTTTCACTTCTGCTTTGGGTGGATGCTCTCTCTCTCTCTCTCTCTCTCTCTCTCTCTCTCTCTCCCTCACATACACACACACACACACACACACACACACACACACACACACACACACACAGTCATTAATTATCTAGAATCTATAGAGAACGTTATAAAGAGTGATGTAAAGCAGGCAGACTTCTCGCTCCACCTGCTGTAAGACCTGTGTTTCCACGACTTGATTCATCCGTCATTAAAGCCTGCGGTTTTAAAGGACAAGTCCACCACTTTCCTGTGCGAATAAACAGTCGAGGTTGTCTTTATTTATAAATAACCTATTTGATATTGTTCCTTTGCTAAGAAATCTTTAAAAAATGCCTTTATTAACCTCTTAATTGTTAATTGATTAATTGATTTATTCAGAAATGTTCCAGTGGCCTCATAATGAACCCCATCCTCTCAAGATCTACTCAGGCCCAAACGATCTGCATTAAAATGTAACTCAGACAGATTATCACTTTAATATTTACTGCTAATGTAATCTAATGTAAAAGTCCCCAGTTTAGGGAAAAAACGAGTCCCGATTATATGAAGGAGGGACGTAAATATCCAGCACCATGCAGCCCTGAGAAGAAAGATCAGTTCAAAATGCATAAATAGCTGCTTTAGATGGAAAACCACATCTAAACCACACCCACAAGCCTGCTCCACCTTGATGAAGCGCTGCTCCACCTTGATGAAGCGCTGCTCCACCTTAATGAAAAGCTGCTCCACCTTGATGAAGCGCTGCTCCACCTTAATGAAAAGCTGCTCCACCTTGATGAAGGGCTGCTCCACCTTAATGAAAAGCTGCTCCACCTTGATGAAGTGCTGCTCCACCTTGACGAAGAGCTGCTCCACCTTAATGAAGAGCTGCTCCACCTTGAGGAAGTGCTGCTCCACCTTGAGGAAGTGCTGCTCCACCTTGATGAAGAGCTGCTCCACCTTAATGAAGAGCTGCTCCACCTTGATGAAGAGCTGCTCCACCATGATGAAGTGCTGCTCCACCTTGATGAAGTGCTGCTCCACCTTGATGAAGTGAAAGAAAGAAAGTGACAACCCTTGTCATTGCGAGGTCATGGCACAGCACACATGAACCACAACGAAATTGGACCTCTGCATTTAACCCATGCACACTCAAACCCGTGCAGCAGTGGGCAGCTATTGAAAGCGCCCGGGGAGCAGTGATGGGGACGGTACCTTGCTCAAGGGTACCTCAGGGCAACCTATTGTGAAGTGCTGCTCCACCTTGATGAAGTGCTGCTCCACCTTGATGATGAGCTGCTCCACCTTGATGAAGAGCTGCTCCACCTTGATGAAGAACTGGAGGAGGAGTGAGTGAGTTGAGAGAAAGTTGAGGGAAGTTTTTACCAAAAACATTTCAGATTTTGTTGACTGTTGACTTGTGGTGTTGGTGTTGTCTAATAACGCTCACCAAAAAGTTTGCTCAATATGTAAATGACTATTTTCTGATTGGCTGTTCTACTGCCTCGTTCAGAAGCAGACCGAAACACTCCTTATAGGACATATTTGGGTGGGCAAGGCTGAGCTGTGGTTGGCCAAATGGGCAGATATTTGTTAATGGTTTTGTGACATCACAACAGCCTGTCTTCACCCTCTTGTTCATCATGAATCGGGAACATTGTTTCCATGGCAACCAGCGTTTCAAGATTCAAGGACAACATGCAGAAAAGCATTTCCCTAAATTGCTACTAAGACTGTGTATCGATTAAAGTAAAACTAGAATAAAAGATCAATCTAAAGTCCTATATACACTCTATTAAGGATTAATTTATTATTAATATTTTAATATTTTAAAATGTGTAAAAAAACAGAAACCAAATAACGCATGTATTTAATTATTTTATAAATGTATTAATAATAAATGTGATTAAGTATAAATGCTAGGATGGAAGGGTAGAAGCAGAAGCATACATGAATACAGGAATATATATATATATATATATATATATATATATTATATATATTTGCTGCTATACAAGTCAGATTTGGCAACCTTAAACTGGGCTGGATTTAAGAAATCCCTTTGTTCTTCCTGTCTCCCAGTCCTGACCTGATGCTTAGAGACAACTAGAAGAATCCAAACATTTTCTCAGCTCGTCTCCTTCTTTCTCTCTTTCTATCTTTTGTTCTCTCGCTGGAAGGGAGAAGAGGACTCGTGGCCTAATTGCCTGCAGAAAAAAACGAGCTGTTTAATTGGGCCAAAGCTGAATCCGTGCCTCAGGAATGTACGAGTGTGTGTTGTGATGGTGATGGAGTGTGTGACTTCACAAACACACGCAATTAACGTTTCGGGAAGAGAAGGAGGGAATGAAGGCGGTCTTGAGTCAGTCCAACTAGACGGAGGCGGAAAGAATGAAAATAGAGAACGACTGTGTTAATGATTCATTCCGTTGCTCTCAGCAGGGGGTCTGTGCTTTTATGTTGCTCCGCCCTCTCTCTGGGTGTGTAGGGCGGTCCTCCCTCTCCCCCATTACTCAGTAGAACTGTCCTCTCTCTCTCTGGGTGTGTAGGGTGGTCCTCCCTCTCCCCCATCACTCAGTAGAACTGTCCTCTCTCTGGGTGTGTAGGGCGGTCCTCCCTCTCCCCCATGACTCAGTAGAACTGTCCTCTCTCTCTCTGGGTGTGTAGGGTGGTCCTCCCTCTCCCCCATCACTCAGTAGAACTGTCCTCTCTCTCACTCACTCACTCACTCACTCACTCACTCATCTGAGCTGCTTGTCCTAATGAGCTGTCCCAGCTCTCACAGGGCTGCTATGTAATACGGGTTGGAGACGGTAGTGAGACCAGGTATGTTATACAGGTTGGAGATGGTGATGAGACCAGCTATGTTATACGGGTTGGTGACGGTGATGAGACCAGCTACGTTATATGGGTTGGAGACGGTGACGAAAAGACAGGTGGCGGAGCTGGAGGTGTCAGAGTTAAAGATGCTTAGGGGGACAGTGTGAAAGAGGAAGAAGCAGAGGGCAGGAAGAAACTGAGACACTGCAGTGAGTCTTAATGGGAGGAAGAAGAAAAACAAAGCTTAAAGGATTATTATGGTCCAATCAGAACCTGAATCTGAGTGGCCAGTGAAAGGACCTGCTGCTCTCGTCCGAATGTAGTTTCCACTCAATTAATTCAGCTCCCCGCCGCTGCACCTCTCGACTCCGCCCCCTCTAATCAGCATAATTATTGCCTTAATTGCAAACTTCTGCCTCCGACTGGGAGGCCGACCTGAACCTTTTTATAAACGTCTTACTTGATTTTCTTTCTTTATTTCTTTCTGTGAGTGGAGGATGATAAAGGACAATGTAGCAGTAAGGCATGAGACTGGATCGACATCCATCACTGCTCACACACACACACACACACACACACACACACACACACACACACACACACACACTACATCTCTTCTACATCCGCAGTATCGGCAGCTTGTCTTGTGTTTTGTGTTTTCGAGACTGAGATCTACGTATAGAGTCAACATCTTAATGTAAATCTCTCTCTCTCTCTCTCCCTCTCTCTCCCTCTCTCTCTCTCTCTCTCTCTCCCTCTCTCTCTCACTCTCTCTCCCCCTCTCTCTCTCCCTCTTCGGCCTTTATGTTTTTTTATTCAATGTCTTTCTTTTTTACTTTTATGCTTTTCTCTCATTCTCTTTCATTTCTTTTCTTTCTATCCTTCCTTTCATTTTTTTCTCATTCATTACACTTTCATTCTCTCTTTCCCCTCTATTTTCCTTTCTCTTCTATTTTACTTTCAGTTTTCTTATTTTTTTTTTCCTCTCTTTTTTCTATTTCTGCCATTTTTTCTTTCCGTTTCTCCTCCTATTTCCTCCATATATTTTCTCTCTTTTTGCCCCCCACCCCTCCACCCCATACTTTACCAATCACTCCTTCTGTCCTCTGTCGTCCTTTTTCTATTAATTTACATCCTCCTTTTGCATTTCCTCCTTCCTCTCTCTCCTTTCTCCACTCTCTTTTTTCTTTCTCTTCTCACCTAAGTCTTTAATACTTTAATTGTGAACTTGAAAGTATAAAGTGTGTGTGTGTGTGTGTGCGTGTGTGTGTGTGTGTGTGTGTTGGTACTCTTCACTTTGATGGTTGTCATAGTTTCCTGTACTTTTATAAGGTGGGGGTTTTTAATTGATGGCTGATAAAGGTCAGTGAGCCTCGTCGCCGTGCTGAGCATCAGTGGGGCTGAAGAGGCTTCCTGATGAGGATGTGTGTGTGTGTGTGTGTGTGTTCTTAGCCTGATTGATTGTTCTGGAGGGTTATTACGTATTGATCGGCCTGTGTTTAGACGAGGATTACACGATGAGAGTAGAGGCCGAGAACGAGCTCGACTCATTCTCTGATTAAACACATCGGGAGGAATCCAATCACACACACACACACACACACACACACACACACACACACACACAGTCCTGCTGATGGTAATCAGATTAAACTTAATTTTGTGATTTACATTTTTAACATTCCTTTTAAATGCTTCAATATTATTTACTGGCCACTTTAATGGAAACACCTGCTTTGGTCATGTTGGTGTTTCTAATAAAGTGGCCAGACAACATAAATCACACACTCACTCACTCACTCACTCTCATTCATACACTCACTCACCCACTCACTCACACACTCACTCACTCACTCACATACCGACTGACTGACTGACTCACTCACACAATCACTAACTCACTCACTCACATACTGACTGACTAACTCACTCACTCACTCACTCACTCAATCACTCACTCACTCACTGACTCACTCAATCACTCACTCACTCATTCACTCACTCACTCACTCATTCATACACTCACTCACTCATTCATACACTCACTCACTCACTCACTCACTCACTCACACTCATTCATACACTTACTCACCCATTCACTCACACACTCACTCACTGACTCACTCAATCACTCACTCACTCATTCATACACTCACTCACCCACTCACTCACTCATTCATACACTCACTCACCTACACCTACTCACTAACTTGTTAACTCTTCAATTGACTCATCTCCAAACACAATTTACTCACCTACCAAGTTGATCACTCCTCTTCCTCTGTTCTCTCTCCTATCGCTCTCTCTCTCTCTCTCTCTCTCTCTCTCTATATATATATATATATATATATATATATATCGATTTATAATATCATATTACATTGCTTATTATGCATAGTCACACACACGCTGGTCCAGACAGGGTGTAATCAATCGTTTTGGAGAAAATCAGCGCAGCTGCTCGGCTGTGTGTTCTGTTGATGAATCACCACAAGTTCAACGATTATGGAGATCGGCATCGACTGGTCATCCGTCTCCATGGTGCTCGGGCATGAGCTTAGACTCAACTATTCCAGGCCTTCATCACACACACACACACACACACACACACACACACACACACTGCTGTGAGTCATATAAAAGCGTTCCATAGCTCTCACACACGCAAGAGTCACACACACACACCAATCCCACACTTACGTCTAATTAAACAATTAACAAAAAACTAAACACGAATTAAGCAATGTCGGTTGTGAAGTTCAATATCTGTAAATATTACTGATAAACTCAAAATAAATATCTTATCATTCATGGCGGATGCTGAAGAATTCATACCCGATACTGAATACTATATCTCTCCACTCCTTTCTTTCTCTTCCTCTATCAGGTCTACTCTTTAATTCTCTCATGTTTATTCTTTTTTCTCTTCTCACTCTTTTTTCACTTCTTTTCACTTCACTTTTTTTCACTTCTCAATCATCTCTTTCTTCCCCATTTTCCTTTCTTTCTGCTTCTCCTTCCATTTATTTCTCCCTTTGAATAATCCATACTGAATACTGAAAATCCAGTAGTGGATACTGAATCATTCATAGTAGATACTGAATCATTCATAGTGGATACTGAATCATTCATAGTGGATACTGAATCATTCATAGTAGATACTGAATCATTCATAGTGGATACTGAATCATTCATAGTGATACTGAATCATTCATAGTAGATACTGAATCATTCATAGTGATACTGAATCATTCATAGTGGATAGTGAATCATTCATGGTAGATACTGAATCATTCTTACAGTAGATACTTTCGAATCATTCATAGTGGATACTGAATCATCTTATAGTAGACACTTTTCGGAATCATTTATAGGTGGATACTAACCATCTATGCAGTAGATATCAAAATCGTCCATAATGGATACCGAATCATTCATAGTAGATACCGAATCATTCATAGTGGATACTGAATCATTCATAGTAGATACTGAACCATTCATAGTAGATACTGAATCATTCATAGTAGACACTGAGTAATTCATAGTGGATACTGAATAATCACTAGTCAAGTCAAGTCAACTTTATTTATGTTGCACTTCTTACAGCTGTTGCTAGTCACAGAGCAGCTTTACAGAATCGGCCCGAGCTCCCAGCTGGGTGGGAGCGAGGGCGCACAGAGGTGAACCCCTAAACAGGGAGGAAGAACCTCGAGAAACCAAGACCTAAAGGGGGAACCTGTCCTCCCTTGGTCAACACTGGAAAGTCAGAGAAGGGAAGAAAGTGAGAAAGTGCATTTCCTTATAATGAATCAGTTAGGGAACTTCCAGTAAAGCACGAGTCACAATAAAAGAATAAAAGAGTCCGTCAGTGTCTGTAGTTGGAGGTGCGGTGAGCTAATAGTGGTGGTTCTGCCCGAGAGGTGAAGATTCTGTTATCCCACTACAGCAGCTGCTGCAGATGATCCAGTCTGATGTAGCTGATCTGGAGTTCATAGTCATAGTACCATAGTGGATACTGAATAATCCATAGTGGATACTGAATAATCCATAATGGATACCGAATAATCCATAATGGATACTGAATAATCCATAGTGGATACTGAATTATTCATAGTGGATACTGAATAATCCATAATGGATACCGAATAATCCATAGTGGATACCGAATCATTCATAGTGGATATTGAATAATCAGTAGTGGATATCGCTGAATTATCTATGTGGATAATGAATAATCCATAATGATACCGAATAATCCATGCAATGCGGATACCGAATAATCCATAGTGGATACTCGAATTATTCATAGTGGATACCGAATACAATCCATAATGGATACTGAATAATCCATGGTGGATACTGAATAATCCATGGTGGATACTGAATAATCCATAGTGGATACTGAATATTCATAGTGGATACTGAATAATCCATAATGGATACTGAATAATCCATAGTGGATACTGAATTATTCATAGTGGATACTGAATAATCCATAATGGATACTGAATAATCCATAGTGGATACTGAATAATTCATAGTGGATATTGAATAATCCATACTGGATACTGAATAATTCATAATGGATACTGAATAATCCATAATGGGGATACTGAATAATCCATAATGGATACTGAATTATTCATAGTGGATACTGAATAATCCATAATGGATACTGAATAATCCATAGTGGATACTGAATAATCCATAATGGATACTGAAATAATCCATAGTGGATACTGAATTATTCATAGTGGATACTGAATAATCCATAGTGGATAATTGAATAATCCATAGTGGATACTGAATTATTCATAGTGGATACTGAATAATCCATAGTGGATACTGAATAATCCATAGTGGATAATGAATAATCCATAATGGATACTGAATAATCCATAGTGGATACTGAATCATTCATAGGAATTGAAAATCTGCTTCGGGTGGGGTGGTGGTCCAGGTAGGATAATGGCCTACGACCTCTGGGCTCAAGGGGGTCCATGTCTGAATCCCACTCCAGCAGTACCACCACTGGGTCCCCTTGGAGTACACCCCTTAACTCTGAGGCGTCTCCCAGGGGGACTGTCCTCTGTAATTACGACGTGGGAAGGCCTGATAAGAGCGCCTGCAAATGCCGTGAAATGCAAAATGAATTATTCATATAAAACAAAAAAATAAAAAAAAATAAACAAACTTACAAAATATAATTATATAATTTTATACTGTGTTGGTGAAAAGCCTCTCAGTTTTTTCTTTTTTATTTTATTGGTAAAAATCTTCATGTACAGTTTACACTCCTGTTTATGTGTCTGAGTCTATTTTTATCATTTATTAAAGCTGTGCCAACATTAAACACGTCTGCAGACACCAGTGTGACTTGCTTTTTCCTTTGAAGATCAATAGCGTTTATCTTTTTATCTTTTTTCTTCCCATTTTCCCCGCAGGGGCTCAAACAGATACTCCAGTTTTACACTCATCTACACACACACACCACAGGCGGCATTTGGATTATTTCCTTCCTGTTTGCTGTTTCGAGGTTCTTTATTTGTCGATGAAACATTAACTGGTAATTTTAGTTCATTTATAATAAAAATAAAGAATAATAAACAACAGCTTCTGCACTGATTTACACAAAAGAGCGCGTAGAACCGAGAACATCATCCATAAAACACTGTAAAGATGTTGGATGCTCATCAGTAATTAAACACATTTTTAGTTCCATAGTTCAGTCTTTTCACATTTCGTTTAAAAAAAAAAAACCCAACAAAGTCCCATTTATTGAAACTTACTAAAATAAGCAACCTGTAAGAAACATACAAAAATCATAAATAATCACAAAAAAAGTTCAATAACAATTATAACTGCGATGATCAAGCATAATAACAAAATAATAATTAGAATAAAAGACAAAATAATGATTATACACTTATAACAAAACATAACAACAATAAAAAATATTATGATAATAAAGTTTTAATGACAAATGTGTATTAATAATATTACAAAAATTACAAATGAATAGAAACAATAAAGATAATATTATGCAGTAAGAACCGAAAGCTTAAATATCAGAATAAAATGAACGAGGATTTTAAAGCACTAAAAGTAAAACTACATTATTAATAATTATTAATAATAGAACACTAAAAGGAAAACTACTGTCATGACTCACAACACTAAAAACATATATATATATATAATTATAATAACATACAATAAAAAGATGACCAACCATAGTTGTTTAAATATAGACTAAATATGTCATATTAGATAATTCTATTACTACTACTACTACTAATAATAATAATAATAATAACCATAACAACAACAACAATAATAAGAATAGTTATTATTATATTATTATTATTATTATTATTATTATTATTATTATTATTATATTTAAGTTTTAATAAAAAGTTTTAAGAAAGACATTTATACAAAATAAAAATGTAAAATAATTGTATATATTTTAGTCCTGAATTATATTATCAAATTAGTTTTACAACCTGTGCACACAATGGTCAATAATAATATCATTACACCTATCAAACATTGATTTATTATTGTGCTGACAGTGAAAGAGTCTGGTGACGCTTCTGTTGTTCTCCACTAGAGGGCGCAGAGGACACAATGGTTCAAAAGGGAAATGAGCTTCTGGAGTAAGACAGAGACTAAACACAATGAAAGATTTAAAGAAAGGTTTAAATGGTTTAAAGTGATCATCTTCACTGATGATGCCTCTTAGATGTTGGAGTGAATTTAATTTTTTCTGTCCATGTTATTATTGATAAAGGTGTTCATTTTGATCATGTGCTTGGTACCTTTGTGTTACCTGTGGAGTGTATATGTAACGTACCTAACAATAAATTTAAGTATGTAACAATACCTAACAAATACATTTTACATACACAGTATGTATATAACGTGAGCTGTGTAAGAGGAAATAAAAAACTGTACATGACTACAGATGAAAAACATAAAACAGAAAACAGAAAATATGAAACTTATATGAACAAAGCCTACATGGCTGTACAAGTATATATATATGTTTGTAACTGCTACAAGGAATAATAGTTGAATTTTAATGGGCACAAAGTCTGATGGGAGGGTGTCATGAGGTGGCTGAGAGAGACTTTAAACATATTCAGATCAAAAGCTCACAACTCCCACATGAATAAAATCAAAAGCATCTACACTTCTCACTGAGAGCCTGTAAAAACTCTGAAGTTGAAGTCTGTGTGAAATGATGTTTGGTTGAGTGTACAGAACAAAACAGAACAGAACGGTATGGCATGGTGCGGTACGGTGTGGTGTGGTGTGATGTGGTATGGTATTGAATGGTATGGTACACTATGGAGTGTTATGGAGTGGTGTGGTGCGGTCTGGTATGGTGTGGTGTAGTAATGGTGTGGTATGCTGTGGTGTGGTGTAGCAATGGTGTGGTGTGTAGTAATGGTACGATGTGGTGTAGTAATGGTGTGGTGTGGTGTAGTAATGGTACAATGTGGTGTAGTAATGGTGTGGTGTGGTGTAGTAATGGTACAAAGTGGTGTAATGGTGGTGTGGTGTAGTAAATGGTGAACAGTGGTAGTAGTCAGTGTGTGGTAACGGGTGCCAATGCAGTACTGGTGGTGGTAGTAATGGTACAAATGGTAAGAATGTAGCAATGGTACAATGGTGTAGTAATGGTGTGGTGTGGTGCAGTAAATGGCACAAATGCGTAGTAAATGGTGTGTGTGTAGAATGGTACCAGTGGTGTGGTGGCAATGGTGTGGTGTGGTAGTAATGTAGGCAATGTGTAGAAAATGGTGGTGTCTTGTAGTCATGGTGTGGTGTGGTGTGGCTGAGTCATGTGTGGTGTGGTGTGGTGTAGTCATGGTGTGATGTGGTGTGGTGTAGTCATGGTGTGGTGGGTGGGTGTGTGGTCATGGTGTGGTGTATGAGTCGTGGTGTGGTGTAGTGGTGGTTATGGATGTAATGGAGCTACAGGTGGTGGTGTGGTGTAGTCATGGTGGGTGGTGTATGAGTCGTGGTGTGGTGTGTGGAGCTGTAGTGGTGTGGTGGGTGCATTCTATGGATGGTGGTGTAGCCATGGTAATGTGTGTGGCGAGGCTGGCAGTGGTGGTGTGGCGAGTCGCGGTGTGGTGGTGGCGAGTCGTGTGGTGTGGTGTGATGGGTGTGGGTGTGGTGGTTGTGGTGTGATGTGGTGTGGATGGTGTGATGTGTGTGGATGATGTGTGGTGTGATGTGGTGTGGTGTGGTGTGGTGTGATGTGGTGTGGTGTGGCGTAGTCATGGTGTGGTGTGGTGTGGCGAGCTCAGTGGTGTGTGTAGTCATGGTGGGTGTGGTGTGGTGTAGTCATGGTGTGATGTGGTGTGGTGTGATGTAGTCATGGTGTGATGTGGTGTGGTGTGATGTAGTCATGGTGTGATGTGGTGTGGTGTGATGAATCATGGTGTGGTGTGTGTTGTAGTCATGGTGTGTGGTGAATGACATGGTGTGGTGGTGGATGGTCATGTGTGGTGTGGTGTGGCGACATGGTGTGGGTGGTGTGGTTGTGAAGTCATGGTGTGGTGGCGTAGGCGGTGATGGTGTGGTGAGATGTAGTCATGGTGTGGTGTGGTGTGTTGTAGTCATGGTGTGGTGTGGTGTGGCGTAGTCATGGTGTGGTGTGGTGTGATGTAGTCATGGTGTGGTGTGGTGTGGCGTAGTCATGGTGTGGTGTGGTGTGTTGTAGTCATAGTGTGGTGTGGTGTGGCGTAGTCATGGTGTGGTGGTGTAGCGGAAGCCATGGTGTGGTGTGGTGGTGAGCGTGTGTGTGTGGTGAGTCATGGTGTGGTGTGGCTATGTAGTCATGGTGTGGTGAAGAATGGTGTGTGTCATGGTGTGGTGTGGTGGTGTAGTCATGGTGTGGTGTGGTGGTGTAGTCATGGTGTGGTGTGGGGTGGTGTAGTCATGGTGTGGTGTGGCGAGGTCATGGTGTGTGTGTGGTGGTGGTGTAGCCATGGTGTGGTGTGGTGTGTAAGATGTGTAGGTCATGGTGGTGGTAGCCATGGTGGTGTGGAAGGAGGCCATGTGGTGTGATGGTGGTGGCTGCAGTGGGTGTGGTGCTGTGAATGTGTCAGTGTGATGGAACATGGTGTGGTGGGTGTATGGAGTCATGGCGTGGGTGTGGTGGTGTCATGTGGCAGTGGTGGTTGCAGGTCATGGTGGTGGTGTGTTGTAGCTGGTGGTGTGGTGTTGTGGTGCTGTGTGGTGGTCACAGGTGTGTGCTGGGGTGCTGTGGCCGGTGTGGAGTGTGTGGTGTAGTCATGGGGTGGTGGTAGTCATGTGGTGTGGTGTATGTAGCCATGGTGTGTGGTGGTGTGGTGTAGCTGGTGGTGTGTGTGGGGTGGTGGAATATGGTGGTGGGGTGGTGAAGGCAGGTGGTGGTGAAGGAATAAGGTGTGGTGGTGTAGTAATGGTGGGTGTGGTAGTCATGGTGTAGGAAATGGGGGGTGGGTGTGGGTGTAGCTGGTGTGTGTGAGCCATGGTGTGGTGGGGTGTAGCTCGCAGGTGTGGTGTGTATGGAGCATGGTGGTAGTCATGGTGTGGTGTGGTGTGTTGTGGTGTTGTGTGGTGTAGTCATGGTGTGGTGGGTGGTGGTGTGGTGTGGGGTGGTGTAGTCATGGTGTGGTGTGGGGTGGTGTGGTGCGGTACCCCTCAGTACCTGCTCCAGACTGTGAGTGATCTGCTTGTTCGTGCCCTTCAGGTGGAGTGTGGAACAGACTGCTGATCACACCAGCTCTCAGGCTGATACTAGAGCTCAGGTTTGATGTGCCGCTGACGGCGGGGTGAGGAGATACTGGTCAGGGGAAACAGCCTGGGAGAGAGATAAACCCAACTGCAGCATGGGGTCCAGAGAAGAGGGGAGGAGGAGGAGGAGGAAAAAAGAGGAGGAAAAGAGGGTTGGAGCTCTCATTCCTCTGATGGGTCACCAGCTAGTGATACAGCTCTCAGCAGACACTGAGAGAGAGAGAGAGAGAGAGAGAGAGAGAGAGAGAGAGAGGAGAGAGAGAGAGAGAGAGAGAGAGAGAGGGAGAGAGGGAGAGGAGGAGAGAGAGAGAGAGGAGAGAGGAGTGGAGAGAGAGAGAGAGAGAGGAGAGAGGGAGAGAGGAGAGAGAGAGAGGAGGCAGAGGAGAGAGGAGAGAGAGAGGAGAGAGAGAGAGGAGGAGAGAGAGAGAGAGAGAGAGAGGGAGGGAGAGAGAGAGAGACAGGAGGGAGACTACATCAGCAAACACATTTTATTTCAGAATTTTAATTTTATTTTTTTAAAACCTGGTAGTGATTATAATGATCGTGAGTGTAGAATGTCTGTAAGGAACTGAACATCAAAGAATAAAGGAATAGTACAGTAGATATAGAGGATTACTGGCAATTAGAAAAAATTTTCTGTCGATTGTTTACTCTGGCAAAATAAATGTCACTTCTACACATGGCAACAAAGAGAGTGAGAAGGAGAGAGAGAGAGAGAGAGAGAGAGAGAGAGAGAGAGGAGAGAGAGAGAGAGAGAGAGAGAGAGAGAGAACAGAGTAGAGGAGGGGATGATAAAAATAAGTGAAAGTGAGAAAGACTGTGGTGGCAAATAAAGACAGATACAGGAGAGAGAGAGAGAGAGGAGATAGAGGAAGAGAGAGAGAGAGGAGAGAGAGGAGAGAGGAAGAGAGAGAGAGGGAGAGAGAGGAAGAGAGAGAGAGAGAGAGATAGAGAGAGGAGAGAGAGAGAGAGAGAGAGAGATAAAGAGAGAGGACAGGAGAGAGACAGAGAGAGAGACAGAGAGAGAGAGAGAGAGAGAGAGAGAGAGGAAGAGAGAGACAGAGGAGGAGAGAGAGGAGAGAGAGAGACAGAGAGAGAGACAGAGAGAGAGAGAGAGAGAGACAGAGAGGAGAGAGAGAGAGAGAGAGGACAGAGAGAGCATAGAGAGTAGAGGGGGAGAGAGGAGAGGAGGGTATGGGCCCAAAGCCTCCTTTCTCTGAGGACAGGAATGGCAGGATCTTTTGTAATTAATGATGTCCACTCTCCACACACACTCACACACACACACACACACAGTCGCCTCTCAGGACGCCCACCATCTGCTGCAGTACAATCTGATTACAGAGCTATTACACTATGTAAACTTGCTCCACAACATGTAGAAGCTCAGCTCTGGTTCTTCTTTATGATGGAAATGTCTGATAGAAGGTCCTGCGGGTCACAGGACCCGAGGAGACTGT
>CM029376.1:2384143-2474143 GCA_017165825.1 Hepsetus odoe
ATAAATTAACGTTAGCGTTTGCCGCCATGGCGATAAGAAGTCTATTCAAATGAGTCTCTGACTAATCACACTGCTTTTGATAGGGTGACCAATCACGGCTCCATCTGAAATCTACATCATCCATCTCTGTCCTCCTGTCCTCAGCATCTTCCTCTGCATCACACCTGCACGTCCTCTCTCACCACGTCCATAACCTCCTCTTTGTTCTTCCTCTTTCCTGATATACTCCTCGTCTCTCCTCTGGACACGTCCAGACCAGCACAGTCTCACTTCTCTCACTTTGTCTCCAAACCGTCCAATCTGAGCTGTCCCTCTAATATACTCGTTCATAATCCTGTCCATCCTCGTCCCTCCTGACACAAATCTCACAAAACTCTGATGCCTCCAGCTCCATTGTTAAAAAATTATATACATATTATTAAAAACATATACAGAGCACTGTGCAAAAGTTTTAGTCAGGTGTGTAAAACGCTGTAAACAGAACGCTTTCAGAAATGGAAGTGTTGATCGTTTATTTTAATCAATCAACAAAATGCAGTGAATGAACAAAAGAGAATCTAAATCAGATCAGTATTTGGTGTGACCACCCTTCACCTTCAAAACAGCATCAGTTCTTCTAGGTACACTCGCACACGGTTTCTGAAGAAACTCGGCCGGTCGGTCGTTCCAAACATGACTGTGTTTCTCCTCCGTGTGACGTTGATGATCACCAGTACCTGTTCGGTAAAACTGGTTGATCAGACACCGACTATAATCCTACAGAATCCCTGACTGTGTGTGAGTGTTCCTAGAAGAACTGATGCTGCTCTGAAGGTAAAAGGTAGAGACACCAGATATTGATCTGATTTAGATTTTTCTTTTGTTCCTCACTTTGCATTTTGTAAATTGATCAGAATAAACGATCATTATTGATATTTCTGAAAGCGTTCTGTTTACAGCATTTTTACACACCTGCCTAAAACGTTTGCACAGTGCTGTGTGTGTGTGTGTGTGTTACACACACAACTTTTGTTGATTGATGAAAATAAGTCATAAATAGCTTTATTAATATAGCTCTGTGTGTGTGTGTTTGGTGTGTGTGTGTGTGTCGGGGTGTCTGGTTCTGCTGGGTTTGAGCTAAAAGCCTGTGTAATAGCTGTTCTGATCGGGTGACTAATTAAGTGATTTTAAAGGACAATTAAAAGCTCACAGATCCATCAGGCATCTGTAACGATGAGCTTCTCACTAATAACACTAGTCTGTCATCAGGAGGAAAAAAACATGACAAGGACACACTCTGAGCAATCACTTGACCATGACAGTCCTCACCGTAATGGGGTCTCATTACACACACACACACACACACACACACACACACACACACAGCTCATTAAGAACCTTCAAGGCTCCTTAACTGCTCTAATTGATCCGATTGATTTTGTGGGAAAACATTTGAATCATTTTACATCTGCATTAATTCACGCCGCCGGGGGGACAGGCCAGAAAGGTCAGAGACGCCGTGGACAGTTGTTTGTCTCTTATTTTCTGATTTCCTTCCTTTTTGGCACTTTTCCGTCCATCTGTAAATCTCCACAGTGTCTTCTGGATTTGTCCGCAGGTTTTTAGGAAAAGATCACCGGGACGGCTGTATGTTTTTAATGTTTACGGCTCAGTTATTAGAATTATTGTCTGGATAAATACAGTATTATGGTTCAGATACAGTGTGATCTAGTAAAAAGTGACATTTTGAACAAATATTGTAACGGGTCATAAAGTATGGATCCTGGTAACTGAATCTAACTGGATCTTGATTTTCGGTGAGGTATCTCACGCTGTGGGCTGGGCTGTTTTGGAGAAGTTCTCTCTTGAGATCGTCTTATGGCTCCAATTTAAGCTCGTTTTAAAACGCTTTTATTTTTTTTTCTGGCCAGTTTCATTCAGTTCCGGACTCAAAAAAAAAAGGGCGCGTAATGACCACGTTTTAAGAGTTTCTTCATTCGTAACCTTAAAGTGAACACAAAGTATCTTCACCTCTTTTAATTCTATATTGAACAGCTGCCTGTTACATTGTCTGATGAATGAACTTGTAGAAATGCAGCCAAATTATTTGGAATAAAACACTTTAAGTGGATTTAAATTCGAAGTGAAACCCGTTTTGTCACCTGGAAGGTTAATATGTTACAGATCGGTTTTCAAGTGAAGATGAAACAAAAATGAAGATTTGAAGGCAAACCTGAGAGACAAAAAGAGTGACCTTGTGTTAAAAGCAGCTGGAAACCACTGCAGGCTTCTAACAAAACAGGTTTTGAAATAAAAGGCAAAACAATCTGGTGATGGATTTTAAAAAAAAAAGCAACAAAGGTACAAGCAGGACTCATCACAGAGAAGACCAAGGAACATGATCTGAGACGGGGACCAGCAAGAGTGAAAAGGGAAGAGACCAGCTATGTTTTACAGCTTGGAGACGGCAGTGAGACCGGCTGCGTTGTATGGGTGGAGACGGCAGTGAGACCGGCTGCGTTATAGAGTGTCATAAGTTGGAGGTGTCGGAGTTAGAGATGCTGTTTGTGTCCGGAAGGTCAATTAAGATCAAGTGATTTAGAGGGACAGCTCAGGTTGGACGGTTTGGAGACAAAGTGAGAGAAGTGAGACTGTGTCGGTTTGGACGTGTCCAGAGGAGACGAGGAGAACATCAGGAGGAGGATGCTGAAGATGGAGCTGCCAGGAAAGAGGAGAATGATTTGGAGACGTAGAAGAAGAAGGAGGAGAGGAAGCCGGGGCCAAAAGTTTTATGACTGAAGACAGATTATACGACACGTCCAGGCAGTGATTTCAGGAGAAATGTCTCAAAATACTTGTCCAGACGAACTTCCTGATGCTGAGACAACTTGGTGAGACAAGCTGGAAAACGGTGTTGGTCCAGTCACTCCTGCAAGTGCACAGGTACAGGTTTTGGACAGTCAGCCAGGGACCAAAGGACAAATCGGGAACAGGAAGACATGGAGCAGGAAGTGGACATACTGGTTTGGACAAGTTCCTCGATCGGCATTGGCTCAGGATTCTTACTCTTATTCTTGTTGTTCAGACATCAAAGAATCCAATACCATCCCGGATCAAACAATTTAATAAGCTTGTGGAGTCGGTCGCATCTTTGAGACACTTCGCTGTTCGGCTTTGAAGGACGTTTACACCTTTTGACGTTTTATTAAATTAAACTTGAAAGTTTCATTAAGTCCATTTTGTAACACAGAGAACAATTGTTGCCATCTATTAAACAGCGGGAGAGATCGAAAGGGTTCTTTTTTTCATTTTTCATTTTTACTTTTAGGTGGCTTTCTTTTTCTATTCTTTAAAAAAACCCCAAAAAGTTCAGAATTAAATATGTACATGGTACGAATGTCTTCTTTAAAACGAAGAGTAAATGGTGTTTCTATGACGACCTTGTCTGAGGTTCTCAAGCTTTAAACACAATTTTACCGAAGACTGAGCAAAGTTTCTCCTCCTTAAATGGCCAAAAGCTTAACCATCTGCAGCGCTTTAGTGAAAACGTAAAGATTTATGTATGTAGCTTCGTGGAATTTGTGGATTATCGCGGAGAGTCGGTGATATTTTTGGGCTTAATCTTGAAATATCAGGCGATGGAACTTTTTTAGAGCATAAAATTCTCCTGCAGTGTTTTTCCCTTTAAAGCTATTTCAGCAATGCCCGTCTCCAGAGCCCGCTTTTTGTCCGCTCAGCGCAAGGACGTCCCGTTCGTTAAGCTCTTTAGACGCTGAAAGTCTGGGAATGGGACGTTTGACTGGTTTATGTGATGATATGCAGTGAAATGTTTGAGCTTTTCTGCTCGGAGGAGGTAAGAATGAGTGGCGTGGGAGTGTAAGCAATGCTCATGATGCCTTTTCTATGTTAAAACGCTCCTAAAAAATGGCGCCCCATGGAGTGTAGCACCTCACACTGAGATGTTTGCTGGGTTAGACCCGGTTGGAGTGACAGCAGCCTGATTTCAGCACATCTCTGGTGCATGAAAGCACTTCCTGGCCCGGAGATGTTTCAGGCTGACGGAAAAGGTCACTTCTAACATCACCGGGACTCCGCATCCTCTGATTAAGGAGAGAAACTGAGTAACGGGAGGGTGGAACTGCAACAAAAATGGGGGGTGGGGCTCTTTTTACCCTCACTTTGTCTGTTTAAGAGACGTGCTGCGATGCTTTAAGTCTCACATGTCACTTATTCAGCCAGAAATGCGGCTTTTAATCCCTGTGACTCGAATAACACTCCGCTCAGGATGAGACTTCGGTTTTAATGATAAATCGCAGATAAAAGCAGAGACGCTGGAGCGTTTGGGTGGAGCAGGGTGTGGACGAGCTCAGCACCCCGTCCCAGGAATTAATGCAGGAAATTAACACTTAAAATTAACACTCAAAACAAACACTTAAAACCAACATTTAAAACAAACGCTTAAAATTAACACGTGTTTATTAAAACTTGGTTATTCGTTTCTTTCATTTCAATTGAAGGTGTTTTGTAATGTGGTCAGTCACCCCCTGCATCAATATTGACCCTATTTTTTATATATATATGTGTGTATGTTTAAATCAAATTTTTGATTTGAGAGAGATGAATTTCTGTGTTAATGTAACCACGTGCTTTTCTTAATCCCTTTTGAATGTTTCTTTTATTCATCAAAAAGCATTAATGTAAATGTAAGTGCAAGTTATGCAAAAATTTTTTACAAAATGTACATTGTTCCATCTATATATGAATATAAATAAATAAAATCATGAAATTATTTGTTATATTTTAATAGAACACATTATAATAATTATTCTGTCATTATATTTCATTACATTTATAAGACATTAAAAATGAAATGATTTTAAATAAACCAACCTATACATTATGTATAATATCATTGTCTTCCTCATTATTGCTGATTTTATTTTATTATTATTATTATTATTATTATTATTATTATTATTATTAAGAAGAATAAGAATAATTAAATGTACACAAACTCTATGATTTATTTGTTCTGTGTTTTAAGTTTTTAAGAAATCCAAGGACAAAAATATAAACTGACTCCAAAAAAGATGCTCAGCTGCCAAACGTCTCTTTCACTACAGCCACCCTGCCAAGCCGGAGTCAGAAGAACCTGGTTCTAATCAGTGAAGAGTCTCAGCGCTGCTTCCACAGAACAATGATCTCATATTTACTCCTATCAGCTCTTCATTATTGTCCATTATTGACGAGAAGATCAATAAGACATCAGTCCATCTAACAGCTTCTCACAGCTTTTTATTTTTATTAGCTTATTATATTTTAACAGACTACTCACTGTGTCCATCCATCCATCCGTCCATCCATCCATCCATCCATCCATCCATCCATCCATCCATCCATCCATCCTCTAAGCTGCTTATCTGACCCAGGCTGTTGCTGGAGTCTTTCCCATTGTTAAGTTGGAGAAACCTTGATATGTCTCCAGTCCAAAATTCAACCAGTATCTTCATACTGGAACACTTTATCTCACATGCTGGTGCAGTGTTTATTTCTGTCTCCTCCCAGGGAGAACGTTATGGGTTCTATTCCCAGTCTTGGGTCTTTCTTTGTGGAGGGGTTCTCACAGTGTCTGTGTGGGTTTCCTCCAGGAGAACCATCTTCCTCCTACAGTCTGAACAGATGACAGGTGGACAGGAGGTGATAACCTCAGGTGTGTGTGTGTGTGTGTTCAGAGAATGGATGACTGGTAAAAATATAATAATGCTTTAACTGTAAATTCCAGCAGAACTGGAAACAGATGAATGAAAAGGAGGAAGAAACAAAGTGAGGCATCTGAATATGATGGCATCCAATTGGCTGTGCACAGGTGGTGGTGGTTGTTGTTGTTGTTGTTGTTGTTGTTTACAGGCTCTTTAGAACTGCAGCTGTCCGGTAGGGAAAGAGAGCCGTGATGTAAGTCCCCGGTAAAACGCCCTCAAATCGTCCCCCTTTTCAGCTCAGAAAGGTGCAGCAAGAGGCGTCGCCACGGCTACCGCGCTGTCACATCCGCTCAGAGGAAACAGAAATTTTCAGGCGCTTTCATTAGCTTGCATCACTTGAGCGTGAAGAAAACACCGCCGGAGACGGATAAAGGGTTAGAGCGGCGGCGGCGTCCTTAAACATGGAGGAATAAAAGAAAACATTTACAGTATTTATCACACGCTGTAATCCAGAGCGACGCATCGCTGATGACGCTGAGACTCTGGAGCTGCTCGGGGTTTGAGGGTTTGGCTCAGGATGCTGCTGATGCTGGAGAGGACGGAGGCAGAACCTCCAACCTCTTGTTCCAAGCCCATCCCTGGAGTCGCTCCCTGTTCCTGTTGTTTTGTTTGCATTTGTTTTGTTATTTGGTTTCTTTTTTGTTGTGCTTGTTTACAAACCGGCCCCCAGTCCCACCCCGCCCCTTCCCGAAGGCCTAATTGAGTCCTAATCACCCGCCGCTGCCCGTGACCATGTTTTTGAAGAGTTTCGGCCATAAATCAGTGCTGGACGCTGAGTTTGACCGACTGTCGCGATTATTGATCTGCTAAAGTGCTCCGAGCCGCTGCGGCGTGACTGAATATTAAACACTTATAACAACAACACAAAAGGGGCTTTAAAGTTCAGATTAGTGTGTGGACACGTTCAGAGGGGGAGAGAGAGAGAGAGAGAGAGAGAGAATAGATCAGGCCTTTAAAAAACAAATTAAGGTTAACGTTTGCCGCCATGGCGATAAGAATTCTATTCAAATGAGCCTCTGACTAATCACACTGCTTATGACAGGGTGACCAATCACAGCTCCATCTGAAATCTACATCATCCGTCTCTGTCTCCCTGTCCTCTGCATCACACCTGCACCTCCTCTCTCACCACGTCCATAACCTCCTCTTTGTTCTTCCTCTTCTCCTCTTTCCTGGCAGCTCCATCTTCAACATCCTCCTCCTGATATTCTCCTCGTCTCTCCTCTGGACACGCCCAGACCAGCACAGTCTCACTTCTCTCGCTTTGTCTCCAAACCGTCCAATCTGAGCTGTCCCTCTAATATACTCGTTCATAATCCTGTCCATCCTCGTCCCTCCTGATAAATCTCAGTATCTTTACCTCTGACACCTCCAGTGAATAATATTGCATAACATAGCTGGTCTCACTACCGTCTCCACCCATATAACACAGCTGGTCTCACTACCATATCAGCATCTTTAACTCTGACACCTTCAGCTCCACCGCCTGTCTTCTCATCACCGTCTGCAACTTATATAACATAGCTGGTCTCACTACCGTCCTGTAAACATTCCCATTCACCCTTACTGGCACTCTCTTCTTCTCCTCTCTTCCACACTTCCCGTTACCACCACCTCTAATCCCTGCGTCCTCACCACTCCGCTGTCTTCACTTTCGTTCAGTCTCATGTGCTTTGTCCTACTGACTTTCATGCCTCTTCTCTGGAGCACATGACCATTTCCAAGTGAATCTTTATCCCCCAATTTGGTCACAGTCTAGTCCTTGCAGTGTGTGTGTGTGTGTGTGTGTGTGTGTGTGTGTGTGTGTGTGTGTGTGGTCTTCATTGCCATTTTAATTCCAAGTGCTAAGCAAACAGGAGGTTAATGTAGCCTGACAAACACACACACACACACAGTGCTGATCAGGCGGATCTCTCTCTCACACACACACACACACACACACACACACACACAGACACGCTATTTACTCAGAGTAATCACCGAGGACGGACACACGCTCGGCCCACTTCACACACTCTACTCTTTTATTGGAGTTTAATCTGATCTGTCCCCACCTGTTCTGTAAAAGCGGCACCTTTTCGTTGACAGACCAGATTATTTGGGTTTGTTTGAACCTCCTGCTGTCTGAGGTCGGACAAGCTTCACAGAGCGTCCCATTTACAAACTGAAAGTGAAATGTAGCTTTACTACATCACACTATTCATACGGGCCAGATGTCCAAAAGTAAGCAGACAGGCCGTTTAATGGAAAATGCTCAGAAATAACTGTTATCATATTAAAGTATTTATGATTTATATCCCCCGTAGACTATAGATACACAAACCGCTTTATAATAACTGCGTTTCTGTCCCTTATAATACCTCTTTATATAATGAATGAAAATCTCCAATCACTGTAATCCAGTAAAGTGAAATTAATAGCTTTAATACGGCTTGTTGTTATTTATTTATATTATACTGCATATTTATTTTTAATATGTCCAAAAGTGTTCGGACAGGTATTCTGGTGAAAAGTGTTAAAAATAACTAGTTAAGTGATTCTGTGTGTGTGTGTGTGTGTGTATGTGTGTATGTATATATGTATATGTGTATATATATGTGTGTATATATATATATATATATATATATATATATATATCAGTTCTGTGCAAAAGTTTTAGGCAGGTGTGTAAAAATGCTGTAAACAGAACGCTTTCAGAAATATCAATAATGATTGTTTATTTTGATCAATTTACAAAATGCAAAGTGAGCGAACGAAAGAAAAATCTAAAGCAGATCAATATCTGGTGTCTCTACCTTTTACCTTCAGAGCAGCATCAGTTCTTCTAGGAACGCTCGCACACAGTCAGGGATTCTGTAGGATTATAGTCGGTGTCTGATCAACCAGTTTTACCAAACAGGTACCGATGATCATCAACGTCACACGGAGGAGAAACCTTCATGTTTGGAACGACCGACATGTTTGGAACGACCGACCAGCCGAGTTTCTTCAGAAACCGTGTGCGAGTGTACCTAGAAGAACTGATGCTGTTTTGAAGGCGAAGGGTGGTCACACCAAATATTGATCTGATTTAGATTCTCTTTTGTTCATTCACTGCATTTTGTTGATTGATGAAAATAAATGATCAACACTTCCATTTCTGAAAGCGTTCTGTTTACAGCGTTTTTCACACCTGACAAACTTTTGCACAGTGCTGTAGATATGCTGTATAGTAACTGCTTTCCTATACCTGACCATTTTCTGTCCGTCCGTCCATCTCTGTGTATCAACATGTGTGTATATATTTACACATACAGTAGTATTACAATCTATTATATGAGCTGTCTAGAACTCTCCCAGCTGTTCTAGACACTTTGGTAGAACCTGGAAGGCCCTCCTGTTGGTGGTGCATCGCCCCGAGGGTACCCTGATGATCGAAAGGAAAAAGAGCTCCGTCGCTTCGTGTCCACTGCTCGTTAATTTGACTCCAAAAAACAAGAAGAATTGTTGTGAAATAATCAGGAACTGAAAGAGGAGTTTCGGTCAAAAGGAGATGATCAGCCGTCGGATTGGTTGGTAAAGTGGATGTTTTCCTCGCTCGGTGTAAAGTCTGTTAGCTGTGTGTGACAGTAACCGTGGTTTATTGACATTGGCTGATGGAGTCCATGAGGTTTTATTCCTTCGTGAAAGACGACGTGCTTCAGCAAACAGACGAGTGTAAACGCCCCCAGATGCTCAGAAACACAACCCGCTCAATGCTTACTCAATGTAACGCAATTTCCCAGCTCACAGAACTAATAGGTAATCAATGGGAGAGCTGGGTGTGTGTGTGTGTGTGTGTGTGTGTGTGTGGTGATGTGTATTTGTGCTGCTAGGTACTGTTGTTTATAAGCTTGAGCTGCTACAGGATGCTACTGATCAATTCATGTCCGATTTCCCTCTCGGCCGCCGTGACAACAAGCTTTATGCATATTGATTAGGCTTTAGGGTTCTGTCATTTCAAATCGGTGTGTCATTATAATTGAGTGAAGGATAAATCAGGGCTTCACACACACACACACTGACACACACGGTTGTGTTTTACACAATAAAAATCCATGCGTGATTATTATGCGTCTCATACATCAGGGCTGTCACAGGCCCAGTTAGCTGCTTTTTATTTATTTTTTCTACATTTTTGGGAAAAACACAAGCCGCCTTTTACACGGAGTCAAAATCTAACGTTCAATATCAGCGCTTTAAAAAAGAAATGAAGAGAATCAGAATGACTTACTTTGACGTGTGTGTGTATAAAAATATATATTGCTCTAATAGTAGTAGTAATCATGTAATTTAATAAACTGGAATTAAAAGTATTTATATATTATTATTATCTATTTTACATGCACTTTTATGTATTTTTTATATATATGTATATTATGCAGAATCTATTCATCTATTGATTATCTGTCTGCACAAAGTATTTAAGTGGAATTCATTATTATAATGAACAATATCATTTAATATATAATGAATACACACACACACACTTCCCTGAGGCCGTCCCTGTAAAGAGCGAGAGGTTGGAGGGCTTTCTGTCTGGCGGGTCGGGAGAAAGTGGGGAGTGTGAGGAGAGTCTTCTGCCTGGTCTCTGATGAACGTGAGCTTCCTGTCGTTTTAACTCTCTGGATGCGTCTCGTTCCGTTCAGACGCTTTGTTTGTTTAATCCGAGGAGATAAAAACAGGGAAAAGTTTGTTCTTTCGCTCAATCGGTCTTCAACACACATCAATATCTTTTCATCAGACCCGCTCGCTCCCCGCGTTCTTCAGAACCGATCTGAGGAGCTCCTCCTGAAACCGTCCATCAGGATTCTTTAGTTCAGTGTCCTGTGAGTTCTTTAATCTTCTGAATGTTTTTTATGCTTAAATATCGAAATTGATTAGAAAAGTGCAGTCTGAAAGTGAAAAGGAAAGTGACACACACACACACACACATCCAGCAGGGGTCAGACATATCCAGTGCCTGGGGAGCAGTGACTGGGACAGTACCTTGCTCAAGGGAACCTCAGGGCAACCTACTGGTCTGGGATTCGAACCCACGACCTTCTGATCCTGGCGCCTCGTCCCTGAGCACTAGACCACCGCTGGCCTAAATACCTTCATCAGTGCGTTGGGTCTTTCATTAAAAAACATGGCAAGTGGATTTGCAGAGAATATTACCAAATAAAGGGACGGTAGTGAGACCAGCTACGTTATACGGGTTGGAGACGATGATAAAGACAGTTAGCGGAGCTGGAGGTGTCAGAGTTAAAGAGGCTGAGATTTATGTCGGAAGGGACGAGAATGGACAGGGTAAGGGACGAGTGTATTGGAGGGACAGCTGATAAATACTTTTACAGGGCTAGTTGATGTTGCAGGGCAGCAGTCTGTCCATTTACACACACAACCACAAGCTGGAAGTGTGTGTGTGTGCGTGTGTGTGCGTGTGTGTGTGTGTGCGTGTGTGTGTGTGTGTGTGTGTGTGTGTGAGCTGTAAATGTTGTAATGTCCATGAATGCCTGCAGTGCACCTTTCATAACGTCTTTCTACGGCTGAGACTTTCATTTCTCTCTGTCGCGCTCTCTCTCTCTCTGTTTGTCCCTGTCTCTCTCTCAGTATGTCTCTCTCTGTCTGTCTGTCTGTCTCTCTGGCCGATTTGTCATGGTTCTCTCTCACCCGTCTCCCGCTGTGTGTGATTTGTCGTGGACCTCCATCTCGCTGACCAGGCATCAGCGTTTCTTCCCCAAACTCTCTCCAGTCCAGAAGTATTTTCAGCTTTTTCCTTTTTTGATCATATTTTTTTTCTCAGGTCTCCAGGGCTTTTTATTCTTGATCCAGTAATTATTCCCCATTTTCTTCTCCTTTTACCTTAAAAATAACCAGCCGGTTAAAGGTTACCTTTCAGACTGACATGAGCTCCTCTCTGATTGGTCGCCCTGTTTTGAGTCTCACTTAAGCGCAACATTCCTTATAACTTCAGGAAAGTGGGCGGGCCTTAGCTGGCCTTAGTGATAACAGTTACACTCTACAGTTAGTTAGAACTGTCTGATTTCAGTGCGTTACATCCTTACATTTGCTGAAGAGCTGTTATTAAATCGCAGTGATTTTGAACACTGTTAACATTAATAATGCTTTATAACTGAACTGCTGTATTTTCTCTAATAATTTACCCAAGAATCACAGTATAACTGAATGCTGGTGATTTTCTGTTCATTAAAATTATAATTGAATTGTAGGGATTGTTTTTAATAATTACATTAGAATTTGCAGATAGATTGTTTTTGCTCACGGATCGCGGTGGAGCTGCAGTGTGAGGGAGATTAAGGCCCTCTCTTTGCAGGCTCTGAGAAAAGAAGGGACGAGAGAAAAAGTGCGGAGAGATGGAGAGGCGGCTGAAGACCCCCCGGGATTTGGGAACAATGCGTTTTAATCGATTCAGCAGTTTAGCATGCGGTTCTGGATGGAGCTCCTCCGTCTGCAGTCGGGTTTAGTGTTTGTGGGCTGGTGGTGGGTTTGATGCTGAATCACCGGGATCTTCAGGAAAAAGCATGAATATGATTGGTGAACTGAGAGTTACGAGTTTCTTCATCTGATTCGCATCGTGTGTGTGTGTGTGTGTGTGTGTGTGGTGTGTGTGTGTGTTCTTGGCACAAACTGGATCATAAATAACCTTTTAGAATACATTAAGACACTCTGCTTCATATAAACACCACAATAAACATAATATACACTAGAATAGGAGATGTTGGTGTATAAACCTAATAAACACTTAATATACTAGAATGAGGAGATATTGAGTGTATAAACACCACAAAATAAACACTAATATACACTAGAATAGGAATATTGTGTATAAACACAATAAACATAATATCACACTAGAATGGGAAGATATTGGTGTACATAAACTACAATAAACACTAATATACACTAGAATAGGAATGTTGGTGTTATAAACACCACAATAAACACTAATATAACAGAATGAGGATATTTAGTGTATAAACCTACAATAAACACTAATATACTACCTAGAATAGGAGATATTGGTGTATAAACACAATAAACACTAATATACACTAGAATAGGAGATATTGTGTATAAAACACTACAATAAACACTAATATACACTGGGAATAGGAATGTTAGTGTATAAACACAATAAACACTAATATACACTAGAATTAGGGAGATATTAGTGTATAGAACACCACAATAAACACTAATATACACTAGAATAGGAGATATTGGTGTATAAACACACAATAAACGCTAATATACTAGAATAGGAGAGATGTGGTGTATAAACACAATAAACACTAATATACACAGAATAGGAGATATTGGTGTATAAACCTACAATAAACACTAATATACACTAGAATAGGAGATATTGGTGTATAAATACTACAATAAACACTGGCCTACACTAGAATGGGAGATATTGGTGCTTATAAAACACCACAATAAATTACTAATATACTAGAATGAGAGATATTGGTGTATAAACCCTACAATAACACTAATATGCACCTAGAATAGGAGATATTGGTGTATAAACCTACAATAATACTATTATACACTAGAATGGGAGATATTAGTGTATAAACACAAATAAACACTAATATACACTAGAATAGGAGATATTAATTGTATAAACTATTAAACACTAATATACACTAGAATAGGAGATATTAGTGTATAAACACCACAATAAACACTATTATACACTAGAATAGGAGATATTAGTGTATAAACACAATAAACACTAATATACACTAGAATAGGAGATATTAGTCTATAAACACTACAATAAACACTAATATACACTAGAATAGGAGAGATTAGTGTATAAACACCACAATAAACACTAATATACACTAGAATAGGAGGGTGTGGTATATAAACTAATAAACACTAATATACACTAGAATAGGAGATATTAGTCTATAAACCTACAATAAGACACTAATATACACTAGAATAGGAGATATTGGTGTATAAACACTACAATAAACACTTCATATACACTAAATTATTAAGATATTAGTGTATAAACACCACAATAAACACTAATATACACTAGAATAGGAGATATTAGTGTATAAACACCACATTAAACACTAATATACACTAGAATAGGAGATATTAGTGTATAAACACTACAATAAACACTAATATACACTAGAATAGGAGAGATTAGTCTATAAACATACAATAAACACTAATATAACACTAGAATAGGAGAGATTAGTGTATAAACACCACAATAAACACTAATATACACTAGAATAGGAGAGATTAGTGTATAAACACCACAATAAACACTAATATACACTAGAATGAGGAGAGATTAGTGTATAAAGCACAATAAACTACTAATATACACTAGAATAGGAGATGTTAGTCTATGTTCACTAATAAGCACTAATGTCTACACTGGAATAGGAGAGATTGAGCAGCCCTTAAACACCACAATAAACACTAATAACACACTAGAATAGGAAGATATTGGTGTATAAACTACAATAAACACTAATATACACTAGAATGAGGGATATTGGTGTATAAATAATATACACTAATATACATAGAATAGGAATGTTAGTCTATAAACACTACAATGAAACACTAATATACACTAGAATAGGAGAGATTAGTGTATAAATACAATAAACACTAATATACACTAGAATAGGAGATATTAGTGTATAAACACAATAAACACTAATATACACTAGAATGGGGAGATGTTAGTCTATAAACACTACATGTACTAATATACACTAGAATAGGAGATATTGGTGTATAAACCTAATAAACACTAATATACACTAGAATAGGAGATGTTGGTGTATAAACACAATAAACACTAATATACACTAGAATAGGAAGTATTGATCTATAAACCTACAATAAACACTAATATACTAGAATAGGAGAGATTAGTGTATAAACATAATAAACACTAATATACACTAGAATAGGAGATGTTGAGTGTATAAACCTAATAAACACTATGCTACTAGAATGGGAGATATTGTGTATAAACACTACAATAAACACTAATATACACTAGAATAGGAGATATTAGTGTATAAACACAATAAACACTAATATACACTAGAATAGGAGATGTTAGTGTATAAACACTACAATAAACACTAATATACACTAGAATAGGAGATATTAGTGTATAAACTAATATTTACTAATATACACTAGAATAGGAGATGTTAAGTGTATAAACACTACAAATATAGAAACACTAATATACACTAGAATAGGAGATATTAGTGTATAAACCCCACAATAAACACTAATATACACTAGAATAGAGAATATTAGTGTATAAACACAATAAACACTAATATACCACTAGAATAGGAGATATTGGTGTTATAAACACTACAATAAACACTAATATACACTAGAATGGGGAGATGTTAGTGTATAAACACAATAAACACTAATATACACTAGAATAGGAGATATTGGTGTATAAACACTACAATAAACACTAATATACACTAGAATAGGAGATATTAGTGTATAAACACAATAAACACTATTATACACTGGAATAGGAGATATTAGTGCATAAACACAATAAACACTAATATACACTAGAATAGGAGATATTAGTGTATAAACACCACAATAAACACTAATATACACTAGAATAGGAGATATTAGTGTATAAACCCTACAATAAACACTAATATACACTAGAATAGGGATATTGGTGTATAAGCCTAATAAACATTATTATACACTAGAATAGGAGATATTAGTGTATAAAACCTACAATAAACATATACACTAGAATAGGAGAGATTAGTGTATAAACACAATAAACACTAATATACACTAGAATAGGAGATATTAGTCTATAAACACTACAATAAACACTAATATACACTAGAATGGGGAGAATTGGTGTAATAAACTTCTCACAATAAACACTAATATACACTAGAATAGATATTAGTGTATAAACACAATAAACACTAATATACACTAGAATAGGAGATATTGGTCTATAAACACCACAATAAACACTAATATACATGAAGATAGGAGGGTGGTGTATAAACACAATAAACATAATATACACTTTAGAATAGGAGATGTTAGTGTATAAACCTCACAATAAACACTTTAATATACACTAGAATAGGAGATATTGGTGTATAAACTAATAAACACTAATATACACTAGAATAGGAGATATTGGTCTATAAACATACACAATAAACTACTAGCTATGCACAGAATGGGAAGTTAGTGTATAAACATAATAAACACTAATATACACTAGAATAGGAGATGTTAGTGTATAAACACTACAATAAACACTAATATACACTAGAATAGGAGATATTAGTGTATAAACACAATAAACACTAATATACACTGGAATAGGAGATATTAGTGTATAAACCCAATAAACACTAATATACACTAGAATAGGAGATATTAGTCTATAACACTACAATAAACACTAATATACACTAGAATAGGAGATATTAGTGTATAAACACAATAAATACTAATATACACTAGAATAGGAGATATTAGTGTATAAACACTACAATAAACACTAATATACACTAGAATAGGAATAGTAGTTGTATAAACCTACAATAAACACTAATATACACTAGAATGGGAGATATTAGTGTATAAACATACACAATAAGCACTAATATACACTAGAATAGGAGATATTGGTGTATAAACTCACAATAAACATAGCCTCTGCACACAGAATAGGAGATATTGGTGTATAACCTACAATAAACTTTGCTAATATACACTTTAGAATAGGAGATGTTGTTGTATAAACACAATAAACACTAATATATACTAGAATGGGGAGATATTTAATTTATTATAAACACTACAATAAACACTAATATGCACAAATTAGGAGATATTTAATTGTATAAACCTAATAAACACTAATATACACTAGAATAGGAGATATTGTGTATAAACCTACAATAAACACTAATATACACACTAGAGATAGGAGATATTAGTGTATAAACACTACAATAAACACTAGCTATACACTAGAATGAGAGATATTGGTGTATAAACACAATAAACACTAATATACACAGAATAGGGATATTTAGTGTATAAACACAATAAACACTAATATACACTAGAATAGGAGATATTAGTGTATAAACACCCCAATAAACACTAATATACACTAGAATAGGAGATATTAGTGTATAAACACCCCAATAAACACTAATATACACTAGAATAGGAGATATTAGTGTATAAACACAATAAACACTAATATACACTAGAATAGGAGATATTAGTGTATAAACACAATAAACACTAATATACACTGGAATAGGAGATATTAGTGTATAAACACAATAAACACTAATATACACTAGAATGGGAGATATTGAGTGTATAAACACACCAATAAGCACTATTATACACTAGAATGAGAGATATTGGTGTATAAACACTACAATAAGTACTAATATACATAGAATAGAGGAGATATTTAGTGTATAAACACTACAATAGGCACTAATTTCACACTAGAATGGGAGATATTAGTGTATAAACATATAATAAACACTAATATACACTAGAATGGGGAGATATTAGTGTATAAACACCACAATAAACACTAATATACACTAGAATAGGAGATATTGAGTGTATAAACCTAATAAAACACTAATATACACTAGAATGAGAGATATTGGTGTATAAACTACAATATAAACACTAATATACACTAGAATGAGGAGATATTGGTGTATAAACTAATAAACATAATATACACTAGAATGAGAGATATTGTGTATAAACCTACAATAAACACTAATATACACTGGAATGAGAATGTTAGTGTATAAACCTAATAAACACTAATATACACTAGAATAGGAATATTGGTGTATAACCTAATAAACACTAATATACACTAGAATAGGAGATGTTAGTGTATAAACACAATAAACCCCCTTACTAATATACACTAGAATAGGAGATATTAGTGTACAACACAATAAACACTAATATACACTAGAATAGGAGATATTAGTGTATAAACACCACAATAAACACTAATATACACTAGAATAGGAGATATTTGTGTATAATAAATATAAAATCTTTTTTATAGTTGTTTTTAATCAGCTGTGCATTACTTTGTAACTATATATTTTTTGTTACATTTTCTCTAAATGTGTAAACTGATGGTTTCTAGCGGTTGATAGTAATGTGTGTAGCTCAGTGTCGGGTGTTTCGGTGTTACATTCTAAATTTTTTTTTTTTTTTTTTTTTAATAGAGCAATAAAACCTTTGAATCATTAAGTGTATAAAGTCAGTGCCTCCTCCAATGAGTAAAATCACGGCTCGGCTGGACGGAAGCTTAGAAAAATCTCAAGCCAGAGTTATGTTTTAATAATAAAGGCTGGAATCTCTGTATTCTGCCAGTGAGTTTGTGATCATGACCTATATAACACCCCCCACCTCCCGAAACATGAGCAGAATTGGGAAAAGCCTTTCATCAGAGGGAGTCCGGTACCGCACAAGGCCAGAATACTCCAGTTATGAGTCCTCCGTTTAATAAGATTATATCTTTCAGCTTCAGGTGAGTCTTCAGAGTTTCGAAAATAAAAATTCAACCTCTTCAGAAAAGCACAGAGTGTCATTTTTCTAAAAGCTGCAGCTTTGAACTCAGGAAATGACGCACAGCGATGAAGTGTCCCCAGAAGAGTTTGAGACGTCTTTGGTGTCCAGACTTTGCTTCTTTAGATTTTTTTTGCCACACGGCAAGTTTTGACGTCCTCATACTGAGTTGATTAAATGAATGAAAGTTAGTGCTCCAGGCTGCACAATGCCTAAAGGTTCTGGATTAAGTGGTTCCAAGCTCACAGCAGTAAACGTTATGTGGATTAACCAACAAAAAACAATCAAACTGCTCAGGTACAGAGACTGGACTGAACATGAGAGACAACAACACTGTCCTTCAGGAAGATCTGGAGAACTGCTCAGGTACTTAAGAAATGGGGGCTGAAGACATTTGCACATGGGCGGTATGTGTCAGAGGCACTGTGTTTAAGGGGGATTTCACTGAACTTTAGAATTCCTGCATAATTTAGTGGTTATGATGTAAACAGACCGGCTCTGATGTGAGTCAGAACCGTCCCTACTGAGTGTGAAAGGATCTGAACGTCCCTCACAGACATGAACTGGTGGTGGAGACGCTGTCTGATGTCTGAGACGTTCTTTTAGAGAAGATTTTGAACTAAAACTGAACCCGTTCATGGTGGAGGGACACAAAGAAAAGATATTTGGACTCTTTCATCATCACCACCGTCCAACAGAGACACTGGGAGACACGTAGAGCTTCACCGGGGGACAGAAAACACACAGATTTAGGACGTTCGGTTCCGTTCAGCACCACTGTGAAGCAATCCGACTCTGTCCAGGTTAATGGAACCAGTGAGTCGTACAGTCCCAGATACCCCATAAGCAGGTCTGTCAGAGAACTCTGCACTCGTTTATTCATGTCTTCACACAAGAAACGCGTAGTAAATGAATCTTTTTTGCCGAATTACTCCTCTAAGTAGACGTTAGCAGTCAGGCTCTTCGTCCTAGCGTGGCGTACTCCTCCGAGAGCTGTTGAGAGATCATGAGGAGGAGAAGGAGGTTCGGAAGAGCACCTCCCTCCCGCTCTCTGTCTCTCTCTCGTCTTGAGAAAGCGACAAAGCCCCAGACAGCTCCAGTGCTCTCGTGTCGGCCGGGAACAGGCACTGGCTAATGGAAGCGTGCCCTTGTTTCCCATCTGCAGTTTCTTTCTTTTTTTCCTCTTTCTCTTTGCTAGTCGGTTCCTCTGTCTCATGGTGTGAGAGAGAGTGTGTGTGTGTGTGTGTGTGTGTGTGTGTGAGAGAGTGGCTGTAAGCTTGGCTTTGCCTCAGCGAGGGAGCAGCACAGCACATGAATTATGCAGAGCTGTCAAAGCCAGCTATTGTCGGAGGTGGCGGCCACACCAAAGCTCTGGGACGGTGGGTGGGAAGCGGAGGGGGACGCTGTATTTCCTCAAGCCAGCAGCGCTTACTTAGTGTCCCGGACTGAACCTGGCCGGCCAGTCACGGGCCAGGGACGGCGGCGGGAGCCGGGAGAGAGGCGGTCTGGGCCCGAGGAGATCAGGAGATCCGGCCAAAATACAGGACCGGTAACGGGCCCAAATCAGGACCGTATCAAAGTTTCCTCTTTCTTATCGTTTGGAAATTTACAACAGAAGTGACAAAACATGAACACGGCTCCAGAACACACAGAACGTTCAGTGTTCAGTAAACAAACAAAGAAATAAATACGTAAACCAGTATCTGAGTGACGGGCTAAAAAAGAAATAAGTACATACACACACAACTAAGTAAATACATACACGCAGCAATAAATAAATAACGAAATAAAAATATATATACCATATAACAACTAAATATATAAGTTTATATATCAATTAATTAATAAATAAATAACGAAGTAAAAAAAATATATACTAAATAACACAATACAACTAAATACATAAGTTCATATATTAATAAATATATAAATAAACTGAAAATTAAAATGTTTTTTTCCCCATGGTTCAGTTGCAGTAATATTGTTGCTATTTCAGAGTCAATAAAATGCGTTCGTATTTATTTCATGATTAAATTATTAAACTACTAATATATATTTATATATAGAATTGTTATTAAATATGAGATCGTACTTTTGGAGGTAGCAACTTAAACTGTGTAGTCAAATTTGAATTTCATTCAAAATTGGTTTAAAATCAATCCTTCAAAATCTTCTACATTTCAGTGTGTATCGATGTCAAAGTATAAAGATGAAAAAGAATCTGGTGAACTATTCTGATTGGAGATTGTGTATTTCATATCAGGCAAACTGCTTTTTTACTTCAATTTTTAATATATAATTGTGGACATGAATCTCAGAAAAATAAATTATAAATATGTATTTATACACACATGACAAAATAGAAAAAAAAATCTGGATGTTGATGAAAGCTGGGAACGAGACGGACGAGGAGGTCGAGGGCTGCCGGTGCGACATGGAGACGAACGGCATGTCCAGCCTTTATTTTTTTAAGGAAGGTCAGAGATGCCTTCAGAAAATCAGACCAGGTGAAGATGAAATCAGTGAAACTGTAGAGCTGCACATTCAGCGCTTCCTCTCCAAACCTCTCCATCTCTCCTCTCTCTCTCTCTCCATCTCTCTCTCTCTCGCTCTCGCTCTCTCTCCTCTTCATGTGCTTAGGTAAGAAATATGGGTCACTGAGGTTGCAGACAATTTATTTAGCTATAAGTGACTTTATCGGTTCAAAGTCACGGCGGCGGGTCGGCCTCCCTCCTTCACTGATCCAGTTAAAGCAGGAGAAACACAAACTGCTGCCTTTTCTGAGCTGGAATTAAAACACGACGCCAAATCCGGGAGCTCGTTCGCAGCAAACGAACCTGGAGGATGTTCCGCCGACGACCTGCTGGGACCATAAACTGCTTACGACCCGCAGAGACGGGGACTCGGCTCCACTCTGAGCCAAATTTTAACATTTACTTTCAAAACCCCAGCGTCGAAAATCCTGAAAATAAATCTTTTTTTTTTTTTTTCAGGCTGCCATTGCTTTGGAATCAGTGATAATAACAACAACAATAATAATAAATAGTAGTCTTATTTTTATCATTATTATTATTATTATTATTATTTATAGAAATTTGCAATATGCTTTATGTTCTGGATAAAGCTATGCAGTTATTTAAACATGTTGATCATAATTGTGAATAAAATCACTGGTGTCTTAAAATATATAAATAAAGATGTTTTTTTGTGCTTTATAAGACGGTTGAGTTATAATGAAGGAAACGATTGTTTATTAACGGGAAGCTTTGCTTAATAAAGTGATTTCTGTCGAGGAGCTGCAGCTTCCTGTTGGATTTTTGGGGAATAAACGCTGAACTCGAGCAGAAGACCCTCGTGTCTGTCTGACTGCTCGTCTAAAGATCCAGCCGTCGATTTTTGGGTTTGAAGTTATTCAGCGGGTCAATCAGGACCACGCCGGCGCTCGTTCTCGACTCCTAATGGTCTCGCTAATCTCTCTGACCAATAATTTAACACCGTTTGATGATGTAAGTGGCAGAATGTCCGAAATGTAGAGCACTGCACAAAAGTCTTCAACAAGATGAAATGGTTTACCGCTGCACAAAAGTAAGGTTTTACTAATTCCTTTAACAAACACATGAACAGAACAAACTCGGATGAAGAAAAATTCAGTCTGAAGTAACAATAATGTCCTTTTTTCAGGCGCTGATGGTCTGATTCGGTTTTAAGGACAGGTTTCGTTTCAGATTTTCTCCTCGAAGCTCCGTCACTCAGGAAACTCTTCACTTCCACCAGCAGCTCCTGAAGCAGGTGTTGCTCAGGAACGTCTGATTAAACTGAGATTCACTGAGAAGAACGCTGTCTCCTCACAGGTCCTGGGTTTGATTCCCAGGCGGGACGGTCCAGGTCCTTTCTGTGTGCGGTTTGCATGTTTTCCCCGTGTGTGTGTGTGTGTGTGTGTGTGTTTCCTGCAGGAGCTCTCCCACCGTCCTCCTGCACTTCAGGTGGACTGGAGGTGCTAAATTGTCCCCCTAGGTGTGAGTGTGTGTCTGCGTGTCTTCCCTGCGGTGGACCAGTGAGCTGTTCGGTGTGTGTCACCGCCTTTCGCCCTGTGAGAGCTGGGATGGGCTCCAGCACCCCCCGCGATCCTAATCAGGACAAGAGGCTTTTGATTGTCATTAAGACATGAAAAGAGGGCCAGAGCAGTGCATTGTGGGAACAGGAGCGCTGATCTAGAATCACTTTTATCAGCCCTGGAGTTTAGTTGATGTTTGTAGAGACAGTAACCACACCCACCAGTCTGATCCACTTTAAAGAAGAGCTGGAGGAGGTTTGGAGATCGGTTTACGGAAAACATTGGGTGACGATTGACTTTAGCAACATTAGCTTTGAAGCTAGGAACTGAGGAAGCTCGATTGGGGCTCCAGACACATCTGGGCTGATGGACCACATCTGGGGTCAGTGAGAAATTGTGGAAATTAGAAGTGTGGTCAGACCTTTAAGGCTGTAAACAATGTCTGAGGTGAGTGTGAAGTTCCTTGCTGGAAAATCCCCAGCTGTCAGGAATGCAGTGTTGGATCGTTATAAACTGTCCAGCTGTGTGTCGTTTCCTCGCCTCACTTCCTCCCATCCTGCACCCACTGCACCCTGGACCGTCGTTTTTTTTGCCGACTGGCTGGTTCTCTCTCGGCCTCTTGGGTCAACGGCCCACCTGGGCATGATGTGGCCGCTGGTGCGCTTCCTCTTGCCGAACATTAATGTGATTTATAACCGCACTCCTCGCTGAAGCGCGTCCTCCTTTAAAATGGGCTTAAAAAGGTGAAACCGTTCCGTCCTTCGGTGTAGAGTCAGTGAGAGTGATGTCAAAATCGAACCTAAGGTTATCGTCCCGTGTTGACACCTTATTCTGCCGGCGGTCGCTCTGCCTGTTCCTGCACATTTGTATCTGTTACAGAAACGAAGGAAAAGAACAGAACCCGAGTCACGCTGGGGGAAATGAGCGTTTGTAAACATTTTGTTTACGTTTGGAATTCTTTACTTTTATAGAATGTTATGTTATGAACATACTGGGAACATGTTGTGAAGTAAATGCTCCAAGCGGTGCTTGCCGGGCTGTTGAAAAATTGTTACCGTGGTGTTGCAGGTGAGTGGTAGAATGTTTTCCAATTGGTTGTCATGGTAACCCAGTCGGTCACTAGTTGGTTGCTATGGTAACCCATTTGGTTTCCAGGTCATTTGCTAGAGAGCTGCTAGGTGGTTGTCTGGGTAACCAGTCGGTCACTAGCTGGTTATTGGTGAGATATTTGTTGACGACCATCAGATCTCAGGGGGATAAACTGCGAAAAAGTTGTCAACTATGTGAAAGAAATTAAAAGGAAGGAATTCAAAAAAAGATAAAAGAAAATGTGTCCTGTATCACCGTCGTTGTGATGTCACAAAATATGACTTCTTTTGCGTGTCTTTTTGAATGAGGCTGCTGTTTAGCTCCACCCATTCATAGTGACTCTTTAAAGGGAGCTGCAGCTCTTGTTACATTCTGAGTGTATAAAACCCAGCCAATCAGAACAGAGCTCATTTACATTAAAAGCGCAGTAACGGAAATTCAGTTTCTATGGGAAGAAGAGAGGTTGGAAAACGGTGAAGGGATGAATAAGGGCTGTTTGTCATGAATAAAATCACAAAAATTACCTTTGTGGACTTGGAACTTAAAAAGCTGAGCAGACGGGCCCTTTAATTTTGTGCTGCCTCTTTTAAAGAGAATTGAAAGTAGGAGCGGCGAAACGTTCGATCGAACTTCTTCTATTTTTTATCAAGAAGCTCCGGGTTGTGTCCTGTTTTAGCACGGTATGGTGGGATCCACCTTCATCTTCCTCCCCCTCCTGATCTTCACTTTGCTCCAGGCTATAAACCCGGAAGACTGGAGGTTTCTTTTCTCCACCTGCATCCGTCTGCTCTGCTGCTTCCCTTGGACACATCTGGAGACATGTGAGGAGACAGGCTGGAGTTCTCCAACCACAGAAACATCCCGAATCCCCTTTCAGGATCAGGATGAAGCGGGACTGTTCTGAGGAGGCCTGGCTTGGACTGCACCAGAGAATATCCTGTAGGTGTTTGGGCATTTGCGTCTGAATTGGATCCTCTCTTTCTTGTGGGCCGGGCTGAGCTGCAGACACGGCTCAGAGGGATTTCATTTGCAGGTTTTTATGATTCTGGATTTTTGCGATGAGGAATTTGATCTCTTTAGTGTTTGAGTGTTTTTGCGTGATAAATCTGAATCTGTAAAATGGGAACAAAATGAGAAAAGCTCAGTGTTTTTCTCTTCTCACTGTAAGATGATGTAAAGGGTTTTATAAAGAAGCAGATCTGGAGGTTCTTGATAAATGGATCATGTCCTGCATCTGATTAATGTAGAAAAATAATACATTTAAATTTACATTTACAGTTTATATATGTGTATGTGTGTGTGTGTGTGTGTGTGTGTGTGTGTGTGTGTGTGTGTGTGTGCTTGTGGACCTGTCCAAGGTGTGTTTCCACCTTTTTGGGATGCAGGAATAATAATAATAATAATAAAAATCATAATTACGGTGGTTGTTGTTGCTGGTGAGCTTTACTTGGTCCGAGTGTTCATATTTAACAGAGGAGGATAAAGCTCCTGGGGAAAGTGTGTTCAGCTTTAACACAAGTGGTTTTAAAGTCGCACGGTTTCTAAAAACCCTCCATCTTTACTGAAGAGGCTCAGACGCACTATCGAGGTCTGGATTTAAAACGTATCGTCTCTTTACTGTCTCTGCCGTGTAACTACAGCTGTCCTCGTGTTTGTCCCTGCCTGGTTTATCTCGACTCACTTAAAACTTTATAGCAGGGTTTTCCCAGCAACACGTCCAGCCCGACTCGCACACTCGGGACCGTCAGCAGGCTGCTCCTCTTACCCCATAAGCACTTTGTGGCCAGTGTGTGTGTGTGTGTGTGTGTGTGTGTGTGTGATGCTTCATCATCGGCAGCTGTTTCTGTGTCTGCTGGGGTTCAGCATGTCCAACACGGAGGAGGTAGATGGAGGAGTATTAGGGGGCGGTTAGCGTTCATGCCTCAGTGAAAGTGTAAGTGTTTCAGGACGCTGGGATTTATGAACCTGCTGAGATTAACTGGATGGATTAATGGAGTTGTCCTAACAGTTCCACTGCCTCTCTCTCTCTCTCTCTCTCTCTCTCTCTTTCTCTATTCACAGTTCATATCTCCTTTACTGAACTGCTGCCGCAGGGAAAGAGCAGCTAAAGCTCAGCTCACCGCAGTGTTATGATATCAGGAAGTCTTAATACGTTAGTTTGCATTCAGGAGCCCAAGCTTCCTGAGCGAGGCTTCAAAGGACGACGAAGTATGAAAACAAGTCTCTAGATAACAGTAATAATTTCAGCAAAATGATTTAAAGTACTTTATGTTGAAAAAATATGTTGCAAACAGTTTCAGGCCACAGCCGCGCTCTTAGGAAGCAACGTTTTCCTTCCTTTTCACGAAAAATAGCGCAGAAAAAAGGCCAATTTCATTTTTATTTTTTAATGGGAGGTGCAGGTTTGGGGAATTATGTACAATTCATAAAATTACAGATTTAGTACCTGAATCTGTGTGAGATCAGGATATTATTATTATTATTATTATTATTATTAGGGTCTTATTAGGGTCAAATAAACAAACGTTCCTCACCGTGGCCCTCTAAAGGACAAAACATCAAATAAACAAACGTTCCTCACCGTCGCCCTCTAAAGGACTAAACATCAAATAAACAAACGTTCCTCACCGTCGCCCTCTAAAGGTCTAAACATCAAATAAACAAACGTTCCTCACCGTCGCCCTCTAAAGGACTAAACATCAAATAAACAAACGTTCCTCATCGTCGCCCTCTAAAGGACTAAACATCAAACAAACAAACGTTCCTCACCGTCGCCCTCTAAAGGTTGTATTAAACAAAAATAGTTTCTTTTATTTAACTTTCATTTAACTAATTTGTAGAAACTATTATTTTATATTTAATTTAGTGTTTTTTATATATTATATTGTTAAGCTGTTTTAAAGATATAATATTTTATGTTTTGTGTTTAATAAAAGTTTAAAATGCTCGTCATCCTTAATATGAAATTCAGTATCACGGTCTGATCAAATTCACTGTAAGACTGTCAGTTTTTCTTTCTTTTTATCTCCCTTCTTTTTCAGTCCTTTCAGTCCAGGAGTTTTCCTCTCTTATTTGATTTCTTATTTGCTCTCGTCCTCGTATCATCTCTGTATCTCTCTTTTTTTGTTAATTTTTTTTCTTTTTCCTCACATATTCGTCTAATTGTCTTTTAAGAACAGAAGAGGCTGGGATGGCACATTTCTTTTTCTCCTGTCTCCTATATTTTCCTTCACCCTCTTTTTTTTCTTCTTACTCTTTCCTCAGCTGCCATTGTCCCCCACTCCTTGGAGCAGGTGGAGTGCAACTTTGTGTGGAGGAGGCGTGGAATAGCAGCGTGAAGGAGAGAGGACACAAAGCTTAAACACACTAGAACACACAGAAAGAGCAGAAGGAGAAAACAGGAAGAGGGAGAAAAGAGGGAAAAGTATGAAGCTGGAATGGAGGTGAGGGAGCGACAGCCATTCTGTTCCCTCTCTCGTGCCCGAAGAGAACGAGGGAGAGGAGGAGAGCGAGAGCAGGACGAAGACGGAGGGATGGAGGGGCTCGGTGACCGGCGGCATGTTGGGACGTCAGTCCTCACCCAGAAATCCTACAGCTCCAGCGAGACCCTGAAGGCTTTCGACCAGCCGGCCGGGTCTCAGCCACTTTACACACACCGCATGCCCGATATGGTCCCCACGGAGACGGAGGAGTATCGAAATCCAGGTCAGTGCTGTGGACGCCGCTCAGGGGATGGACGATATCAACGGAATTAATATTGTATCAAAATAATGATAAAAAATAAAACCGTTTCATTATATGGGACATTGTAGGACATACATTTACTGAAGTGTCATCGATTCAGAATGAAATCAGAAAATCTGTTTGTCTGTCTATCTATATCTGTCTGTCTGTCTGTCTATGAACTATTTAGTAGCAAAAATGTTAAGCAACAAACAAACATATGGAAAAACATTTGTGGAGTTATAAACAACGTACATTACAACCATATGTATCACAAAAAGGTTAAACACATTTTATGGCAATGAAATCTAATAAAAACACTAATATACACTAGAATAGGAGATATTAGTGTATAAACACAATAAACACTAATATACACTAGAATAGGAGATATTAGTGTATGAACACAATAAACACTAATATACACTAGAATAGGAGATATTAGTGTATAAACACAATAAACACTAATATACACTAGAATAGGAGATATTAGTGTATAAACACAATAAACACTAATATACACTAGAATAGGAGATATTGGAGAGTTAATTGCATAAATTACTTAACATTAACACTGTAAGTGGCTCATAAGTACGGATGTATTAATGGACTCCTGCAGGTTTAAAGGTTTAAAGAAACTCATCATTAATCGGTTTTAATCAGATTTACTGTTAAAATGTAAAAACTTCCCTTTACTCTGAAGACGTGTGTGTTCTGCTGTAAAATCCCTTCGTTCTTTGGTGCAGGCCTTCAGTTTGGACCTGCACTGTGTTGCTGATTATTCGTTAATTCCTGAAAGCGTTTTATAAATATTTGATGTTTGATGACGACCAGGCGGTTGTTCCAGTCGTTTCCAGGGACGTGTGCTGTGGTTACAACTCATTCAAAATTAATTTCATTAAAAATCACCCTCAGCTGCTTTAATTGCGACGCGCAGGGCGCTCAGCTCTTCACCCCTGGGCTGTTCTTTCGGGATGGGGGCTGGGGGGTGGGGTCTTAATGAGCCATCATGCTTTAGAGGAAAAAATAATAAGTGGGAGAAAAAATGTTTCTTTTGCAGCAAAAAGAAAATGTGCCAATAAAGCAAGGTTGGCCTTTTAGCGTAGCCACTTCAGGCTAACAGTTTTTATTCACTACTGCAACAAAACCAGGTTTCACACGTTTCTTTATTCGAACAGGATTTAATTAATGAGAATTTATTTACCGGGGATTTATTTCTGCGTATGGCAGAGATTCGAAAGTGATATTTAGGGGAAAAAGATCAGTTATTAGATGCAAAATGAAGCGCAGTAACAATACAGTAATTCTGAGATTTGAGTGTTCATGAATATTAACTTTTTAAAATATTTTGTTAATTATTATTGCGTGTTGTTTGTGTTTATTGTGCATCTTTAAGAGAGATTCATATAATTAGCTTATTTGTGATTTCAATCAATGTACAAAATCTACAATTTTTAACAATTTTATAAATATATATAAGCACTAAGAAATACTTTTTAGAAAGTAATAATTATTAAAATTAAAAATATAAAATTTAATAGCATTTTATTATTATTATTATTATTATTATTATTGTTATTGTTATTTTTTTGGTGAAGTTATTTTTTATTTGGGGTTTTTTTTGTGTGTTTTTAGTGTTTTTTCCATGTGAAGTTGTTGACCTACTTTTAAAAAGCGTGTTGTTTTGTTGTTTGGATTAAAATAAAGCCCAAAAAGAGAGAATGTCTCCCAGGAACACACTGCGAGACAGACCCAGCGTCTTAATATCACATGTTCAGGAGGTACGAGTGAGTCACTGATTTGATCTTAAACTCCAGTAAAACCAGTCGGCTTTTGATCTTGAGGTTGACCGTTTGATTTTGTTCCGAGGAAACACTCATGTAATGTACCGTTTAATGTAACGTAATAAAAAACATGAATGTAACATCATCAAGGCAGCCGTGCTCTAGTGTTCCGGATCAGAAGGTCGTGGGTTTGAATCCCGGACCAGTAGGTTGCCTTGAGGTTCCCCTGATCAAGTTACCGTCCCCATTACTGCTCCCTGGGTGCTGAATATGTCTGCCCCCTGCTGGAGGGTGTGTGTGTGTGTGTTAAATACAGAGGATGCGTTTGGTTATGGTTCCCTGTGTTCACAATGGCTGGTAGTCACTTTCACTTTACTGCTTTACCATGTGGGACTAAACTGTCACTGCTTTTCACAATTTTTTTCTCAAGTTGTTTAAAATGATTCTCAGGAGCCTCAACATCTGGATTTCCAGTGTGTGCAGCTGTGTGAGAGTGAAACTGAAGTATTCTCACCAGACGAGGGTTTTAATGGCGAAACACGGCTGATGTTTAGACTTAATCCACATCCTCGGAACCAGACCTTGGTGTTAAACCCCTGAGTGAGCTCACGACCGGTGTTCAGGACCATCAGACGGATGGTGTCGTGTGTTTGCTGTTTGATTGTCAGACACTTTGCATCGTGCACCGCACTCCAGTGAACCTCGGATTTGAAACCCCGAGCAGGAAAGAGGCTTAAATCTGGATTTCCCTCCAGATTTCTGGACGCGATTTAATGAAATTAAAATGTGCCGTAACTTTTCAGCCTCTTGAGATTAGTTCTGTAAAAACTGTCGTCTTATATTAAAATCTGAAGGGCCGCGTGTTTGGGTGTAAATGTAACGTCTGCACAGTGCAGCTCCAGAGTCACAGACACGGGACAAGAAATCTGAGCAGAAACAGGAAGTGGAGTCACATGACCAAACCAGGTGGAAGTTTAATCACAGGCTGCGCTCGATTATTGACAATCAGTCAATAAATATGAACCTGGACTGAAAACGACTTGAAAAAACACTCATATAATCATCTGTGTGTGTGTGTGTGTGTGTGTGAAATTAGGGAGTGAGGAATTTGTTTCCATAAATAAAAGTGCCATAATTTGATTATGATATAGAGGTTTGATAATAATATGAACTGTCTGGTGTTTTTCTTTTTTATAATTTTTATACATTTTAAATAATTAAAAATTGTATCCGTAACTATCAGTACCAATATAAGTAGCGTTTCATCGTGCATCCTGAATTTCAGCGTATTTATATTATAAATATTCAAAAATAATCAATATTTTTGATCCGGTTTTGGAGTTGAAGCTTCTTTAGTTTTTTGGGTTTTGGTTTATTTTGGGTCGTTTTCGTGTTGCTTGTTTTTGTCTTTCTGTGTTTGTTGTTTGTTGTTTGTGTTGATGATGCTGATGTTTTCCTCTCGTCCTGCAGGTCAGACTCTTTCTCTCCGCCAGCTCGGGATCTGTGGTCCGGTTCCTCGTCGCGGTTTGAGTTTCTGCGCAGAAACTGGACTCCACCACCACGTCCAGCCTGTCGGACAAGACCACGTCCAGAACGTGTCCCCGGACGGCGGCGCAAGACTGTGGGGGAGGAGCATAAAGTCCCACGGGCAGGACTCTCGGCTGTCCAGCCAATCGAACTCCGCCCTGACCCTAACAGACACGGAGCAGGACAACAAATCTGAGCACGACAGCGGTGAGTCTCACTCTCTCTCTCTCTCACACACACACACACACACACACACACACACACACACACACACACACGCACACACACACATGCACAATCACATACACACATACACACAGTCTCACACACAAACACATGCACAATCACGCGCGCGCACACACACACACACACACACACGCACAATCACGCGCGCGCACACACACACACACACATGCACAATCACACACACGCGCACACACACACACACACACACACACACGCATGCACACACACACATGCACAATCACATACACACATACACACAGTCTCACACACAAACACATGCACAAACACACACACACACACACATGCACAATCACACACACGCACACACACACATGCACAATCACATACACACACACACACACACAGTCTCACACACACAAACACATGCACAATCACGCACACACACACACACACACACAGTCTCACACACACAAACACATGCACAATCACGCGCACACACACACACACACACACACACACTGTTTTTCTAATTAAACCATGAATTTCACTCTAAAGAATCTTTTTAAATTTAAATTTGTAATTTTACCCAAATTATTTTCACCGTAACATCATCAGTGTGTCATTGTATAAAATTGACAAATTTTATAAAATGACATTTTATTAAAATTACATCTAAGTGTATTTATTAAGTTAAAAACAAAAACATGCTGTACATTTTACTGTGCGATCTCTACGGAATGTGGATTTTTGTCTGGATCTATGTTTAAATTTCTGAGGGTGGTTTATATTTATTTCTATATTCTTTTTCATTTTTCATTTAACACTTTTGGAGAAATAATAACTCATAAATGTGGCACATTTTATATTAACATTACATATTTTTCTGAGTTCTTTTTGTTGAAGTGTGTGAAAACGTGCTCATAGTGACGCTTTAAATTTCAGCCAAATGTTTTGATTCATGTGTTTCTGTGGAAGACAAATAATGATCAATTCATTTAGTCTTAATCTTTTAAAAAATATCAGATTCAAACTGGCCTGTAGATAACCATAAAATGGACCTTAAATGATATTTAAAATAAAAAAAGAAATAAAAAAGTAAAATAAAATTAAAAGAATGTGACCAAAAATTCCTAAAATGATATACTACAACCTGAAGTTTTAAGCATAATTGTAATAGTCTATTATACAGTTAGAAATGTAAATTTAAATTTGGATCAAATGAATAAAATGCTCTTTTTTTGATTAGAGGTAAAATTACAGTGAAATATCCCTGAATGACTTTTTGTTGATACAGAATATTTCATTTTGACTGCAGCTTCTAAACGCAGAGGAAGTAGTTTAATTAACCGTATTTCAATCTTTGCTATTTAAGTGTTTATAAGTTCTGATAGAATCTCCGACCATAAAATTAAAAGATTCATTTGAGACGTGATTCAAACGTCCCAGCTGTGAATCAGATCCAGGTTCCTGTGAGTGAATGTTCGTTGGAGTAAACGCTGCAGCGAGAGGACGACTGCGGATTAATTCATGACACAACTCCAGACTTTTAAGGGTTAAGCTGTTGCATGATGGGAATTGTAGGCTTGTGAAGTCAATGATGTGGCTGGCGCCGGGTATAACTGGGCCAGTGAGAAACAGACACACGCACACACTCACGCACACACTCACACACACACACACACACACACACACACACACACACACACACACACACACACACACAATACAGTGTGAAGAACAGCTCATGGGTTTGAAGTGCAAATTGGATCGTGTTGGAAAGTGTGTGCCCGGAGGAAAGTGTGGGAACGGCTCTGAAATCAGCAAATCGTCTTCAGGTCAAACACACACTCACACACACACTCACATACACACTCACATACACACACACTCACACACACACTCACATACACACTCACACACACACTCACTCACACACACACATGTGATACATGGCAACAGTTTCTCTCTGAAGGGTAAACTGGGCCCATACGTCACCGTCCTGGGGTTTAAACAGGGAGCACTGTGTGTGTGTGTGTGTGTGTGTGTGTGTTCGGTTCTCATTTGAGTTTTTGGGTGAGGCCGTCCTGCTGTAACGTGTGGTTCAGTCACACGTCTGTGTTTGTCTTTAGTGTTTAAGTGTCTTTACAAGTACTTTTATTTTTAGACTCCAAAACCCTGATAATTGTTTTAAATTAATTTCAGAAAAACTACATATATTTATATAGTGTGTGTGTGTGTGTGTGTGTGTGTGTGTGTGTGTGTGTGTGTGTGTGTGTGTGTGTGCAAAGCTTTTTTTTTTTGTAAATTTTAGTTTGTAATTTTTCTGTCACACTCATTTTAGTTAAATCCCTCTTTATTTTTTTTTTCTCTCTCTCTCTCTCTCTCACTCTCTCTCGTTTTCTCTATTAATTTCTGATTTTGTTTTCTGGCTGTAATCTTGTGTTACCAAGTTCTCATTTCGCTGGAAAAAAAAACAATTCTGTTGCAAATCCATTTTTTCATCTTGTTTACAAGTTTCACTTTTTCCATCCAAATTTATTTAATAAAGCAGAAGAAAGCAGAGCATGGAAGTTCAAAGCATCATTTCATTCTCTGAAGTCTGTTTTCAAATACATTCTGCATGGTGCTGTGTGTGTGTGTGTGTGTGTGTGTGTGTGTGTGTGTGTATGAAATGCAGTAAGTGTGTATGTGTGTGTGTGTGCGTGCAGTGTGAAAAAGGCCAGGACTGGATGTGAACATGGTGTGTGATACTGATGTTAACGAGGGTTAAATTTTGCTCAATTAAATTAAAAGTCGCAACATTTTACATTAAATTAATCTTTTTAATTAAAACGTGTTTCACGGACTGTCACTTTTCACTCACTTCAGAAGAAAAACAGCAAATCTTCTTCTTCTTCCTTTGGCTGCTCCCATTTAGGTGTCCCCACAGTAGATCGTCTGTCTTCCTGTCCTCTGCATCTTCCTCTTTCACACCGTCCCCCTGCATGTCCTCTCTCACCACGTCCATAATCCTCCTTTTTGTCCTTCCTCTTCTCCTCTTTCCCGGCAGCTCCATCTTCAACATCCTTCTCCTGATCTACTCCTCGTCTCTCCTCTGGACGTGTCCAAACCAGCACTGTCTCACTCTCTCTCTTTGTCTCCAAACCGTCCAATCTGCGCTGTCCCTCTAATAAACTTGTTCCTTATCGTCTCTATCCTCGTCCCTCCCGACACAAATCTCAGCATCTTTAACTCCACACCTCCAGCTCCACGTCCTGTCTTTTCATCAACGTCTCCAACCCATAGAACATAGCTCGTCTCACTATCATCTCCAACCCGTGAAACATAGCTGGTTTCACAATCGTCTCCAATCTGTATGACACAGCACAATTTATGTAATTAATTAAATTTCCATTTTGTGGACAGACTGCAGAATGTCTAATCAGTGATTGGTCGATATGTTATATATTACAGGCAGTTGAAGATAAAATCACAGGCTTTGGGTTTAAATGTAGCTCTTAGGAAACCTTTGAGGTATGTGATGTTGGAGGTGGTCCGTAGATGTTGGGTTATTATACAAGCCCCTAAATAATGCATTTTTTTAGTATGAATTTTGGATGATGTGCCATCAGGAAGGAGTGCAGATTGACGGCGGTTCTGCAGCTGCTGTTTTGCGGGTGTCTGTGGATCCCGCTGGTTCCAGCTGCTTTGCCCGAGTGCTCGTCGAGTGCTTTGCAGCGTGAAGAGATGTTGCTGCTGCGATTAAAAATACCACTGTGTTGTGTCTGCCGTGTGCGTTGAAATGTAGAACGTGGCCCTCTTCATATCTGGCTTAAAGATGAGCGTAATTAAAAATAAAGTCGTACTTTATTTAGCATTTTGCCAGATTACGGCCCAATTACGGCGTAACTAATCAGCCAGTAATTACAGCCTCAGCTTCTGAAAGGACCGGAGAACCTTTGCTGCACCGTATTGTAAGATTAGATGAAGGCCAAGGCTTCTTAAAGCTCTTTAATGACCAAACGATGATAAATACATTTAGAAGAATGATCAAATAAAGAGCTTGGAGATTTTGAGGAATGTGGAGCCCGAATTCGGTGAGCGTGATCCTCATTCTTCTGCAGCACGGCACCTGCCAGGCTCCTTTTATGTCTCTTTGAGGAACTTGGTCTAATTTGTATTCCTTGTACAAAAGCCACAAGACTCCCAGTGTCTGATCTGTGACAGAAGTCATCAGTGTGAACAAAAAGTTGGAGGAGCTCTCAGATTGGGCAGAAAATAGGCTGGGCACCCAGCTGCCCCCTGCTTTTGTCCACCCCACATCACCTTTATCAGAGGACAGATCTTTACTCCAGCATCCAGAGCTGGAAGGTCTCCTTAAAGGAATAGTTTGGTGAGAAATCGAACCTCCATTGTGCTCCGACGTCTTTATTTACTATATTTAGTACATTTTGGACCCTACCAAAAGTCGTAAGGTATTTATAAGAATCACATTCCCAAGCTGGTTGCCATAGGAACAATGCAGGCACTTTAACCAACAGATCTGCTGTTCAGAACATCAATGCACTTCCTATTAGAACATGAACAGAACCTTTTAGAGCATTAGATGGAGCTTTAAAGCAGATGAGCTAACGGGATGCTCCAGGGTTCACGATCAGATCTTTACAGAAAGTCTGCATAAGATTAAAACACCTTCCTAAAAGTCTGTAAAAGCTGTAAAAGTCTCAGCTGTATGTGATGAAGCGCCGCCTTTACTGTCAATAAGCGCCAAAAAAGGAAAAATTTGTTCCGCTCAAATCCGTGGCTTGAATCAAAATGTATGATGTCGGATTTAATGTGACTTGCTGTTCAGAATCTGTCCGGCGTTAATCAGATCGGAAAAATCAGAATTACGCTGCCTATCTGAGCAGATCTAATAGACTTGCTTATGTGGTTTCTGACACGCTGTGATCTAAAAAAAAACAAAAAAAAAACAAGACGCAAAACAGTGTACTGCCAAAAATAGCAGCTGTATTTTTGTCCATTTATCTAGATAACCGGGTCAGCCGGTAAAAATGGGCTACCAGGCCTGAGCCCTCACTGCCACCGAGAGAAAAATGGTCCCAAAATGAGGTTTAATCTTTGCCGTCCGCTTCATTTTTACTTGCTGTTAAAAGACGACTGAAGGCTTGTTATTTTAAGTCTCTCTGGACCCGCGGACAACAGAATAACCAACGGGGGGAAAGGAAATAAGAATTTGATGAAATGGGGCTCATTTACCTGCAGCTGAAGTTTAGAGCAGATCTGGGATTCTGTGTATGAATAGCGCTGATCATCAGTCAGCGACCTCGACGCTTGCAGAGTTTTCACCTTAAAATACGGAAAATAGTGCAGAAAACACAGAGCAACAGAAAAATGTCTGCAAGGAACTCCTCGAGCGACACGAAAGGTTTATTCATCATCCGGTTTAGTGATAATGGACTCTACAAGAGCGAGAACAGATCATTTAAACCAGAAATACTCCGAACTCATGACCTCAGTTTTATTACAGACTTGAACCGACAACCGCAAGTGGATTAAAGTCTTAAAGTAACAGCTGTTACTCCAGTCATGGCTTGAACTAATGACCACCAGCCACCTTAAACTAACTGAACTAACACCTTTAAGTCCAGGCTTAACTACTATTACAAGTCGACTAGTGCCTTGATCCATAACCACAGCGGTGGTCTAGTGTTTAGGGAGTCGGCCACAGGATCAGAAGATGGTGGGTTTAAACCAGTAAGTTGCCCTGAGGTACCCTTGAGCAAGGTACTGTCCCCGTCACTGCTCCCCGGGCACTTTCATAGCTGCTCCTGCTGCACGGTGCTTGTGTGCATGGGCTAAATGCAGAGGTAGTTCACTATGTGCTGTGCTGTGATTCACAGTTAAGAGAATAGTCACTTTCACTTTAGACTTGAACTACTTGATTTAAGGCTTGAACTAACAACCATTAGCTGTTTGATAACTTCTGGTGGAGTAAAGTCTTCAGCCAGTGGTCACTAATGATGAGCACTAAATGAATGAAGGCTTGAACTGGTGCCTTGATTTAAAGGCACCAAAGGATTCTTGCTTCTCTCACTTTGTCTCCAAACCCAGCTGTCACTCTAATGAACTCGTTCCTAATCTTGTCCACCCTCGTCCCTCAAATCTCAGCATCTTCACCTCGGAAATCTCTAGCTCAATCGCCTGCCTTTTCCGCCACCGTCTCCAACCCGTATAACATAGCTGGTCTCACTACTCTCTCCAACCCTATAAAATAACCGGTCCTGTAAACCTTTCCTATAGAAATATTAAGCTTTTCTGTAAACAGCTTTGTCCAGCGAGCTGTTCTGCTGTAGTGCTGACTCGCTCCTTCCGACGGCTCATCTAATAAACTTAAACGAATGTGATGGAAGACGTAAAGTGGTTCCCCCAGGGGGAGACAGAGAGTCGCCGAGGAACTTAAGCCCAGCAAAACATGTCAGCTTGATTTAAGGTGTGAAATTTAGGAGTAAATCTGAGTCGAACATTCCTTTACTGGAATAATTCCATCACCTTTGGGACTCTTCCACTCTTTCTTAACATCTGAGCTGAACTGGGGTCCGAATCGGCTCCTGACAGCGAGGGGAGCGTCGTCCCGACTGCAGTAGAGAACGGAATTACATTTTAATCAAAACAGCTTATTAATGCTTCTGATCACTGGGCTCACAGTCCCCGAGCGGCAGGCACAGACAGGTCCATGTGTGTGTGTGTGTGTGTGTGTGTGTGTGTGTGTGAGTGTGAGAGAGAGTCAGACGGACCCTCTCATGCTCTCCAGCGGGGGTGCTTAACCAGCCATCTGTCATGGCTGTGATTTCTGCCCCGCCTCGGTTTATGACACCAAAATATTTACTCGATTGATGGAGGCAGACGTGGAGGCTCGGCTGATCTCGGCGCTGTGTGTGCACTCTCACGTCGCACCCCGGTGTGGTCAGGGGTGAACGGCCATCTGCACTCTTTTACAAATTCAGTCAGCTACTCTGAACACTCTATAGTCAACATCAGTGTGTGTGTGTGTGTGTGTGTGTGTGTGTGTGTTTGTCTTGTACACATTGGATGCAAAACTTCAAACGGAAAAGCTGATGAGGCGCGTGTTTGATGCTTTCTCATTACGGCCGGTCGCTGGGAGAGTGTGTGGCAGTGCAGCAGTGTCCGCTAGCCATGATCAGCACCCGAGAGACACACACACACACACACACACACACACTCACAATTGTATTACTGGTTTGTGAGGAGGTTGTGTGATTCCGTAAGTGATTGAACAGCTAAACCGTAACACTGACCTTAAGATCAGTAACTAAAAGGCTTCTTTTAGTTTATCCAAAAAAAGAAATATGTTGTGGAAAACACACACACACACACACACACACACACACACAAATAAAGCAATTATGTAATATTTCATTTCATTTCTGAATGATAGAAGTGACTGAAATCAGAATTTTCATCATCTCCAAACTTGTGAATATTCATCGTCTCTAAACTTGGCGAGACCCAAAAATAAGGATGGGATTTTTTTTTTATACTTTTGTTGCTTTGACATCAAAATTTACGAGGAAGTTTATCCTGAAGGCTGTGAATGCTCAGTGAAGACCAAATGCAAATCAACTTAATTAGGCAATTAATGATGAATAATGATGTATAATTAAAATTCCATCATTCCGAAGACAATTAAAGTGTTAAAAAAGGGGGAAAAATCAACCATAAATCAAAACATCAAAGGAGGAAAATCAGCAATAAGCTGGAAAATGTGCATTTTCCCAAATTTTTTTAAGAAAACCAACTTCCAGATGATACGGGACGCTCCGCCCGTCTGAGAGGGACTGGGTTTTGGGATGTCTGGGTTTGAAAGCTGCGTGCCCTGCAGTGCTGAATGTTCCTCCCACGCCTCCACATTTCTGTATATCAGGTGCCATATGGCCGCCGACTAACGCTGTCAAATCTCCCGTTTCACTTATCTGTGATGTCAAAACTGACCTTCTCCCGTGCCCTTGATGTTTCCCCTTCATAGATCTGCTGAAGACTGGGGGCCATGAGTCTCTGAAAAGTAAAGCAGATGTTCATCTCCTCCTGGACCTGTGATCTCGCAGATTGCTAACCAGCATTGCACTAAAAGTTTCTTTAATTTTCTAACGTCGAAACCTTGAGTATCTGCTTGTTTTGGTATAAAATTCATTCCTTTACATGCCTTTACATGAGGAATCCAAATTTGATGAAATTATTGAGCACAGAATATTTTTTCTCATTTGTAACAGAGAAAAAACTCAAACTATACCCAAAATCAAAACGGAAATTATTAAATAATATAAGAAAATAAATGGCATTAATAATGAATCATTCTAAAAGGATCATTTCCTGAACTGAAACGGATGCATTTTATCAAAAGGAAGAGAGTGTAGTTTTCAAATTTTGTTTAATTTCAGTTACTTTCAACATTAATAACGTTTTTAGAAAAGGTTTGAAAATAAATTGATTATAATTTTTAAATATTTAATGATTTGTTAATATTACCTAATAATGGATTTATACACTGACTGAAATCTTTCAAACCTTAAAAACCCCCCCCCCAAAAAAAGATTATAATGCCTTCTTGTTTTCATTTATTTTTATTTTTATAAGTATCTGCTTGCATTTAGCATTTGAAGTGAACTTTCGAAATTTCTCTTTACCTTGAGGCAGTTTTGTGAAGAAGGAGGAAATAATCTAGTATTTCAAAAAATAAAATAATCTCTAAATTAACTTAAGCTCTCTAGTTTCTTGGTTTCAGTTTTTATTTATCGAATTTTAAATTCATAAAATTGTACACAAGAGCCAAAGTCCTGAAAAATACACGTGATCACAATCTTAAACCTCAGAAATCACGAGGCCTTGGTGAGACCTGGTGATCGCCCAACGGTGGATTGTCTTCCACTGTTTCTTCTTCTCTTTTTCTTGAAAAGCAAAATGAGTTTTTTTGGTTCTGCTGAACCGCTCTGCTCAAACCTTGACCACGGCCTCCACACCACTGTTCCTCAATCACTTTCTCAACAAGAAACTCTGAGCTGCTCTGAAACTCAGTCAGTGGGGTCAACAGGACATGATGGGACGTGCTGCAGCAACCAGAACTCTGTTTTGTCATTTTGCTCAACAAGGAGAGCATGGTGGCCAGAACATCACAGTAAAACTTGCGTCCAGCTGAGACATTTTACCTGCAAGGTCCTTGGCCCCGACCTTCTCGTTCAGTTCTGGAATAAAGGCCCAGTGGAACATTCCCTTCAGTGCAGATCACTGAAGTCAAGTCTTTTCCTGAAGATTCACAGGATTGCAGACAAAATGTTTTGCAGCACTTTGGAAAGAAATAGTGAAGATGGCACTTATTTGGATTTATTTGACCTGTTTGGAGTGAATGAACTTTTATTTTGAAGTTTTAAGCACAGAAAGTAGCCGATCACACCTTTAAACAGCAATTACAGTGAACCGGCTCTGAACCTGGACCTGTTTTCGGCCAGCTCATTAACGCAGAAGACATAAATGTCGGAAATAATCAGCGCATTAAAGTTATGGATGCAATTGCACTTGTGTGCAGCATAAGATAATAGTTTTGACTTTTTTAATAAGCTCTTATTTTATGTCTTCTGGCTCCCCGGCGTCTCCCGCTGCAGGTTTTTTCCTACTGCAGCATTTGATCAAAACTCAGCTATAAAAGAAACTCTGCTTTGCTTTCTCAGAGTGGGGTTTGAGATGGCCCAGCATGTCATGCAAAAAATAAAATAAGTATAATACAAATAAAATCCTAAAGTTAACCAAAACCGACCCAAAAACCAATCATTTCTCATCAGATTACAGCAACACAAATGGTGCTAATCCTCAAAAAATGGACAAAAATGTCTGATCCATAAAGCAACCTTTGGTATAAGAAAGACTTTATTTAAATTTAACTTATTATTTTTGCTATTATTATTTTTGATTTGTGTGGTTTCATAGTTTTTATTTTTATACTAGTTATAACAGACAGGATCCTCCAAAAATTTCCATTAAAGGTTCAAAGCACTTCAAGTCTCAGGGCCCTGAGCAGTCCTCCAGCCTGGGGGACGCTTTCCTGATCATCTGACTCTCATCCACTTGATTACGAGTTTGTTTTGCATATTTGCCTTCGCTATCCACATTTTCCTCCCTCTCTTTGTTTCTGGGTTGTTCTGAAAGGGGTCCATCACTGGTTATAGCATTGCGGAGCACTACTGAGTCTACAGATGAATATTTTAACGCCACACAACATTTTCTGAATCACGCTGAGTGAGACACTGGAGTGTGGCATTAGTGATGAAAGCTCTTTTAACTGGAAGGCAGACGCTTGAAATTGCCTGTCATCTCATCATCAGAAACATCACCGTCTGTATCATTACCATTTTATTCTTTCAGATTGAAAAAGAAATGGTGACAGATTGTGTTAATGGTCACAGAGTCGGTGGACCAGAGTGTGGCTGAAATAACGAGCACATAAGGACTTTTTAAAGGTGAATTTCGTCAATTTGTCCAAAATTCCTTCATTTTTCAGGGTCTGAGGTGTAACTGAAGTCATGCAGAGTAGGTTTGGTGTTAAATGGTTCATTGCAGAGACCAGGCAAAGCGATTCAGGTCACGGAGTTCGTTTGACGGAGAAAAAACATAAAAGTGAGTCAATAAAAATGTAATGAAATGAACAACGACCAGGTAAGATTTATGATGAATTAAGCAAAATTAAAGATTACAATGAAAAAATTACAGATAAAAGTGCAGGTTTCCATGCAGTGATAAGCAGAGCTTCTTTTTTAATACTGGTAGCAGATATGGGGGCTCTTCTGGGTCCAGCAGGGGGCAGTATCATCCATTAAGCCATTTCGCCCGGTTTAGATTGTTGCCTGAGCAGCTCATGGTGACCCACCAGGCTGATCTTCATCATTTCAGAGGGAGTTTTATGGTCCTAATGAGGGACTAAACAGGTTCTGTAAATGATTGGACACTGGATGTATTCTTTATTGAGACTATCTAGAAGTTTTCATCTGAATGTTCTGTGGTCATTTTTGCTTTGATGACTTTTTTGGGCTTTTGCACTCACAGTAGACACTCAGTCATGTACCTTCAAAATCTGCTCGAAGAAAACCACCAGCAGTTTTAATTCCGCCATAGAGAACCATCTTTCTCCCAAAATTAGGCTGAAAATATCTTTATGTCTATATTAAATAACGTTACCATTAAATGTTTTTTTTTACAATCTTAAAGGATCCGGATTGACACTATGTAGAGAAGAATGGGGTTCCTAATCGCTTAATATACTTTATTTGATAATTAAATGATCAGAAATTGTTAAAATGTGAATGTTGCCTCGAAGCGATGCTTTATAAACTGTAACAGTGAGATTTGTTGGGTATTGAAGTCTATATACTGTTCAAAAGGGCAAAGTCATCATCATTTCCCTTTTGATCTCTGGGCTAAACGTGATAATGTTGGTCGTAATGAAGTTCAGACGGACGTTCTGCTGCGCTCAGTCCCCCCTGCGGAGCCGAAACACAGTAGAGAACCGAAAACAAGCCTTTGAATTTCACACAGATGATCAAACACACAACTGTCTGAGTTCGAAGGTTTTGATCATATTCGGAAATCCCAAACAGGACAGAGGACGGACCCTCACGATCAGTCATGTTTTCTAATAACAGGATAATTAGAAGCACTTTAAAAAAAAAACAAAAAAAAAAATTGCAGCGTTCAGGAACGAGCCCCCATGATTTCACCATTGTGGGTTGAAGTCCCAAAGTCCCCTGAGTTTTCCTTGAGCAAGGTACCGTCTCCAACACTGCGCCCCGGGGGCTGGACGAATGACTTTTGCTGCTGTGCTGTATTCACCAAGACAAAACATTCACTTTCATTTTCACTTTAAAAGATCTCATCCCCCCCCACCTGCCCACAATGCTTTGGGGCAGCGCAGGTCTAGTGTTTAGGGATCGCAAACACTAACACCTGGAGCGCAAGGCTCGATTCCCTCTCCAGTAGGTTGCCCTGAGGTACCCTTGAGCAAGGTACCGTCCCTGTCACTGCTCCCCGGGCACTTTCAATAGCTGCCCACTGCTGCACGGTGTTTGAGTGTATGGGTTAAATGCAGAGGTCCAATTTCGTTGTGGTTCACTGTGTGCTGTGCTGTGACCTCGCAATGACAAGGGTTGTCACTTTCACTTTTTCACTTTCACTTCAGCAAAGTACTGTCCCCATCACTGCCCCCCGGGTGCTGAAGATGGCTGCCCCCTGCTGGACGGTGACTACTGATCATTGTGAACAGCACACAATGAACCACAACCAAACACGTCCTCTGTATTTAACACACACACACACACACACACTCTGTCCAGCCGGGGTAGACATATTCAGCACCCGGGGAGCAGTGATTGGGACGGTACCTTGATCAAGGGAAACTCAAGGCAACCTACTGGTCTGGGACTGAAACCTACGACCTTCGCGGGGCCTCGTCCCTTAACGCCAGACCATTTTCTTTTTCTTTTTTGTCATATATTTATTAATTATTATTATTTATTTAAAAAATGATGTAGCTCACATCTGTGGAAGCAGGAATCCAGTCACATTGCGACTCAACCAGTCTCCATTAGTAATGGTTATAATGCTACTAACGGCAGAAAATTCTTCAGTCTCATTTTTAATTCTGTTCTTAATCTCATGAATCTTAAACTGATGATGTGAATATATTTTTCGAATACTTTTTTAACAGGAATACTGACGTGTGGACACTTTCTTGCTCTTTTAACACATTGTTTATGTGCAAAAAGCTTCAGTTGCCAGTGGGATCCAATCAGCGCAGTGCTTCATGTTAATGGTCTTTGTGTAATTGCTGTATAATATCAGCAGAAACGTCCTTATTGCATCAGAAGCAAGCGTGCATAGTTAATTGCAGGCCTAGGGAGAAATGGAGCTCGAACATTGGGCAGATAAACGTCTCCAGCTTGTACGGTAATAGCGGAACGATTGTAATTCGCCCTCGTCATAATGTACCGTATACCTGTATCAGGTGTTTTAGCTAAATGTCAGGAAAATATTAATGTGTGATTGCAGGCTGGGCTCTGTTAGCAGTGTAATCATCCCAGGGTGTTTTCTCATTAATGTTCACGCACAACAACATAAATCACGGGCAGGAGCCGCGGCAGCATGGCCGTGTTTGCTGCTTTTCCATTTCCTTGTGTTTCTTTGGGAAGTGTTTGTCGTGAAAAGGTCACACGCTGCTCCACACGCTGCCATTGATCAGCTTACTTGTGGATTAGGCTGTGAAGGCCCTCAAATGGGAGCTTGTTGAATGGTGTGATTTTCGCGCGACGCTCGTCTCCCGCTAACTGCCTTCCAGTTCACAGATGGCGGGAGATTTTCTCGGGTTTTTCAGGATTTACGCTTTCTTTTCGGAAGTGTCGCTCCCAATTATGAGAATTGCATTGTTTTGGAAACAATTACGGGAAACGAGTTTGTCCTTGCTGGTTTTTCTCATCATCCATCTGTGAAGACAGCAGCTCGGCGGATGGAAAAGATGTCTGACGAAAGGCTTACAGAAAAAATATGCTCTTTATGTACTTTAGTGTATATTTTATTCTGAATTAATCCGAGTCGTTGGTGCATTCATACGCCGTAAATGTTGATTATTATAGATACACGTGGAGATAGAGGCTCAGGTGCAAGTGCTTACCTGCGGAAGAGACACCAGGATGCACTCTGGGAAGCCGGTGGAGGCAGTATGATGCTCTGGACAATGATCTGCTTGGAAACTCAGCGATATAAAGTGTTTAGTAATTTTAGTGTTTAGTATTATGACATTTCCTACCCAAAATGTTCAATTCATTTACAGTATTTGAGGTTTAAATGTCCAAATAGTCTCTGAATGTCCCATTTAGTCCACTTGTCCCGTTCTGATTGTCTTTTTCTGAGAAGACGAGCGCTAGTCAGTGATGAAAAACATTCAGTAATAAAACTAAAGAAGCTGCAAGAAAAGGTCTCGCCGAACAGTTCATTTTCATACGAACGAGCGCCGGCGTGCGGAGGTGTAAATGGTGATGACACTATAAGGAAAGCTGAGCTCTTTAATATTCAGTTAGTTCAGCGCTGCGTTGAGCGTATGGATCACTTTTCTTCTGCATCTTGCATGAAATATTCACCACGACCCCGGCAGCAGCTGCAGGCTGTTTGCTGTGCTCTAGAGCCGTATAGAAAAAGCATCTAAAGCCCTTTTGAATAAAAGTGTTTTATGGACACTGTAGGGTTTCCAAATGAATCAGGTTTTATGAACCCAAACTGTGTGTGTGAACCTTTTAATGCAGTTCAGTAACAAGACTCTTATCACTGCAGTCGTGCACTTTACATAATCCCTACACAGCCTAAATATTGTGAGGACACTACTTCTCAAACAAGGACCCGACTTTATCAGTGACCCCCCCCCGGACGGTAGTCCCTTATGCTTTCAGTTGAGTTTTTAGGCATCCTTTTTTCTGGATCACATTTTACACTCAACTAAACCTTAACAATCTTTATTTACACATTTTACACTAAATCTTTACACTCCCTTTACACATTTTACACTTAACCTTTATACTCTTTATTTATACATTTTACACGAAATCTTTACACTATTTACACATTATATGCTAAACCTTTACACTCTATTTACACATTTTACACTAAACCTTTATACTCTCTATTTGCACATTATGCACTAAACTAAACACTTACACTCTCTTTACACATTTTACACTCAACTAAACCTTTACACTCTTTATTTACACATTTTACACTAACTCTACACTACACATTTTACACTAAACCTTTATACCCTTTATTTATACATTTTACACTTTAAACTAAATCTTGACACATTTTACACTAAACTAAACCTTTTTACTCTTTATTCACACATTTTACACTAAACCTTTACAGTCTGTTTACACATTATGCACTAAACTAAACACTTACACTCTCTTTACACATTTTACACTCAAACCTTTACACCAATTACACATTTTACACTAACTCTACACTCTCTTTACACATTTTACACTAAACCTTTATACTCTTTATTTATACATTTTACACTTTAAACTAAATCTTTACACTTTATTTACACATTTTACACTAAATCTTTACACTCTATTTACACATTATACACTAAAACTTTACACTCTTTATTTACACATTTTAAACTTTAAACTAAACCTTTACACTTTACACATTTTACACTAAATCTTTACTCTCTGTTTACACATTATGCACTAAACTAAGCCTTTACACTCTTTATTTGCATATTTTACACCAAACTAAACATTAATTTTACAAAATTTAGAATAAACTAAGCCTCTACACTCTTTATTTACACACTTTACACTTTAAACTAACTTTACACTCTTTATACATTTTACATTAAACTAAACCTTTATGTGCATATTTTACACTAAACTAAAACTGTTAAGCCGATAGTAACGGTTCTGCAGGTCAGTGTAGAAGAATACTTTCACCTTCACGTCGCATGAGAGTGCCAAGAGTGGGCGGAGCTAAGGCTTCATTGCAGGTGGTCAGGATAGGACATTACAGATGATTAGAGCGGATGTGAACCAGACGCTGAAATAAACACATTTCTGATGAGTTTGTCTGAAAACTGGTGGACGGCGCTCAGTTTGTGGTTCCTGCCTTTGAAGAAGGTTAAAGATCAGGCCCTTTGCTGCTCAAGCCTTCGTAAATGGAGCCACACGGGGCGCCGAGTGACTGATGTCCAGGTGAAACTGGAGCAAAAGGCTCGGAGCGCCGGCTCCTCGGTGTACGTGCCGTTTGTTTTTTCCTGTTAATTACAAGGTCGGGATTGTGTCTGACCAAATTAGCCTCTCTGTCGGTCTAATTGTTAATCCCGTAGCCTCAGATTTCGTGCGTCGCTGCAGCAGCGGTCAGCAGCCGGATCCGCCGCCGCTCTCAGGCCGACAGCAGTGCTTTCAGGATAAATTTGGATTCTGAAATCTCTTGTCACGGATTAGCCGTCTAGGAAAGACTGAGGGCGCCTTTTCTTTTATTCAGAGCGGGGAGGGGGGATACAGGGAGTCGGCACTGGCCTCGTTTTAAAGCTTCCTCCCAATTCTGTGGGCCGGAATCCACCTGGGACGGCAGAGGCGTCTCTCCCGAGTCCCACTCTCAAAGTCTCTGCCAACACCCGTCAGTCCTGGACGTGTGTGTCAGTCTCACGCTGTGTTTTCACGAGTGTATTGTTTTCGGTGGAAAATGTAAATTTGTAGGTTTTTTGTCTGAAAGCTTGTTTGTAGAAGCATGTGTTTACGGTTTTCTCACTTTTGGCCACTTTTCTACAGCTTTAACCCCTCAGCTCATTTCACCCCATAAACTTATTACCCCAGTTTACCCTCAGGGTTCTCAGCACATTATTTATTCCAGTTCGGCTTTTATTTGGTTCTTTATTCTTGACATTTACTCATCTTATTTACAAACATGACTTTCACACATTTTAGAAAACTGTTCTGTTTGGTGTTTTATTTAATGTAATTGCTCTAAATTGGTGCTGCAGGAGAGCATATATTAAAGGTTCCTTAAAAAAAACCATTGCATGTAGTTATACAACCTTTAGTTCTAGATAGAAGCAGCCAGGCTGTTTGTATCCTTGCCATCTGATTGGTCGAAATAGGGAAAAGGAGAAGGGACTTGGACCCAGGATTGGAAGGTTGTGAGTTCAAAACCCAGACCAGTGGGTTGCCCTGAGGTAACCTCGATTAAGGTACTGTCCCTGCTACTGCTCCCCGGGTGTTGGATATGGCGACCCTGTTACCGGGCCGAGTCTGAGCCATCAAAAATGAATCAGGATCAAAGTGGACGATTAAATTGCGTTTGGTTGGAAAAGTCCCGTCAGAGTGTTTAGCCGAGGGCGACGCTCGATCGATAGAGATCCAGACTTTTTAGCTGAAATATTAAAACCTTCTCACTAACAAACCGAACCAGACAGAAACAATAACAAATGAAATCCTTCTAAAGTGTTCGTGTTGTGCCAGAGAACATGTCCGACCCAGCTTCTCCAACTGAGAAGTTCTCTGGGTCTGCTTGACCTTGTGCGGTATCGATTCCACCTGGTGGGATCAAGTGGAAAGGTCACAAGTCACTCCTTATGCCTGCCACTCTGTAGGTCACTATGATGGATCAGAGCATTTGGCTTTCTGCAGGTTTCTGGGGTCAAACCTCATTCGTCTTGTCGCTTTTTCCATATCCTTTCAGTGTTGCCTGGAGCAGAATTAATAATGGAGGTCAGATTGGAGAAGAAAGACAAGCGCTGGCTCTTTCAGCTCAGAGCCCATAGGTTCCTCCCTCTCAGTTAAATCTGTTGGCAAACTGAAGGCCTGCTGAGATACCGTGGGTGACTGGGCCACCGACTGGCAGCACTGGAGCTTCCTAAACCCTGATGATCTGCCGCTGTCGCTCTGGAAACTGTGAATGTGTAAAAATGGTCTTTGATCACAGCTTGAAACGACTGGAAAAGACACGATATTCTATTACTCGTTCCAACAACGGGAGATTGTCCAAATCTGTAACAGCATATCCTCCATTTCCATGACCATTTAAAAAAAAAAAATTTTTTTCTTTATTTAAATGATTTTTTTTTCCCCCACAGCTGTCTGCAGTTTTAGCACAATTTCACTAAATTTAATACAGCACTGCTGAACACTGTAGATGGAAGATATTAGTAACACTAACATCTAATATACTAAATAAACACTAATATACACTAGAATAGGAGATATTAGTGTATAAACACTACAATAAACACTAATATACACTAGAATAGGAGATATTAGTGTATAAACACAATAAACACTAATATACACTAGAATAGGAGATATTAGTGTATAAACACAATAAACACTAATATACACTAGAATAGGAGATATTAGTGTATAAACACATAAACACTAATATACACTAGAATAGGAGATATTGGTGTAAACACAATAAACACTAATATACACTAGAATAGGAGATGTTGAGTGTACTAAACACAATAAACACTAATATACACTAGAATAGGGAGATATTGAGTGTATAAACCTAATAAACACTAATATACACTAGAATAGGAGATATTGGTGTATAAAAACACTACAATAAACACTAATATACACTGGGAAGCTAGGAGATGTTAGTGTATAAACACAATAAACACTAATATACACACTAGAATAGGAGATATTGGTGTATAAACACTACAATAAACACTAATATACACTAGAATAGGAGATATTAGTGTATAAACACAATAAACACTAATATACACTAGAATAGGAGATGTTAGTGTATAAACACAATAAACACTAATATACACTAGAATAGGAGATATTAGTGTATAAACACAATAAACACTAATATACACTAGAATAGGAGAGATATTAGTGTATAAACACAATAAACACTAATATACACTAGAATGAGGAATGTTAGTGTATAAGCTTAATAAACACTAATATACACACTGGGAATGGGAGATATTGGTGTATAAACACTACAATAAACACTAATATACACTAGAATAAGAGATATTGGTGTATAAACCTAATAAACACTAATATACACTAGAATAGGAGATATTAGTGTATAAACACTACAATAAACACTAATATACACTAGAATAGGAGATATTAGTGTATAAACACTACAATAAGCACTAATATACACTAGAATAGGAGATATTAGTGTATAAACACTACAATAAACACTAATATACACTAGAATAGGAGATATTGGTATTATAAATACCACAATAAACACTAATATGCACTTTAGAATGGGAAGTATTAGTGTATAAACCTACAATAAACACTATTATACACTAGAATAGGAGATATTGGTGTATAAACTAAACACTAATATACACTAGAATAGGAGATATTAGTGTATAAACCACCACAATAAACACTAATATACACTAGAATAGGAGATATTAGTGTATAAACCTACAATAAACACTAATATACACTAGAATAGGAGATATTAGTGTATAAACTACAATAAACACTAATATACACTAGAATAGGAGATATTAGTGTATAAACCTACAATAAACACTAATATACACTAGAATAGGAGATATTAGTGTATAAACACAATAAACACTAATATACACTAGAATAAGAGATATTAGTGTATAAACACAATAAACACTAATATACACTAGAATAGGAGATATTAGTGTATAAACACTATAATAAACACTAATATACACTAGAATAGGAGATATTAGTGTATAAACACTATAATAAACACTAATATACACTAGAATAGGAAGTTAGTGTATAAACACAATAAACACTAATATACACTAGAATGAGGAGATAGTGTATAAACACCACAATAAACACTAATATACACTGAATAGAGGAGATATTAGTGTATAAACACAATAAACACTAATATACACTAGAATAGGAGATATTGGTACAATATAAACCACAATAAACACTAATACTAGAATAGGAATATTGGTGTATAAACTACCACAATAAACACTAATATACACTAGAATAGGAGATGTGGTGTATAAACACAATAAACACTAATATACACTAGAATAGGAGATATTGGTGCATATTACTACAATAAACACTAATATACACTAGAATGGGAATATTGGTGTATAAACTACTACAATAAACACTAATATACACTAGAATAGGAGATATTAGTGTATAAAACACAATAAACACTAATATACACTAGAATAGGAGATATTGGTGTATATAAACACAATAACACTAATATACACTAGAATAGGAATGTTGGTGTATAAACTTCCCAATAAACACTATTATACACTAGAATAGGAGATATTGGTGTATAAAATACACCAATAAACACTATTATACACTAGAATGGGAGATATTGATTATTATAAACACTTACAATAAACACTATTACACTAGAATAGGAGATGTTAGTGTATAAACTAATAAACATACTATTATACACTAGAATAGGGTATTAGTGTATAAACACCACAATATTACTAATATACACTAGAATAGGAGATATTGGTGTATAAACACAATAGAAAAACACTAATATACACTAGAATAGGAGATATTAGTGTATAAACCTACAATAAACACTAATATACACTAGAGAATAGGAGATATTGGTGTATAAACACAATAAACACTATTATACACTGGGAGCCAGGAGTGTTAGTGTATAAACCACAATAAACACTAATATACACTAGAATGAGGAATATTGGTGTATAAACACCACAATAAACACTAATATACACTAGAATAGGAGATGTTAGTGTATAAACACAATAAACACTAATATACACTAGAATAGGAGATATTGGTGTATAAACCTCTAATAAACATAATACACTAGAATAGGAGATATTGGTGTATAAACACAATAAACACTATTATACACTAGAATGGGGAGATATTGGTGTATAAATATATATAATAAACACTAATATACACTAGAATGAGGAGGATATTGGTGTATAAACCTAATAAACACTAATATACACTAGAATAGGAGATATTAGTGTATAAACACTACAATAAACACTAATATACACTAGAATAGGAGATATTAGTGTATAAACACTATAATAAACACTAATATGCACTAGAATAGGAGGTGTTAGTGTATAAACACAAACACTAATCTACACTAGAATAGGAGATATTAGTGTATAAACACAATAAACACTAATATACACTAGAACCAGGAGATATTAGTGTATAAACACTACAATAAACACTAATATACACTAGAATAGGAGATATTAGTGTATAAACATAATAAACACTAATATACACTAGAATAGGAGATGTTAGTGTATAAACCACAATAAACACTAATATACACTAGAATAGGAGATATTAGTGTATAAACACCACAATAAACACTAATATACACACTAGAACAGAGGAGATATTGGTGTATAAACACCACAATAAAAACTAATATACACTAGAATAGGAGATATTAGTGTATAAACACAATAAACACTAATATACACTAGAACAGGAGATATTGGTGTATAAACACTACAATAAACACTAATATACACTAGAATAGGAGATATTAGTGTATAAAACCACAATAAACACTAATATACACTAGAATAGGAGATGTTAGTGTATAAACACAATAAACACTAATATACACTAGAATAGGAGATATTAGTGTATAAACACAATAAACACTAATATACATAGAATAGGAGAGATATTAGTGTATAAATAGAAACACTAATATACACTAGAATAAATTAGTGTATAAACTTTATAATAAACACTAATATACACTAGAATAGGAGATATTAGTGTATAAACCTACAATAAACACTAATATCACACTAGAATAGGAGATATTAGTGTATAAACCTACAATAAACACTAATATACACTAGAATAGGAGATATTGGTGTATAAACCTAATAAACACTAATATACACTAGAATAGGAGATATTAGTGTATAAACACAATAAACACTAATATACACTAGAATAGGAGATATTAGTGTATAAATACTACAATAAACACTAATATACACTAGAATAGGAGATATTAGTGTATAAACATTACAATAAACACTAATATACACTAGAATAAAAAATATTAATGTATAAGCCACTATAATAAACACTTTAATATACACTGGGAATAGGAGATATTGGTGTATAAACACAATAAACATAATATACACTAGAATAGGAATGTTAGTGTATAAACACTACTAATAAACACTAATATACACTGGGAATAGGAGATGTTAGTGTATAAACTAATAAACACTAATATACACTAGAATAAGAATATTGGTGTATAGTATAACACTAATATACATAGAATAGGAGATGTTAGTGTATAAACTTACAATAAACACTAATATATACACTAGAATAGGAGATGTTAGTAATATAAAACTACTACAATAAACACTAATATACACTAGAATAGGAGATATTAGTGTATAAACACAATAAACACTAATATACACTAGAGGTAGGAGATATTGGTGTATAAACACACAATAAACACTTCAATATATACACTAGAATAGGAGATATTAGTGTATAAACCTAATAAACACTAATATACACTAGAATAGGAGATATTAGTGTATAAACACCACAATAAACACTATCATACACTAGAATAGGAGATATTAGTGTATAAACACTACAATAAACACTAATATACACTAGAATAGGAGACATTAGTGTATAAACACAATAAACACTAATATACACTAGAATAGGAGATATTAGTGTATAAACACAATAAACACTAATATACACTAGAATAGGAGATATTAGTGTATAAACCTAATAAGCACTAATATACACTAGAATAGGAGATATTAGTGTATAAACTACCACAATAAGCACTAATATACACTAGAATAGGAGATGTTAGTGTATAACTAATAAACACTATTATACACTAGAATAGGAAGTATTAGTGTATAAACACAATAAACACTAATATACACTAGAATAGGAGATATTGGTATATAAACCTACAAATAAACACTATTATACACTAGAATACAGGAGACATTGAGTGTATAAACTTTAATAAACACTAATATACACTAGAATAGGAGATATTAGTGTATAAACACAATAAACACTAATATACACTAGAATAGGAGATATTAGTGTATAAACACAATAAACACTAATATACACTAGAATAGGAGATTTTAGGATATAACTAATAACTGGGGTTGTGGTGGAGGAGAAGAGATTTTCGTTATGTTTGTGTGAAAACTGAGCAGGGGTTTAAAAGCGATGAGCAGAAAGTCTTTTTTGTGATTTTTTTTTTTTTTCTTTTCTTTCAGCGGTCAGGCGTTCAACCTCTAAAAGCCGGAGGACTTGCTGACAGTGCAAAGAATTCATTTTGATTAAATCCTCCCCCAGAATTAGAGTCGTGTCCGGCAGTTGCTCCAGGAACACAGGCAAACTTCAGCACAGCCGAAAAAAAAACCCTAACGAGCAGCTGTCCATGCCGAGAGCTACCAGAGAGAGAGAGAGAGAGAGGGAGCGAGGGAGAGGGAGAGGGAGAGAGAGAGAGAGAGAGAGAGAGAGAGAGAGAGAGAGGGAAGGAGGGAGAGAGAGAGAGAGAGAGAGAGGGACAGGAGAGAGAGGAGAGAGAGAGAGGGAGAGAGAGAGGGAGAGAGGAGAGGAGAGAGAGAGAGAGAGAGAGAGACAGAGAGAGAGAGAGAGAGAGAGAGAGAGACAGAGACAGAATCTGCCATTGGGGACTTTATTAAGGCTACTTTGTGGAGGATTGTTCTTTCCTGCCGCTGTGAATTCTGGGTGATGTATATTGGAGGATGTATGATGCTCACTAGTGCAGCAGCAGGACATCCGTCTCTGAGCGTTTGATGGTGTGAACAAGGAAAAAAAGAAAAACACTGAAAAGTTGACATTACTTTTTCTGCCAAAATCAACCCACATGATGAGTATTTTATCATATATTAATATTGTTGTGATATTTCGGCGTCTGTGTGGCAGGGGCTCCATGGGCCACATTTAAACTGAAACACTCTGAACTAAACAGCAGCACACGAAGCCTGTGATCAGACAGATATAATTTTTAAATGTGATTGAGTCAAATTAAAATCAACTCCTTAGGAATCTTGAATGTTTAACAACGTTTTTTTTTTTTTTTACATTAAAAGAAAGCCCTGGTATAAAAAAATCTATACATATATATCTACAGCACTCATCAAAAGTTTTAGTCAGGTGTATGGCAGCTGTAAACAGAGCAGCTTTCAGAAATGGAAGTGTTGATCATTTATTCTCATCAATCAACAAAATGCAGTGAAGGAACAAAAGAGAATCTAAATCAGATCATATTTGGTGTGACCACCCTTCGCCTTCAAAACAGCATCAGTTCTTCTAGGTACACTCGCACACGGTTTCTGAAGGAACTCGGCCGGTCGGTCGTTCCGAACATCTTGGAGAACTGAGCACAGATCTTCTGTGGATGTAGCTCCTCACATCCTTCTGTCTCTTCATGTGATCCAGACACACTGGATGATGTGGAGATCAGGGCTCTGTGGGGCCAGAAGAACTGATGCTGCTCTGAAGGTAAAAGGTAGAAACACCAGATATTGATCTGATTTAGATTTTTCTTTTGTTCCTCACTTTGCATTTTGTAAATGGATCAAAATAAACGATCATTATTGATATTTCTGAAAGCGTTCTGTTTACAGCATTTTTCACACCTGCCTAAAACTTTTGCACACTACTGTGTGTGTATATATTTATATTTATTTATATTTTATTTTTTTCTGTTAGATTTAAGAACAGCTTGCACTCAATTTTATTAGATTAAAAAACAGTCAAAGTTGAGTTTGATCTCAGACACATTTCAAATCAATACAGATCAATACAGGTCGATATTTAATCTGTGATTATGGACTCAATCAGAAGCAGCAGGTTTTATCTCTAAAGACATGATGAGCAGTGACCCGGTGTCCTAATGTCGTTCCCATCCGTCCATCTGTCCCGGACCCAGGCTGGTGCTGGAGTCTGTCCCAGTGGTTATGTGGAGAAGGTTGGAGAAGCACCTGGACATCCATCTGGTCTCCAGTCCATCACAGGACAGAACATTCAACCAGTGGAACACGTTCTCTCACGCAGTGCTGCAGCGTTTATTACTGTCTCATTTCATTTCTTTAACTCTTGGAAAGACGGAGGTGGTATTGGCCATAATCCAATTTTTGACGATTTTGTGAATCTTTAATCTTTTTTAAAGAACAAATTAGAAAATTATTCAACACAGAAAAGGATCAAAAAGAAAAAAATCTGAAAAATTCTTTTTTTTATTTAAGCTGTGTCTCATTGAAACACATTTTAAACCTGTTTGCCAGCTTTTTCAAATACTATTTTTGTCCTGATTTAAAACCTCACCCATGCTGAACGTTATCTGTCCGTTGATTCTCCGTGGCGTAGGAGAGCGCGGTGTCCCGCCAGAAGCCTTGACCTTCAGGACACACCCCCCAAACTTCCATATAAGGCGTTGTTTTTGGTTTCCACAGGGATTCCCAGGTTTGATGTTCAGCTCTGCGGAGCTCCTCTGAGGATTAAAGAGCAAATAGTGTTATTTATTTTGTGGGTTATCGGTGGTACTGGCAACACGCCTGCGAGGGACTCTATGAGCTTCGCCTCTTAAAGAAAAGCCATAAAATCAGCCGAATAAATCGTCCGTCGCGACTGCGAGCGCTCAGGATGTGACTCGGCCGTAAACATCCGCCATTAAGCCGCCGTGGCGAGCGTCTGGCCGGCTGAAATAGTGGCTCCGTGTAGAATCAGCTTTCAGAAGGTGAACCGGCGCTGATGATCTCCCGTTCGCGGCGGGAACTTCTCCGACTTCCTCTTGGCCGTTTGTGTCCCGCGGCGACGCGGCGGACGGTTGATGAGGGTCGATGGGACCCCGAGGATTTCAGCGCCGAGAGCAAACGCTGTGACATTTGCACCGTAGCGGGTGGGCCGGCGCATAAAAAGATGATATTAGCCCAGGAATGAAACAGAAGTTGAGCAGATGAGAGATTTCTCCTCTTCTCTCTTTTTTTTTTTTTCTTCTCCGCAGCAGATAAATTAGTCTTTACCTCCTGCTCATTTCTCAAGGATTAGAATAATGAGAAGCCCACCCACCGGCCCTCGGACACTCCCTCCTCTCCCGGGTGTCTTTAAAGAAATAATGACACTGTCAGGCTTGACTTTCCGAAAGCGTAGAGGAGAACGGAGGGCTTTTTCCGACAGACGTGACGCTGAGAAGCTGAGCTGCTTGATGGTTCGAGGGGTTTGAGGATCCACTGCACTAAAAGTATATTTCGGGGAAAAAATGCAGAAAAAATGGTCAAAGAATCTTCCTGACGCAGTTTCAAACCATTCAGTTGCTTAAGAGTTCTAACACTGTTGGATTAAAACCTTGTATCTTCAAAATGCCAACATTGCAGCAGGTGGTCTGTTCACCTGTCGGTGTAATCAGTTTTCGAACATTTTCTCCAAAGTATTTCTTCGAATTTTTTCATTTTATTTCATCATTGAAGGTAGAAAAGCTTTTCTTATTGGGAACAAGAATGAGACGTTAATGTTCTTTTACTGAATTTTATTATTTGTATTGATTTTAAATCGCACGAAGTGTATTGAATTGTTTGGATTTGGACTTTCCATCATTTTTCTGGAGAATATTCCATCAAAAATTGGATTATTTTCCTCGAAATACGTCACACGTCTCTGTTTTCAGTAAAGTCAGGAATGAACTGGAAACCAAATGGACTGCACCGATGAATCAGAAAAGCTTAATTAAGGGAAATTGCTTAAGGTGTGCACGGTACAGACACACAGATCAGTAAGAACGAAAACAAATGTGTGTTCTTATTCTAATGTGTGTTTTCAGGATCGTCCGGGTTCAAATCTTAACCTGTGATCTTCTCCATCGTTTGTGCAGATACCTGATTAAGAACTTCGGATGTTTCCAACATGGTTTAAAACGATCTTTAGAAATATACAGGATTAATAAATGTATCAGGGTTCAGAAATGGAGCCAGGTGGTCCTCTTTCCTCTTTTATTGTAATTTTTTGTAACAGGTTTGTTATGTGGAGAGTCCCAGGGTTCCAGGGTTAGTCATGTTTTTATCCACTGGGCCAGAATTAGATGTTCAGGCTCACAGGCTGATGAAGCTGTTATTGCAGTAACTGGAAGGATGCGGCTCATTCTTCCTGATTTGAGTCATCCGTACCCGTGGTTCTCACACTGGGAGCCGGAAGCTGGACGAGGCTAATTAAAAGTTGGAAGAAGTTTGAGAAGATTGCTGAAGTTTCAGGTCATAATGTTCCCTCCATGCAGACACGATGAAGCTGCAACAACAACATCTAAGCTCTATCCAACCACGCTCAAATCAGGAGTCCGGCGGCCTCGACTCACACACAGGGCGGCCAATCAGAGGCAAAGTGAAAGTGATTAGTCATTGTGAGCACAGTGAACCACAACCAAACATCATCTGTATGTAACACACACCCCCAGCAGGGGGCAGACCTGTCCAGCACCCGGGGAGCAGTGATGGGGACAGTAAGGGTTCCGCACGATAAGCCACCGGTCTGGGATTCAAGCCAACAACATTCCAATCCTGGGGCGTCGTCCCTAAACACTAGACCATCGCTGTCCCGTACAGGACGGCGTTTAAGTAATTTGGAGCATTTCTATTGGTCCACAGGTTATAAAGGACTGCTGTTTTGTTCAAACGATTAAAAATATTAATGATAAAGGCACAGCCGGAAAATCAATCTGTCCAAAAGGATAAAAAGTAAGAAACGCTCAGAAAAGTAAAAGCTTTGACCCTGGTGACACACCCCCTGAACGTCCATATAAGGCAATGTTTTTCATTACCAGCGCAGATCCGCGCTGGAGATCCCACAAGGGTTGATGAATGATGGATTATTTTTTCTGAAATATTATTAGAGCACACGTTGAAATTTTTTGGCCATAAAGGTGTTTTAAACATGTGAATGTGAAAATGGGAGGAGCTTTTGGCTTCTCATTAAAGAAAGCAAAGAACCTCATTAAAACATTCTGTAAAGTTGGGTGTGTTCAAACTTTCACTTTCCTTATGAGTTATATATCGAAACGCCAGTGTCCTGGTGTGTGTGTGTGTGTGTGTGTGTGTGTGTTGTGGTCGTAAAGTTTCCCTGTAGCGAATCGTGTGGCGTCCAGATGATCATGTTTGATAATTATCAGAAGCTCCTGCGTTGGTCTGCAGGTTTGGTGCCAGGGTGCCCCACTGCGACTCCAGTAAAAAACATCCGGAGATCTTCTCGCTTGTGGGCGACGTGCGGCGCGAAAGCTTCACGCGACTGCAGCTGATGGTCACGCAAACACTTCGGAGCCAACAAACAGAATCCCCACGGCCAGAGAAACAGTGAAGTTTCTTAGTGGCTTCACTAGTACCACCTTAACCATCAGCTCTTAAAGCGCCCGAGTAATGGAGAAACTCACATTTCCTCAAAATAACACCCAGAACATCAGGTTTACTCTCTAATCCATGCAGTGTTTACACACAAAATAAGCAGCGATCAAACCAGTTTGGAATTCAGATTTTTTGTAATGTGACTGTCTATTTTGCATATGGCAGTTTAGCCACGCCCACGCAGGCTGAAATGATCATCAGTGCTTCGGTCTAGTTTTTAAGCTCATTCTTGCTAAATAAACTGATAAAAATGAAAGAAAGTTGGCATATTATTTGTTTTCGTCTTTTTATCTCTTAATATTATCTAGTAACCTGTAAAATCTCTGCTCAGTTTGTGGAACATTTACACTCATTTACAGCAGAAACAGTTCTTTGATTAAACCATGAAGTTTTCCAGGAGAATTGTTTTTCATTTCAAATGATTTATTTAGTGTTTACACTCTCAGCACATTCCTGTACTTTTACTTTACACTCTCAGTACATGCCTGTACTTTTTACTTTACACTCTCAGCACATTCCTGTACTTTTACTTTACACTCTCAGCACATTCCTGTACTTTTACTTTACACTCTCAGTACATTCCTGTACTTTTACTTTACACTCTCAGCACATTCCTGTACTTTTACTTTATACTCTCAGTACATTCCTGTACTATTTACTTTACACTCTCAGTACATTCCTGTACTTTTTACTTTACACTCTCAGTACATTCCTGTACTTCAATCATTCTGAGCCAAAGTGTGAATGTGTTTCTACTTCTATGTGCTTTATAAGTATTTGCACTTCTACTGGAGGAGAGAATGGCTGAGAACCTGTGGGCATTTCAATAATTTATCCAAATAATGTATCTTTCATCATGCTTATTAAGGTTAGAATTTTAAGACATACAGAATACTTTCAATTATTAAAGGCGGATTTGTTTTTGAAGTGTAGTAGTGAAGAATTAGTTGAATTCATGTAGTTTATACCTAAAAGGGATGAAAGAGGCTTTTAAAAAGAGCTGTAAAATATTGAGTGAGATGTACAGTACTTTTCACTTTACGGTGTATATTTTACAGGGCGTGAGGAATCTTAGAGGCCCATAATGTATGATTTGATTTTTCAGCAAATCTGATTCTGTTCACATTTGTAGGAACTTTCAAGTCAAAAGGCTAGACGCTCAAATCTGTTTGACCTGAATGTGTGATGCTGCAGGTTTCAGAGCTTGAAGGATGAATTTCACAAAAAAATTTCACCCAGATGGTTCAGCTGAGATGAGTCCATCGTCTCCCAGATCTTCATTCCCCAAATCTTCTCTCCAACCAAACTTCCTCCAGCTCTTCATAGAGGTGTATTAGTTTTGTGGGTGTGGTTTAGGGCAGAGTAATGTCAGTTACAAACTTCAGCTAATCTTAGATCATTTCAACATCAGAGCCACTGTTCACTAAGCAGGACTGATCTGGGATCAGATTTAAAACTCCTTTGATGGAGGTCTTTTTAGCAAGCAGCACTTTTAGGAACTCATATTTTCCACTGTCCAGGGTCCAGCTGAATTAGTTGATTTTATTTTTTTCTTTTCTTTTCCCGTCCCACGTCCTCTGGGTTTATTGATCCAGAGCTAGAAGCAGTTGTCGTTTGCATGGTTGTTAGCCACCACTGCTGATGCCGTGCTGCCTTTGGTTGAGTCTGTGGACCAATCAGAGGCCGTTTCTCTGAGACGAGCTCATTCTCCTATTTATAGATCTGTAATCTTAGGGAAGCTTGCTAATTAATAGACCAAATTAAATAATTAATGATCTCAGAGACGTTGAAATAAACCAACACCAGCTGGACTTGGATACTCCGAGTCGCTTTGGCCCTTCGACTCTGTATTTGAACGTTTTTATTGTTTCTGAGGCTCTAAACCGGCTCATTTCCAGCACATATTCATTACGTGCTCGACTCGATGAGCAGGGAATGAAGCCGAGCAGCGATAATCACGTCCGACTGCAATTCTGTAAATATTTTCTTGATGTAATAGCGTGTTATGATGCTGGCGCCTGTGAAGTTTCTCCTTTTTTTTTGTTTCTCGCTGCCGTGTTTTCTTGGATCGACACTCAAGTAAATTGTCCTAAATTATTCTCGCTCGTCTTTAAACTTCACGTTCACTAACAGTGAAAGTAGAAAGTCATCAAAATATCCAAAGGAGACAGAAATGAGGAGCTATGAAATATTCATCAAAATACTCCCTACGTTTTCCTTTTTGGTACTTTTTTGTTCTTGAAGTACTTCATAGAGACGAGCTTCATTCTTGGCTAACTCGAGTTCTCTGGATCAGGATCCAAACAGAGCCACTCCCCCTGCAACACCATCCCACCGAACGTCCAGATGAAAGATAAAAGTGCGCTTTCAAAGAACCACCAAGTAACATAAAAGGCCGAGTTGCTTAAGATTTCAAATGGCTCCCCGGCTAATTTATTCATCCTTTTGTACTTTGATTTTCATGCAGAATAAAAGTTACCTGAGGTGTTACTTGTGCGATAGGGTACTCAGCTCAGGTGTTTTGAGAACCAACGAGGAGACACTAAAGTATATGAAAACACACTTTTCTGCTCTGATGCACTCTTTGCGACAGAACTTTCGGTTCCTGAGTACTTTTTGGAGAACTCTTATTAGCAGATAGTGTTACTGAATAAAGCATTGAGGATCTAAATGTGGCCATTCCATCGAGTCCCTCAACAATCCTAAATGATGCATTTTTAGCGGAGACAGTATTACGAGACAGTTCGGAAGTTTTGCTGCTTTTTTTTTTTTTTTTTTTAAAGAGTACGCTTAAGTGAAAAAGTGAAAGTGACTATTCTTGTCATTGCGGTGTCACAGCACACAGCGAACCACAACGAAACTGGACCTCTGCATTTAACCCATGCATGCAAACACTGTGCAGCAGGAGCAGCTATGGAAGCACCCGTGGAGCAGCGACGGGGACAGTACCTTGCTCAAGGGTACCTCAGAGCAACCTACTGGTGAGGGGTTTGAACCCACAATCTTCCGATCCTGTGGCCGACTCCCTAAACACTAGACCACCGCTGCCCCTTTTTTTTTTTTTTTGTTATGATTCGCTGTGTGTTCACAATCACAGATGGTCACTTTCACTTTTTCAGTAAATTTGTTATTTTGTAAAGTTTCATTTCACTTTCAGTTCTTCTAAGATGCTCTTCTTGAACTTATCTGTCACTCTGAGTACTTTTACTAACATGCTCCCTACATGTTGGTGTCATTTTTAATATATTTCTACAAAAAGTGCTCTTACTCAACTACTCCTAAGTTGTTCACATGTGTCGTGTTCAGATTGAAATGACTCCTGGACCGACTCAGCAGTAAAAGTGACTCCGCCTCGTTAACAGAGGTCCATTTTCAGAATCGGATGTAACTAAGGAAGAGCTGGTGTTGCTGTGTTTGTGCCATCATTGCAATCCCATCATTCCCGGTAATGGCGTGGCTGCGAGCCGAGGAGGAAGCCCATTTTCTCAGCATTTTCTTGCATTTGTGGATGTTGGTGTTGCAGTGCCTGGCCAGGTGCTACCTGACAACCCGGTGAATAATGTAGCGGGCACGGAGCTCCAGGAGGGAGAGTGGAGTCCCAGAATCCACCATTAAATATCACTGTCCACTCTTCCACAGGACGCGTCTGACATTTTACCTCAGCTGGTAATAGAGATGTAACCTTTAAGTGCTGAGTGTGACAAACCATTTCTCACTTTGCCTACAATCCACTCCCAATGTCCTCGGCTCACACACAGCACCAACACACAACCCATTACCCTGCAGCCCATCACCCTCGTCTTATGTTCCTCTAAAAGAGGAGAAAGTGCCCTACACCACCAGCAGATTACGCCTGATAGGGGTCGTCATAAAGACAAGACTGATGGACTTTTATACAACACTCCTGAGAAATGAAGGTGCCAAATTGGTTTCTTTACTGAAGATCTGCTTTAGATGTTCCTCTGAGAATCTTTCAGGGGCTGGAACCTCAAGTTTCTTCTTTTTCTTCTTCTTTTAGCTGCTCCCGTTTCAGGGTTTCCATCATCTGTCTTCCTGTCCTCCGCATCTTCCTCTGTCACACTTGCATGTCCTCTCTCACCACATCCATAATCCTCCTCTTTGTCCTTCCTCTTCTCCTCTTTCCTGGCAGCTTCATCCTCAACATCCTTCTCCTGATATGCTCCTCGTCTCTCCTCTGGACACGGCCAGACCAACAAACTCGCTTTTGTCTCCAAAAGTTTCTATATCAGTCAAATAGAACAGTTCTTCCTTTTCCAAATCATTGAAATGGTTATTCGAGAACTTTCTGGAGAAGGTTCTTTGGAGAAGGATTTTAGAGAATGTGGGAAGTTTACATTTTTACAGCATTTAGCTTTGCTCAGGAACCCAATGGTGGGATTTGAACCTGTGACCTCTTTGTCCATAAGAACCACTCGCTATAAAGCTGCTAGGACGGTGTGGAACCTTTACAGTCTCTTTTTCAAACTTGGTTCTTTCTGGAAATAAAAGCTTGGCTCGCACAGCCCTTTCGTGGCACCTTTTGTATTTTATTCATTTATTATTTTTTAAGAGTGCCATGTTTTGGAAGGACTGTCACAAGAGAGAAAAGATAAGCAAGGTTGTCATTTTGTAAAAGGAAGCTTTAATTTTCTTCAGCTGTTCTGTTGCAGGGTCCGTAATTACCAAGCCCGCTTATTGTTTTTATGCAGATGACTAAAGCAAACAGAAAATAAAAGCTTGCCTTCAACAATGGCATCAAAAAAGCACCTTCAGTGCAAACTCCGGCGGATTTTATACAACAGCACGTTTGTGAATTTGTTATTGAACGAGTGTGGAGCTCCGTTCTCAGGCGATCGATCTCTTAAGTTGTTCTGAGACCGCGCATATTTCAGGTGTTAATCCTGAAGCTTTTAACACTTTCATCCGGACGGAGACGGAGAAAAGTGCAACATGATGTCCTCCGGGAGTCGGCTGAAGGCTGCTGACTGCGGGAGAAGTTGGCAGGCTTTGGTAATGATCAGGCCATCGAACGCAGATCGATCAGGGGAATGTCAGAACCTGAAAGGCAGCATGTTGAACTCGAACCAGCCTGCATACTGAACAGTCCGACCGAATACCTGCGCTAGAAGAGAGGAATATCTGAGGATCACCGAAGGCCATCCTGTTTTGCCTAATTCGCAATAAAGTCATGGTGTGCAGGAAGCCCGAGCTCTTTCCTCCTGTTTCCACTGAAGAAGATGGTCGCCTGGTTGGCGTTTCAACTCAGACCCAAATCGAAGATGTGATTTATTTATGCATTTATTTATCTCCAGATTTCTCTCCTTCTTCCTCGCAAAGTTTCAAAGACGCCAGGACGGATATTGGCTGGGTTTTCATCTTCCGGCCATGACCTGTTTATTACAAAATCTAACATTCAATTTGGATGAAAGAGTTCCTCTCTCTGGCTCGGGACCTGCCTCGAGTACCCTTGGCGGACCGAATTGGTTTTCCTGCGAGAACAATAGAACAATAAATTAAAAAATGTGCGTTAAATTGAAATAGCATCCTCATCAATATTTGAATGGGAAGCGTTTTGCCGCTGCGACCAGAGCCAGTGAATAATGAAGAGAGTCAGCGCGACCTTAGGTTCCTGTCTCCATGTTACCATGGTGATTGGAGCCGCCACAGATTGGTCTGATCGAGACAAAGTTTGGAAAGTTCTGTGTTTGTTGCATTAAATCATACTGTGGCGCACCCCAGGTGTGGAGCAGGAAGGACACTCCGGCCGGGGTTGTCTCACTTTTCGTCCTAAGATCAAAGAATCTACATAAATTTTTGTGTTTTGTACAATTTTCTATGAAAATCTTCTTAGCTTTATTATAGCTGAGCTTAATTATTAGCATATTATAATCATTTACATCTACCCTATAATACATTTCATCCAATTTTTTAATAATCATCATTTTATTCTATTTTATATTATTTTATTTTCATCTAATTCAATTAAATGCAATTTCTTTTATTTTATTATAATTATGTTTAATATATTTTAATGTATTTAATTTTAATTACATTTAGTTTTATTTCTTTGCTCTGGCAAAAGATACATCCCTCCTAATCGTTTGTGCCGGCCCTGCAGCAGATAGGATTTTTTACCGTACCTCCTGATTGGCCAGAATTTGGCAGGTGTTTTCTGGACTGTAGCTGAAGCTTTGTGATTTATTTTTTTTTTCCCCCTGTTGTTTCCGGGCCGTTTTGGGAAGCGTTGGGAACGTGGAGGATGTAAGCAGTCTCCTGGGGCGAACCTAAGATGGCGCTCTGCGGGGAGCTCTTACAGTGGCGTCACCCTCAAACACTCCCCATAATCCAGATTACACACACACTCGCAGCTGCCGAGAGCGGGAATGAGCGAGCGGCACTGACATCCATTCAGGAACCAGGAAGCAAGCCAAACCTAGCAGGCCCCATGCTGCTGGGCGCAGGGGCGCATGTGTTCAGACGTTAACGTGCTACGACAGGCTATATCGCGCTGGCATAATCGCTCAATTCATAACTCCGTTCTGCTCCCAGATTTCTCACTAAACGTCCCAGCGTGAGCCGTACCCGAGCGCAGACTCTCGGTGGTGGGAATTTGTAGATTGCGAGGACAAAAAAACCCACTTCTGTTAGAAAAAGACCCTTTTTTGGCGTCCCCTAAAGAAGCATTGTCTTCCTAAAGCAGGGAACATGTACAGAAATTGATTTTATATGTAAAACAAGATTACACCCCTCGCTGAACATCAAAGTGAACGGAAAGTAGAACAGGAACCGAGCACGGATGTCACGAAGGGAAGGGAAAGGTCTGCAGTGACAGAATGGAGCTAGCGTCTCTAGTCTGGGTGGAAAATTCTGCAGCTCCTTCTCAGGAAGGGTTTAGAGAGCGCGGACTTTCGTCCGGGTCTGATTAGGTGAAAGCTGAAGCCTCTTTGAGGCGGAGAGACCAAAAATACACTCCCAAAGCATCTTGAGACGAGACGCAAGGACGAATGTGCCTTCGATGCACACTGGGAGAGCCTGCGAGCGTGCAGCAGAGGACGGCTCGTCCCTCGCTCGTGGCTCAGTAATAAATCTGCTCCACTCTCTCGGTTGTTTGCAGCAGCAGCAGGAGTTTAGGCTTATTAGTGCAGCAGCTGTAGTTTTTAGTGGGAATCGCTCGGCTGAGCGAGAGGTTTATTAGGGGAAAAGCCGTAACTCCATAAACGACCGTCTTCTTTTACACTCTCTTAACTTTGGGTGACTATGAGGTACAAGTACTCTATAATTACACCCAGTAACCCAACGCAGCCGACACGATGACAAAGACAGTCCCCAAAAAACAACCAGTATAAATTAGATCGTTACTTGGAGAAACGAGCTGGTAAATGTGAAGAAACACAGCAGTCGCCTTTAATTAGTAACGGAACCCGGAAACGTCTCCAAACAGCCGCTGGTTTTTTGGGGTTAAGACACACCACGTACCTGACAAAGCACTACTTATCTGGAACTGGATCAGGCTGTAAAAGAAAGCTGCACGCGATGTGTAAAATGTGTTTCGATATTTGACCTGTGAAAGTGAAAGTGAAAATGCCCGAAAATACCGAAAATACACTCGATCAGGCAGGATATTTTATTTGTGCCACTCGCTACAGTTTGATTTTTGTTAACGTGGCTCAGATTCGTTCACTCTCCAATTTTTCCTTTTTCTAAAATTTTTCAGCTTCAAGAACTCTCCACCGACGGGAGCCGTGTTACTGAGCTGGATGAGGTTAAATGTGCTGTTTATATTCCAGATTTAACCAGAGGCGTCCAAACATTTGCACATTACTGTGCTTTGTTAATTTATTCTTTTATTAGGCTTTTTATTTTTTAATTTCATAAAAAAAAGTTCATGTTTCTAGTAATTCTTCCAATTTTGCGAGAGCTGGACCCTCGTTTGGAGACCTTGTGTTCAGGCCTCCCTTTGGATTTACATGGTCTAGTCTTGGCTTCCCAAAGAAATTGGGCGAACACCGATCACATGATGAACTCTAACCAACAAGACTGGCTGAGTTAATGAAGAACTAATTGAGGTGAAGTTAATTAAACCAGCTAAAGCTAAATTATACACACTTCTGCACAAACTAAAGCTAAATCCAGACTGTGCTTTGCTAGACTGGTCTCTTTGGTCCCATTAGAGACTCCGGTAGTGGTGTGATTGTTTCTCTCTCTGACAGTGAGACTCAGCAGCTGAAACCCTGTGAAGCCAAAGCCATGATCGTTACCCCAGTCAGCCTCTTTCTCTCTCATGCCGTCTCTCTGGCTTTCTCTTTACCAGGCAGTGGAGGCTCTAAATGAGCCGGCGGAGTGGTTGGTATCGTGCTGTGGAAAAGCATTTCAGGATGGGCTGTTTTTTCTTTATTCCTCATTGAGCTGATCAAAACATGACGGTTAATACAAAAAAACAGAACAATTAACTTTGGTCGAATGAGTGACTACAGGTTCATTAACTTTTTCACACGGTTATTTATTCAGGTAGTGGGGAGCCTCAATTAATCAAACCAGTATCAAATATACTGTGCTTATGGTTGTCTTTGCACTCAACTACCTTCTCTTAGAGATCAAAAACATGAATACAAAATAGCGTTTGATACAAAAAGGAAACCTTTCATTCAATGTATTCTTAATATTCAGTGAAGACAACGCACGTGGTATGATTTGTGAATTAATGAAATAATATCAATTAACCTCCTGGGACAAGGTCTAGCAACACCCTGGCAACCACCTAAAAACCCAGGCCCAGATGTGACCCCGCCCCCAACATCCCAGGAAAGCTGAAACATTCGGAACATTGAATAACAACGTTCTTGTCCAGAAGGGGGCGCTGTGCTGCTCCAGTGAGGGCTCCAGTCCTTGTGCTTTGTCTTTTTGGAGACCGACCCAGAATTATAAACCCAACTCTGAACGTCTTCTAGGATTATTGATCCTTTTATTTATGTTGGAAACGTTGTTGTTGTTGTTAACATGGTTGTTAATCATCATGGTGCTCCGGTTTAGGGGTCGCCACAGCAGATCATCCGTTTCCATTTCTTCAGGTCCTCCGCATCTCTGCACCGACCACCTACATGTCCTCTCTCACACGTCCGTAAACCTCCTCATGTTTCCCTTTTTCTTTAAAGTCTATATGGGTTGATTAATTAGTTAGATATGCAAAGTTCTGATCGAACAGCAAGGATGTGGAAAAATATCCAATATCAGATAAAACTTCAATATTATTCATGCTGTGATCAGTGAGTTCCCATCTGGAAGAAGTTCTGCATCATTGTATTGAATCTTCATGCATGGTAGATCACCAGGATCTGCTCAGCTGGAGCTGCCCAGGTGAAATGGCATTTAGCCATTATGCTGCCCCCTGCTGGACCCAGTTCAGATCAGATCTGTCCCCAAACTGTTACCAGTTTTCAAAAGATGCTAAGACTGCCTTCAGTTCTTCAGCAACTCTACTTTCATCTTTGCACAGAAACATCTGTATTTTTTTATTAGCTTGTTTTAAACCTCTGTACTGGAATTTTGTAGCCTATTTTCATCCGTTACTGCGCTGGCTTGATCTCCTTAAATGGTGCCACGTTTTTCATGTTTTTGTTCCAAGCAGAACAAATAAAATCACAGAATTCAGAGCGATCTGGTAGCTGTGCGATGCAGAAAGTTGAGAAAATGAAAGATTTGAAGGCTCGTCTGAACCATCCTCCCGGGGAAGCCGGTTGGCCGCAACTCCACTCAGGGCCCCGAACACACACTCGTACCGCAAAGTACAGATGCTGTGGGTGTGTATGGCACCGTGTTGTGACACATTAAAACCTGCGATTCCGTGTTTTGCTTAATTTGGTGTTATGCCGTCTATGGGGGCGTGATTAATGCAGTGAAGGTGGTCTCGGGAGAAGGCCGCACCGTGTGGAACATATGTCCGCCTTAGCCTATTGTATTCCCCCTTCGTTTCAGCATCGTTACAATGGGAGAGTCATTAGTAAGGCATTTATCATATTCAAATGGAAACAATGCCCCAGATACAGCCGCCCGCCAGACGCACTCCGGCAGCAGCGTTTGCGTTACCCTGTCAGCTTTCTGCTCTAGCTGGAGTGTGTGATGTGTTCGAAGCCAGAAGCGGCTCACAGAGGACAGAACACACACCCTGTGTACTTGTTGTTGTTGTTGTTGTTGTTTTTTTTTTCTTTGCCTAATGCTGTCTGGTGTTGCCGCAGTCGGATCATCGCTGCCGAGCCGCTCCTTTTCTTCTCGGAGTCAGAAAATCAAAATTTACCCAATTGTCCCCCGTCTCCTCTCGCCGTGTCTGATCAGCCCAGACACTTTCGTCTCTTTTGGAGCTTTAACAAGTTCGCTAATGAGCATCTAAATTATCCCACACTCGCCTCGAACCGTGTGGAGGTGTTCAGCAACCTCTAATGGACCTGCTAACGTGCTTGAACACAGAGCTTCCTCTTTAGATATTTCTCTTATGATTCTATAGGTTTTGTACTTACATCTCCAACGATCATTTACTGATGTCTTTAATGAACGAGTAGCTTCTATTCTAGTGTATATTAGTGTTTATTGTGGTGTTTATACACTAATATCTCCTATTCTAGTGTATATTAGTGTTTATTGTGGTGTTTATACACTAATATCTCCTATTCTAGTGTATATTAGTGTTTATTGTGTTTATACACTAATATCTCCTATTCTAGTGTATATTAGTGTTTATTGTAGTGTTTATACACTAATATCTCCTATTCTAGTGTATATTAGTGTTTATTGTGTTTATACACTAATGTCTCCTATTCTAGTGTATATTAGTGTTTATTGTAGTGTTTATACACTAATTTTCCCACTGATTGATAAGACTGTATTTATATGTATATTGTATTTGATGTTATGCTAATTAATAAAAAGCAGCTTTTTAATCCAATCAAGTTCAATTGTTCACACATTTCTTATATAGCCACATTTCTGCCAGTCAGTGTTTTTACCTGGCACACATCAAACGTCGAACCTCATAATTATTTTGGACGTTCCATTACACACTTCTGTGCTGCCGCTATTATTTCAATTAAACTTCATTTCTTTTAAAATGAACGCCTCTGGGCAGCATTCAAAGAGACAAAGAATGGTCCGTACAGATCAGTGATGATCCAGATGGAATATTTGGACTGAGATGGGTTTTAAAACTGAAGGCGAGTGAAAAGAGCCAAGGGGACGGGTCTTGTTCGGGATGGCTTTATTGGCGAAGGGTTTATAATGATGGTTTTTTCTGCACTTATACGGGAGGGAGTAACGTTAATGTGATTTTGTTGGTAAATATCCCTCCACTAATCCACTTAATGTCTAATAAATGTCCTGCAAACTGGAATAAATCCCCTCGCTGACATCGCAGTGCCGTGTAAACCCATCAGCAGGGCGCTATAAATCAATGGACTCAAGTCTAGTGCATTTTAATTAGGTGGCGAGCGACGGCGTTGTGTTTGCATTAGCTGAAGGCTAAGCTGAAGGTGATGGTTCACATTAGCGCTGGATGTGAGACAGCGGAGTGGACGAACACTGTGGTTTAGTGCAGAAGGCCTTTATGAAATATTCACAGTGTTTGCAGTCTGACACATTCAGGTCACAGACATATACGTCTAAAATACCACAGCGCCTCAATAATGAATCAGCGTCAGCGTCACACTTTCTTATGTGTGTTTGGGTGTGTTTAAGGGCCTGAGAGGGAAAAAGAGACCGAGATAAAGACAGACGGAGAGAGACAGAGACGGCCCAGTCCTGTTTTTCTGTCCTATCTGTCCTGTACATCTTTTTACATGTAATAACATAGTAATTACACAGTTTATAACGCTCCTGTGTCAGTTTAATTTTTTTTTACTTTCATTCCAGTTACTTTCATGTCAGGAAGTTACAAAAGTAACAATTCCACAAACGTTCTTTTTCCTTTTTTGGACTCACATCAGTAAGCTGAAATTAGATTCAGATCAAGTATCTCCTCACTCGCTAATGAGGTCGGCAAGGGAAGGTGTAGAATCTTCTCTTTCCACACGGACTCTCTGATCTTATAACAAAATGAAACTTTTCTTCATTAGTTTAGTTGATTATATATATAATTCACAGGAATAATGATCAAAATCCCAAAAAATCAAAACCCATATTAAAAAGCTTTGCTCATTTCCAATTCCCAGAGACGACCGTACACCATACACTCATTTTTATTGTAGTTCAGAGTCATCGTTTATTTATTTTAAATGAAAATGAAAGAACGGGACTATTTTGTAAGAATGAACCCCAACGGAATACCTCTCTGTGTTTAACCCGCCATCCAGCAGGAGGCAGCCATATCCACCACTCAAGGAGCAGTGATGGGGGCGGTACCTTTATCAAGGGAACTTCTGGGTAATCTTCTGGTCCAGGATTCAAACCCACAATCATGCGCCCTGGTCCTAAACATTAGACCACTACTGCCCTGGAAAGTGTTGTAGAATATATTTAACTGGCCAAACATTCAGCCCCAGACAGTTCGCTCTTCATCTTGAACCCCAAGTTTGGGAGAAAGTTTGCTCATCTGGCTCAATAAGCCTCCCTCGGTCCAGGCCGTGCTCGTCTCTTGTAATGATGCTTTACCTGGTGTCCCAGAATCAGCAGTGAAACCCCATGAAGCTATGGGCCTGATGTTCAATCAGCCAAAAAGGCCACCTCCACTGGCTGCCCAAGGCAGATTCAAGACTTCAGGCTGGATCTACACTCAACAACCTGAGCTCATGAACGCGAGGTCCAGATGGTAGAACATCCATCAGACCAGAGCCATCTTCGAGAATCTCATGTGGTTCTTCTCATTAAAATCCTAACACGTCTCAGTTCCTCTCTATCTTCTGTTTTCTCCTGTGGGGGACTGATCAGAAGATTGTGGGTTTCCCAGTTAGTGAGGAACATTTGAGCAAGGTACCGTGCTCACCTCTGCTCCCTGGGATGTGGCTGCCCCCTGCTGAATGGTTTCTATGAAGGGCTTTATACAGAAAAGCATTTTGTTGTGGTGTTCGTGAAGACAGTTACTTTCACTTTCACTCCTTCCCGTTTGTGGTTCCCCATTGGTAGAACAAGCCATCGGAGCAGAGACGTCCTGGAGAATCTCTTGTGAGGTCTCTTACTGAGAAAACAGCAACCGCCCTCCAGCCGTTACTCTCGCTGTGGTACACTTCCCCTCACTCTCCCATTAAACTCAGTCTGGATTATTCAGGTTTATCCTGAATATCCCAACAGTTGCTCAGTGTTAGCGGTTTGTGTCTAAAATGTTGCAAAATTAATCATAAAAAGGCAAGTTTTTTTCTTCCTGTAGCATTCAGCCCTGAATGTTGAGTCTGAACATTGCTTACAGGTAAAATATCTCGTATTTTTACTACTCTAACTGGGCTGGAAAGGTGGCCTTGCAGCCTGTGGGTCTGAGTACCTGGTGAAGCCTGGTTTAACGGCGAGTCCTGAACGGGGCAGGTGTGGCAATGATGGATTGAAGTGCTTAGCGGAGCACTAGCGGCCGGGACAGAGAGTAATCGCTGTGTACTGAGAGCAGGCCAAAGTAAGCAGAACAGATACATCAAGATGAAATGAACAGCGGAGTGGTGCGGGGTCAGACGCTCACAAATCCACACATATTTACACATGACAGAGGTTTCCCCTCGTTTCCTATTGTTCCCACTAGCGTCCTGTCCTCCGTTCGCGAGCCCGTCATGTGATTAATGGCTCTGGCCACGAGGTGAGTTGTTTTGCATTGCAATTTTGGGGGAAAAAACTAAAAAAAACATGACGACTGCCTCAGTGTGAATTATACACCTGTAAAAATCCGCCGGTCGTTTATGTAAAAGGCAAATTTGCATTCTTTATGAAAGCATGCATTTCTTTCTGCTTTTCTAATTCATCATTGGGTCTGCAGTTGTTCCGAGCTTTTGGTGCAGCTGCTCGTAACGTCATAGTTTATAAATATGTTTACATTTATTTATTTATATGTATATGGGACTTTTTTGGGGGTGTTCAATTCTGCAACTACACCTTTGGAAGTGTGGAAGAGTGGAGAAGTGGTAGTGAGACAAGCTATGTTATATGAGATAGAGACGATATATGAGACCAGCTATGTTTTACGGGTTGGAGACGATATTTGAGACCAGCTATGTTATATAGGTTAGAGATGATATGAGACCAGCTATGTTATACGGGTTGGAGGCAGCAGTGAGACCAGCTGTGTTACACGGGTTAGAGACGATGATGAAGGTGTTAAAGATGTTGAGATTTGTGTCAGGAGGGGATTAGGCACGAATTAGAGGGATGGACGGTTTGGAGACAAAGTGAGAGAAGTGAGACTGTGCTGGTTTGGACGTGTCCAGAGGAGAGACGAGGAGTGTATCAGGAGAAGGATGTTGAGGCTGGGATTGTTGACTGGATCAGTGTCCACCCTCCAGCCGTTGCCCTCACTGAGCTCCTCTCGCTGCTGCTACACACTTAACACACTCCAGGAACTGAAGACACAAGAAGAAAGACCTGCTTGGACCTTCGTACTCATCCCTCTCATCAGCCATGGATTCAGCGAGAGGCTCAGCCTTTCTTCAAATCGACGAGCAGTAAAGAAATGAAATATTTAATCAAAATATAAATTTGCTCATTTTTACCCCCAAAAATCAGACAGATCGAAATCTTCATAAGTGGTGACGGCACAGCTGCTGTTTCTGGAGTTTACCAGCCTTTAGTCTGTGATGTGCACATAAAGCGTCCATCTTCCTTGAGGACCTCTATTAGTGGATGTTCTACTGCATCAGCGGCTTCTGTCTGGTGTCCAATATTCACTGCTTTCCGAGTTCACGTTAGAACAAACTCTCCAAAGTCCAGCTTATGGAAGCTGCTATTCTAAGAAACGTACCACCAAAGAAGGAGGGCGAGCACAGAAAGAACAGAACAGCAGGTCATCCAGCTGAATCACAGGCCCCTTGTTTCGTCTGATGCTTCTGTTTATGAAAAGGTTCAAACTGCAGCCCAGTGATATTTCAGCTCTGGTCGAGGTATTTCCAGAGTTGGCCACAAGATCGGAAGGTTGTGGGTTCAAACCCCTTACCAGTAGGTTGCCCTGAGGTACACTTGAGCAAGGTACCGTCCCCATCACTGCTCCCCAGGTGCGTTCATAGCTGCACGGTGTTTGCATGGGTTAAATGCAGAGGTCCATTTTGGGGCAGCGGTTAGGGAGTTGCCCTGGATCAGAAGATTGTGGGTTCAAACCCCTTACCAGTTGGTTGCCCTGAGGTACACTTGAGCAAGGTACCGTCCCTGTCACTGCTACCCAATGACAAGGGTAGTCACTTTCACTTTTGTCTCATTCCGTCTGTCCTGCACCAACAGCGAACCGAGGGATCGATCTTGGAAAATAAAAACATCCGTTCCAATGTATTTCAGCTAAGGTTCGGAGCGTGTTCTGCAATTAAGACGAGAAAGGAGAGATATTTGGGGTAAAATGTAGGAAGGAAAAGGTCAAAAGTTCCCAAAAAGTAGTTACTGCTACTGTTTCTGTTGGAATACTGAGCTCCATGTAAACCCAGCCACTGTTATTGAAGAGGAATTGTGCTCCAGCGGCGGGCGAGATTGATGGGAGGAAATGCCTATAAAAATGAATTCTATGTAAATATTTTGTAAATGTAAGATCCTCGATCTGTGCTGATAACGGAATGCTGTTGTTGTTGGGCACTTCGTGGAGAATGACAGACCTCCCGGGACACAAATCCAATGCATCTCCGGTGCCGCTATGCAGATTTTTCAGCCAGATAGTTTAAAATTATTACATCTGCGTTTGCAAATGCGTTGGGGAGGTCTGAGGGCGAGTGTGTCTGGAATGGAGAAATGGATGGCAGGCACGTTTAAGCAGAGGAGCACATAAAGCCCCCATTAGGAAGGCCATTATGAGCCTGATGGAATTCTCACTTAAACGGAAAGCCGCGAGCTCGGAGCTTTTCCCTGAAAGCTACTTTAAAAAAAAAAGGCCGTTTCAGGACGAACACACGCTGCCAAGCAACTGCCACGACGAGGTGCTGCGAGGAAATTTAAAGGACTTCCTCTGCCGTTGCTGTGGGATTTAATGGACGGCTCTATTTCCGCCGTCAAACCCGCCGAGCTCAAGAATGAATCCTGGCGTTCACCTGTTCGCCGAGCCCGCAAACAATGCCGTCAAACTGAAAGTGAAATTTTTTGTTTTGTTTTTCTCTTTATTTTATGTAACCGTGTGGAAACACAGCTGGGTTCTATACTTCTATACTCTGAACACATCTGAGATGATCCTCCATTATCTTTATCCTCCATCACCTTCCCACCATCCAGACCGTCTCAGACTAAACGGACACAAACACAGAAGAGACGTCCCTCTGTGTGTCCATCGGTGCAGGACAGAGTGAAGGAGAGTGAGAGAGAGGACAGGGAGAGTGGACGGTGGAGTTCAGGGTGTGTGGAGTGTGTGTCCGTGATGGAGAACTAGTAGAGACGGTGATGAAAGTGAAGCGGTGAAGTTCATGTGGATTATTTTCAGTAGATTGTTTTTATTGGAGTTGAAGTTCGAGGCTTTAATAGTCTTTAATTCTATTAATATGGAGTGAGATTCAGTTCACTTTCAGCACAGACAGACACTCCAGACGTCCTTCAGAGGAGACACGTCTCACTTTATATATTTAAAAGCCTTTTACTTGAGTAGAGAAGCAGAAGACAATCATTTTACGGTGGTGTATCAATATTTTGATGGCATGTTTACTTTCTGAATGCGTCCGCAGTGCCAGACGGCGTCTCTGTGCTTCCGAGCCACCATCCACTTCAACTTCACGTGAAGATTTTCAAGGGCACCAGAAGAGACTCCTGATTGCATTTCACACTGTTCCTAGCATTAGCATTGGCCTGGATGCAATCAGGGAGGTGGTAATTGGCACTTCCGATGTTATTGGGGGGGTTACAGAGCGAAAAAACAAAAAAACAAAGGGGCTTCCTCGACTGCGAGTGTGGGGTGTTCACCGGAGGAGAAGCGTATTAGGAATGATGATATGTTCTCCGAAATTAATTGGTGGTTTGTTTTATCTGCGCCCAGTGATGAGAAGCCAGTCGCCGCTGAACATTATCTGGTTATTCGGGACACGCTGGCTTGATTTCCTTTGAATTAATCCCGAGCGAAGCCTTTGGTGTCCCAATGAAAGGACACTTTCTGCTCCGCGTCCGGAGCTTTGGTGCTTCCACTGAGGAATTCCTGGAATAGGGCAGCCTGAATAATCATGGCCTGCTTTCATGCGCTCTTTCCTTGTCTCTCTCTCCGGTTCTCCTCGGGTTCCATCCATCATTCAGCTGCCAGCGGCCATTACTGTCGCCGCTGATGGTGTTTGAATCGGCTGGCTTAGGCCAGCTTTGATTCCCGCTCTTCAAAAGGAGGGGAAAGAACACCTACCGCTTTCTTCTGTTCCGTTAGCCGGGGTGATTGATTTGGCACTTGTAGGAGAACTTGTTGTGTTGGAGCTGCCGGAGAGCTCGGAAGAGTGGGGTTAAAGCAGCGGCGCGAGGCAGGGCTTTAGTGGATTGTGCTATTTCGAGTGCGGCTCGGTCGGAGGCTGACTGGAAGAGGCAGCGTGTTCATTATTCAGGAGGCAGCACCGTTTTACACGCCAGCCCGGCCTGTCGGGCCCGGATTACCTTTGTGCATTACAGGAGCGTGCCGGAGCGGCTCTTTCAGACTTTAGCCCGAGGCGGCTAACCACACCGAAATCAGAGCCGCAGAGCCGGACGGGGTTTGCTGTCGGGCGGCCGCGGGACTGGGGACGTTATGATGTGTGTTACGACAGCGCGGCGACGGCACCGGTTCAGATGGGTTAAAAGTGTAGTCAGCGCATTTGTGTGAAAATACATTATAGTGGGGAAGAAGAAAAAAGATGATGCGCTACATTTACTTCAGTACATCATGAATAAAATAATATTCATGAATAAAATATTTTACATCAGTGCTGTTCATGCCAAAAAAAGTCCAAAAGATAACATGGAAGTCGATGGAATTACCAGGTTTCTGCAAAAATCTTATCTTTTCGGATATTTTATATACGTTTGTGTTATTTTTATATATATATATATATATATATACACACAGTAGTGTGCAAAAGTTTTAGGCAGGTGTGAAAAAATGCTGTAAACAGAACGCTTTCAGAAATGGAAGTGTTGATCATTTATTTTCATCAACAAAATGCAAAGTGAGCGAACAAAAGAGAATCTAAATCAATTATTCATATTTCTGAAAACATTCTTTGTTTGCAGCATTTTTTCACACCTGCCTAAAACTTTTGCACAGTGCTATATGTGCACTGTATGTGTGAGAGAAGAGCACCCCCACCACCCTGATTAGGAAAAACAGCTCAGGGTATGGATGGATAGATGGATTGATGGATGGATGGATGGATGGATGGAAGGGTTACCAATAATGAAATTCTTCTTGAATTCTTCTCGATGAATTGTATCTGTGGCTTAACTAACTCAGGAATTATATATGACTGGAACATGTATAACTTCTATAACGACACATAGTATCAAAGAGAAAAGTTATTTATTAACAGAAATAAGAAGATAAATGAAAAATGAAATAATCCTAACCTATAATTGAACTGAATATCTGTTTATATGTGTATCAGTCCGAACGTACCCACCGTATCACTCTTCTTTGCGAGGTGTGATATTTCCCGGTAATACGCTCATCCATGGAGGTATCGTTTAATAAGCTTCTCGGAGGGACGACCAGGACTTGACATTTACTGCATCTTAATTGCTTAAGCTCTTATAGAGGAGAGTTCAGGGCTTGTCTTACGATGCACAAAGAGTTATAAATTAGCTTCATTACCGAGCAAAAATGATCCATCAATACAAGCTCTCCTTTTAGGCGCGGCCGATTCGACGGAACTAATAGCAGCAGGCGGTGAGAGAGGGCTTTAGATGCTTAAGGGAAGATGAAAATGTTTCTGCCGGCCAGCCTATCAGCAACATCTCCATTAGCCTGGAGCAGACACAACACGCCGAGCCGCCGGGGTCATTCGGTTTCCCCCGCCGCTCTCCACACGGGAGAAGTGATTTGTTTTCCGTCTGTATTAAAGCAAAGGCCTCAATCTCTTCAAAAGAGGCTTTAGCATTTAAATTGGCTGATCCAAGCACATTTCACCTCCGCCGTTTTTAACAGTGTTCGCATCGATGAGACGCTCGCCGTGATGCGTGTGGGTGTGTGACCTTATCTGGCAAAACAAGACACACTCTTTGATCTCCGTCATGTTTCTGATGCTCTCCATCTTCTTTAGAGATTACATTTCGGCTTCTTTTATGTCTAAATGTACTTAAATGTGATGCATTCGTCATGTCATTTATTGAAGAGCCTGTATCTGATGTATGTGGTTTTCTTCATCCCACAATCAGCTATAAGATTAAAACATCTTGTAGGTCCATCAAAAGATTCCCCTCAAGGCATGGACTCTAAAAAAAAAAAAAAAAAATAATAATAATAAAATAGGTTGTGGTACCAAGGGATTAGATCCTGGATCAGACTTGTGCACAGCATCCCACAGATTCTGGGAAAGTTGGTTTTCTTGTGGAAAGAGGACACTGCCATTAGGGGACACTGTCACCTGAAGGGGGGAACTTGGTCTGCAGGACCCAAGGTTTCCCAGCAGATCATTGTCCAGAGCACCGCACTGCCTCCCGTAGTGTTTCCTGATGTCTCTTCCCCAAGTGAGGACACAAACACCCGGCCGTCTGTTGTCCTGCGAGACTGTGACGCTCCGGGTTCCTCTCACCATCCAAAGACGTGCACGTCAGGTGGAATGGTGACACTAAATTGTCCCCTAGGTGTGAGCGTGTGTGAGCTGCATGTCCATGGTATGTCCCCACCTTTCGCCCTTTGAGAGCTGGGATAGACGGTAATGGTCCTCAATTAGGACGAGTGAGTGAGGTTTTGGGACATCTGCTTACATTCACCACCACTGGAAAGAACTCTGAATTGCGTGAGAATTTAGAAGAAGAAACAAAACGATTGATGAATGTGTGACTGAGCTAAAAAGCTTTGATTGGAGAAACCTAGCGTCTGAAGCTGCGAGTCGGCCGGATTGACTGCAGAGCGGGGCAGATGTCAGGAGCTAAACAGAAATCGCTGTGACAGGTGTCATGCCATATTGATGATGGGGTTAAAATAGGCCTCGCTGGCAGGTGCATTAAGTAAAGTGTTGGAGAACTAGCATGGAAAGCCCTCTGCTTTCAGCTTCTGACACAAAGAGGTCACAGAGGCTATGACTTTGCGCCTCGGCAACCAGCGAGATCCAAGATCGCTCGCTCTTTTATTGGTCGTGTCCATTAGGGATGTGTTCAAAATAGACCTCTGACAGGGAGGGAGCTGCTCTCTTTCCCTGTCAGACGTCAGTAGTGTTGAAATTTTAAAGGGCCTGAATACTCAAAAAGCAGATTTCACTCACCTTTTTTCTGTCTGTGGAGGTCCACAAACACTGTTTAGGTTTTAAAATGCAGCCCCAGTGCAGGCTTGGAAATTAAAGGGTAAATACAGCAGGTTTCACTGTTTTTGTGACGTCATAACAACCAATAATTCAGCATCTTCCTGCAGAAACATGAGGATGGGATTAAGCATTACAATTTCAATGCTTTGGAGCTACAGAAACACCCATCCCATTGCTCCTCCCCAGCCGAATTTTAGACTTGGTGCTCTACATTAGGACCGTTGCCAGTGTGCTACCTGAAAATGGAAATTAAAGGGTAAATACAAATTATTTTGGCCTGTAGAAACCTGAACAGTTCTCTAGAATTGGATTAAACTTCCCAAGCTTTGTAGCAGAGAAGCATTACAAGTTTTAGAGCTGGTGCTCTACATTTGTACTGGGAGCATCGTCCTGGATCCTTCACAACCCAAACGTAGGCACTGTGCAGTGCCAGGTGGTGGGGAAGTGTCTACCTGAGCTCTTCAGTGCCATCCTGCTGCCAGTGTTTATCTGTAGGTGTAAAAGCAAAACGTCTGCCCATGTTTAAGCATTAAACTGACACTTTTGCAAAAACAAAATACAACCATGCCACCATTGTGAAGCCTGAAGTCTCTCCGAGCTTCCAGCCATGCAGGAGACTTTAACAGCCCCAGCCCACGCCGCGAGAGCCGGTTTATCATGCTGCGAGCGTAACACGGCCCACAGTCTGTGATCACATTACCGTCTAATTCTGCAGCAGACTAATGACTCACAAACATGCAGAGTGGCTGCGTCCGATTAGACTGTAAAACAGGCTTTAGCGCAAGCTGCCTCGCAAAAGATGGAGGGCTAATCACAGCACATTGCATTACATAAGTTCATACAGAGTTCAGTAAAAGAAGTTCCACCACAGGAAATCATGAGGCACGTTATTATGAGTGATTATTATTAGGAGTCATTAACGCTGTTAATTGGGACTCTGAATAATTTGGGTTCATTCATTGAACGATGACCTCACAGATATCGTGTTATTGTAAAGTGAGACCGCGTCGGTTTGGACGTGTCCAGAGGAGAGACGAGGAGCATATCAGGAGAAGGATGTTGAGGATGGAGCCGCCAGGAGTATGGACAAAGAGCTGGTTTATGGATGTGGTGAGAGAGGACATGCAGGGGGACGGTGTGAGAGAGGAAGATGCAGAGGACAGGAAGACATGGAGACAGATGACCGGCTGTAGTAACACAATATGTGTTACTATAGGAGTGTTCAGGACTGGGAGCAGGACTTGTGGATGGAGAGTAAATTTCAGCGATTTGGGGGAAGCGAAGGGTTTACGTGGGACGGCAGATGGAGGGAAAGGGCAGCACAGAGTGTGTTGTTCCTGCGGTGAAACATGGCGGCGGATCGGCGATGCTCTGGGAACGTTTTGGGAGGAAGATCTGGAGACTTTAGTCCAAATGAAAGGATCAGGGAGAAGATTCTCACTCAGTCAGTCTAAATAAAGCACAACGGCTTGAACATTAAGTTTCTTCTGTATGATACAATGTTCTCTGTGGTTCTTTACTTCTATAAGGAACCCTTCTGAAATCTAAAATGCATCTAATTAGGTGTATAAACCCAGTGTTCATTGTGAAATTAAATATTCAGCCACATATTCAGACAAATGATTCTTTTTTGAATTACAGGGCTGTAATGAAACCCCATGTTGCCCCATCAGCCTGGTTTCCCATATTTGATGTCACGTCCTGTGGAGGCCTTCGGAAACATCCTCCACAGTTCACTCTGTCCTTCCAGAACCTTCACTAAGATTAACACACTTAAGGGAGGGGAAAAAACTGCCTTTCATTAAGTTTTGATTTGATTTGCAATCGGATCAACAGAGATGGCCCTAGAATGAAATTCCTCAATGTCAAGTTGTCATGCCGAGAGTCAACGAGATGCTTTAGTGGACCCCCTGTGATTAATATTGCATTCGTTCTGCCGAAATGACATCGTCTCATTCCTAATGCTGCCGCTGATGTCTGTCTATCAGAGGATATTTTAGGAAGCATCTCCATTTCGCTTCATTGGAAAGCTGAAGCAGCTCTGCAGACGGCGCCGACTCCGCGGCGAGGCGGCTGGAGAGAAGGTGGTTAAAAGAAACACTGGAATGACCTGCGCGCACATTTTATTTGATAAACATTCAGGTTTCAGAGTCTTTAACGTTTTGGATTGACTGATGGCGCTGGATTGGTTCCCGATTCAAATGAATTCTCCGAATATTCACTCGCCTGATGATTGTGCGCACAGCGTGTGTGATATTTGTCGTATTGGACTTGAGCATTAATTCTGCTGCAGAAAGCATCTGCAAGTTGTTATGAAATCCATCAAAAGTTGGTTCTATACGGAGCGAGTCGATCAATGAAGAAAAAGATGCACTCATCACGTCTCGAAAGGACCAGTTCGAGTGAAGACGACACCTCATTCAGAAATCTCTCAGTGGTCAATGTTTACCCTGATTACACTTGCATTAGGGAATAAAAACACATGCATTCGCTTGATTACCTGGTGTTTGGTTTTGCACAACAAAAGGTCGCCTCTCTCTTTCTCTATCTCAATCTCTCACTCTCTCTCTCTCTCCCAATCACTCGAGAGGGTAAGAGCGATGGGTGAGACGCATCTCCTCAATGCGTGAAAACGGAAAAATTTCCACCAGAAGCCATAATTGTTATTCATTTTCCCCTCCAAGCCTTTCATTAGCCATCATCAGGCCCCGAAGAACAAAAAACATGTTCCGATAAAAATCTGTTCAAATTCATAAATATATTTCTGAACCGGTTTTCACTCGCACGTCTCCCTCAACCTCGACAGGTATAATGATGAAAGCGCCTGGATTGGGTTTCAAATCAAACCTCGGCATCAGAATAAAAACAAATCACGCAGCGGAACAATGTGACAGTTCTCTCTTTCCACCAGTTTAACCTTGTTCTGTTACCTGTTCTCGTATATTAGTGTTTATTGTGTTTATACACTAATCTCCTATTCTAGTGTATATTAGTGTTTATTGTAGTGTTTATACACTAATATCTCCTATTCTAGTGTATATTAGTGTTTATTGTAGTGTTTATACACTAATATCTCCTATTCTAGTGTATATTAGTGTTTATTGTGTTTATACACTAATATCTCCTATTCTAGTGTATATTAGTGTTTATTGTGGTGTTTATACACTAATATCTCCTATTCTAGTGTATATTAGTGTTTATTGTGTTTATACACTAATTTCTCTAGAGTACACTATAATAGATATTAATGTATAAATACAATGAACACTATATATTTAATATATTTATATATAATATACCAATAACACTTCTTATAATATTGTATAGTGTATATCCGTTATTGTAAACGTTAGTGCCTCAAAACAAAGAAATGCTTCTTGCTGAAGATGTCTTATTTTCAGATGTGCACAGATTTGTAATACAAATAAAACATAAATAAAACAAGACAGAAATAAATTCTGCGGATGCGGGGAGGTCCATCCGGCGCACTGGAGACCTGGTGGGTTCTTTGGCTCTGAGGAAGCTATAAATCTACCATAATAGTGAGCCTTCCTGCCATGACAGCCCATTCAGGAGGCATTCGGAGCCCAACTTCAGAGAGAGGCAGGAGCATTTAATCAAAGTGTCAGTCTGTAGCAGAGCTGAAAGAACGAAGAAATATCCCTCCTTTCTGGAGGAACAGCAGGATGTAGAACACACTCCCAAAAAAGGAGGTGAACCTAAATTGATCTTGGACTTTTGTCTCCAGAACAAGTCGATCGAAAGGCCCAGCTTTCGCTTTCATCATTCATCGTTTCACATTCGCCTCCCCGAACGGCAAACGGCAGGAGGTGTCAAACCCCAACCCTCAAAAAAAAAAGGTCCCGGCTGACACCGGACGTCAGTTATTGGTGTTAAACTTAAACACAATCTCGGTCGGAAGACATCGTCCCACACGGCGTCTGTCTTGCCGATGCTGAGAGCTAACATTTCATTCCGCTTTGTCAGCCATTGATTTTTATCTGCTTGCTCTCTGTCTAGAAAAATGTCTTTGTGCTCAGCGACGTCCAAACAGATCACACCACGTCCAACCTCATATCCCAACGAGGGCTCCTGCAGGATGTACGTGCAAAGAAATTCAGTCATTTCACGCTCGGCTTTGCGTGATATTGAAGTTTTTCTTGACTTCTGCTCGGCTGGAATGGAGGAAAGAAGCTTCACTGCTTTGAGAAGAACAATTAAGGACCTCCTAAGCCAAGGTCACCTTCTCAGCACCTCTGCACTTTTGGGATTTCCGAGAGTTACAAATGAAGAGCTTAGAAATGTGTTGTTTTCAGAAACACAGATTTCTTTTCGATATAACCACATCGCAATTTACACTCCTGATATTCTATATCCTGATGTTTCCTGATATTATTTCATCTTGTAATTTAAAAAAATGACCAAAACATTCAAACATTTGTAGTTGCTGAAGTTCGCTAAACTTCATTTCAGGACTGTAAATGATTTTATATTTGTATTATCTCAATTGCATGTTATGAAAAAAGTGAAAGTGACTATTCTTGTCATAGTGAGAACCCAGCACAGCACACAGTGAACCACAAAGAAATTGGACCTCTGCATTTAACCCATGCACACAAATACACCCCGTGCAGCAGGGGGCAGTTATGAAAGCGCTTGGGGAGCAGTGACGGGCACGGTACCTTGCTCAAGGGTACCTCAGGGCAACCTACTGGTAAGGGGTTTGACCCCACAATCTTCTGATCCTGTGGCCGACTCCCTAAACCCTAGACCACTGCCACAGTTTCTTAAATTGTCATTTTTTTAGAATAACTGGTAATGAATTATATGCAGGAAATTATTTATGCAAAATGTACCAAAAATATTCTAGACAAAATTAAAATACACGTTATAATATTGTATAAATGTATGTAACAAATGAAGTAATCAGAATTTTGTTTTGACATCACCTGTCAATAGAGAACATTCGATGTTATTAATCTGTCACACAATTGTGTCATGATTTAAGAGCAAACAAAAGTTTATTTTTATATTATATACATATTTCCACAAAGTGGTGCAATGAAAGGCCTCAAATTCAGATCAGGATGAAACATCTCCTCGTCTGCTGCAGTTCCTCCACTCGTTCCTGTGGCAGAAAAATCCGAAGCTGCAGCAGGACCACCGTTAACGGCAGCAGCGCCAGCGACTTATTTAGCGCCAAACTGAAACATTAATGCCGAGGAGGAGTGAACGCATGACTGAGTGAAGCTGAGAAACTCACAGCAGCTGGTTCTCATCTCGCCGCCACACCTGGAGGCACTTCCGTCGCCGCCACAGCACAAGGCAGCTTCCACGACAGCCGCTTCCCTTCTGCTGTAATATTAAAGGGCCCATATCATGGAAAACCAAAGCTTCCTTTATTTTTTATTTATTTCTTACACAGAACACTTTAATTCGGGATGTAAACCACTTTAAAGTTTCAGACGGTTCATCCAGTCCATATTTGGGCTGTTCAGCTTGGGATGCTGAGAGAACCATCTGTGACATTAACCCCCTTCTCATGTGGTTCCAGGTTCTCCTGTCAGTTTGGGAGATATTAAGCAGTAAGTAGACAATCAGTTCTAGAAGTCGATGCTGGAAGCAGGAAAAATGGACAAGTGTGAAGATCTGAGGAACAAGCTGGTTCAGAACGTCTCCAACACGACAGTCTTGGGTTTTCTAGGCTCATAGTGATCAGTATTGTCCAGAAGTGCTCCAAGGAAGGAGGACTGGTGACAGATACAATGTCATGGACATCCAAGAGAGTGAAGACCTGTCTGGTCCCACAGAAGAACCGAGGCAGCACAAACTGCTCAAAAAGTTCTGGTTCTGATAGAAAGGTGTCAGGAAACCGAAAACTCTCTATGGAGCTGCAGGCCAAGTGTCCATACTGACCACCGTCCACCATCGAAAGCTCCTACAGTGGCCATCAGAACTGGACCATGGAGTGATGGACGGTGGGCTTGTTCTGATGGATCACGTTCTCTCTCAGGATGCCCGATGGGAAGCTAGTGGAGACAGTAAGATGCTCTTTACAGTGATCTACTGGGGGAACCTTGGGTCCTGCATTCACATGGATGTTACTTTGACACCTAAATGTCTCTGCAGACCAAGTTCCCCCTTCTCTTTCATCAGCACCACACTCCCTCACACCGCACACACTGTTTGAGTAACATGGTGCTCCTCCATCTTTCCCAGAACCTGTGGGATGTTCCTAACTAGTCTGATCCAGGGTCGGAAGTCTTGGTGCTACAGCTGTCCTTCAGGGCTTTGGCGGCGTCCATGTCTCTGTTTGAAGGACCTACACAATGTTAGGCAGGAGATTTAAATCTCCCAGCTGGTTGCAGGATGAAGGAAGACACAGATCCTTTAATATGTGATGTCACGTATGGATTCCTGGAAAAGATCATGCTGTTCAGGAACGCTTGGAGATGTTCCTCCAAGTTCCTCAGATAAACGAGTCTGATGCAGGGCCTGTAGATTCTACACGCTCAGGGCTTGTGGAGTCTTTGATGTTTCCTGCATGATTTAAGCACGGTGGTTTTAATGTAATGGGTGATCAGTGTAAATAAAACAGCGTTAAGCTGCTTTCACATAGAATAAAAAAATTAAACTGCTCGTCCGGACGCGAATGTCTTCTGTCTTTTCAATTTTGCGTTGCAGCGCAATGAGCGGAGAGAACTCCTCCCTGCATAATAATCCAGAAATAGACGGGTGGAATGGACGGCTTTTCTCCTTCTTTTGCATGTGAATAGTCCAAATATTGAATTTGCAGACTGTGTGTGTGTGTGTGTGTGTGTGTGTGTGTGTGTGTGTGTGTATGACAGCATGTGTTTGTGGCGTCCAGAAGCAGGCGTGTCATGACGGTGGCGTACGGGCGACGGGAAATAATCACACAGTGTCATTCCGGGGGGCAATTACACAGCCTGGTGTGAAATGAGAAATCTGCCTTTCTCCTGCTGTCCTAATGGAGGTTCCGGTCATTAGTTAAACGAGAGCTTCTCACTGCTCATAATCAAACGTGAAGTACTTGGTTTAAGGATCCATCAAGGAACATCTGCTTTCTGGGGAAAAAAAGGCTCGTGTCTGTCTGCTCTGGTGGAGTTAGCAAGCATCTGCATGCACCAGCTCACCCAGCTCTTTCTAGTGTGTGTGTGTGTGTGTGTGTGTGTGTGTGTGTTCACTGCATTCACCACCCATTCAGCCTTTTTTAAATACTTGTCAAAAGTTTGAGGACACCAATCTGTGAAGCTGAATCAGGCTTATAAGGAAAACATTTATTAGGCAATCATTTAGTAAGCTCCGCCCACTTTCAAAACTGCTCGTGATGTCAGCACTCAAACCGTTCAGGTGTTTAAAGCAGTTGATTCATTTTTCCTATTTATAAATCGCTTCTTGTTTATCATTTATTAACAGACTAAATCATTTATGAATAATAAGAAAAATAACAGCACAGAAAAAGCTGCTTCATAGAAGAAGATCTCTGAAGGTTTTTTTTGGTGAGGTTGTGTCTGAATATTTAAAATGAAAGGGACCGTATTCCCGAAAAATGGAGGACGATGTTGCTACTTCAAATCTGGGAAACGATGCACACTGCGTGCTTCTTTTTAGCCCAGAGGGGGCGCTGTTCCACTAAGTGCTCGGGGGTCTTTTTGGAGATTTTGAAACAATTGGTCTTTTGGAACGATTGATCGATTTCTCCCAAAAGTATTTCTTCTGAAGCAGAACCGAAGCAGAACCCAAACGACAGCAGTAAACGTGACAGATGCCGTTATCGTGTGAGACACCGGGGTGTAAATAACGAGATCAAACCTCAACCTGGGGCAGGGCGGGGCTACGAGCAGGAACCACCTGCAGGGAGTTTAAAACAAAAGCACGTGACAAAACATGAAGAAAGACACACGGGAGCCGAGACCTTCAGTTCTGGTTCTGCAGTGAAAGTGAAAAGATTAGATCTGACATTTTGTTGCCAAAACCTTATTGGACCAAAAAAAAAACAGAATTAGAAAAAAAAAATTGTGCATTTTTGCAAGAAACTTGATTATTTTAGGAAATGATGCCCAAATTAAAAAATCAAGGAGATAAAAGTGCTTCTATAAAAGTCTGGAAATGGTTGAATAATGAAATAATTTAATTAATCTTCTTCTTTTCCTTTCGGCTGCTCCCGTTTAGGGGTCGCCACAGCGGATCGACCGTCCCCAAAATAACTGAATAAATAATTCACCAAAATAAAGCTCATCTTAGCAAGTTGAAAGTGAAAGTAAAGTTAAACCTTTAAACTGATAATGTTGCTTATTTCAAGCAGTATTTAAAAAAATAAGTACAATATGTTACTACACATACACTTAGGGTTAAATAAAAAAATAATTTAAAAAAGTAAATTTTTTCACTGTAGGTTTAAGCTTTTTTTTATTAAATTTTTTTCTGTTTTCTTGAAGTTTTTACTGTGTACAGCTCTCACCCTCTAATTTTTATTTGCTATTTTCTCAACAGAGCACCTCTCCAGCCAGCAAGCCCCGCCCCCTCTCCCACCGGCTCCACATCAGCATAAGCAGCACCCGTCAATCACGCTGTTGGCCAATCAGACGACAGAACTGCAGAGTGCATCTGAATGTGTCCAGCTGCAGGAGAACTGGGTTTTGGGCAGCAACGTGGGCCTGGAGAACCGGTGGGTGAACGCCTCTCAAAATAATGCAAGCTTGCTGAGTTTGAAGTGAAAGTGAAAGTGACTGTTCTCATCACTGTGGAACATGGCACAGCACTGCTTTTCACCCACACACACCGTGAAGCAGGGGCAGCAATTGAAAGCGCCCGGGGAGCAGTGATGTGGATGGTACCTTGCTCAAGGGTACCTCAGGGCAACCTACTGATCTGGGATTCGAACCCATGACCTTCTGGGGCCTCGTCCCTAAACACTAGGCCACCGTTGCCCCATGATTTTGACTTTGACATGATTTTGTTTCATTTTGAAACATAAAAGAATAAAATATAGACACATCATTTACAGACGACTGAAACTGGAGAAGATAATATTTATTAGAGATATTAAATATTAGTGTATAAACACCTCAATAAATAAATCCCCCTCTTGTAAATGATGTAGAAGCAGCCCTGTCTTTATTATTATTAATATGCTTATTAAGAATACTACACTAATAGAGTATTACATCACGTCGGATCAAGGTAGTTCTGGTTGCGTTCACGATTCTTCTACCTGGATAAACTGTCCTGTTTCTCAAGGACAAAACTTTACTTTTTCAGTGTATCCATGGAAATACTGCCATATTCAATATCACACAAAGCTACATTATCAGTACCGAGATCTTCCAGAAAATGACATCATTAGTGAAGGAATGAGAAAACTCTATTTTTAATCACAAGCACAATTATATATAAAGGTGTTTGAAAGTCCCAGTGATGTGAATGTTGCACAAAGTCACAAATGGTTGGACTTTGGAGGAAGGAGTGAGACTAGGAGTAAGAAATGATCTGTGTATATTCAGATTTACTGTATTTATTGGGATGGTAGCGATGAGGATCAGCACCTCCAAACCCCTGGCCATGGAGCTCCACCAGAAGAGGGTGAGATGCCCCCTCAGGGTTGGGAAGGAGCCTCAAGTGGATTGAGGATCGTGTTCAGGGTTGAGGGACGGATTGGTCCATTGTGGTGAAGAGGGAGTTGCGATCTTTGCTCCAACCCTCACCTGGTCTTGAGCTCTGGAACGTGACCGAAACAATGAGATCATGAACACAAACGGCAGAAAGGAGGAGCCTTTGCAGGGTTCCGGAGGACACCCTCAGGGACGGGGTGAGGAGCTTGGACGTCTGGAGTTGCTGCGCCTCCGTGTTAGAAGGAGCCAGGTTAGATGGTTTGGGTGTCTGGTTAGAATGCCCTCCCTGGAGCCTCCCAGGGGAGATGTTCTGGGCACGGCCCATTGGAAGGAGACCCTGAGGCAGAACCAGGACACGCTGGGAAGATTACCTATCTCAGCTGGCCTTGGAGCTTCTCAGAAGGAGCCAGTGGAAGTGATCTTTGACAGGGACGTCTGGGTTGTCCTCCAGCTCCCATTGTGACCCGGTCCTGGATAAGCAGGATAAAGTGAATGAATGGACGAATGTATTTATTGCTTTAGCACTGCAGGAAATAACCTGAGTAAGGATGTGAAGTTGTGTTTCTTTGTCATCTCCGTGGAGCAGGACACTCCAACAGCAATGCTTCATTCAGACACAGCAAGGACACTTTGTTTTACATGGACGGGCCATTATTTTATCCTCCCGCTCTGAGTAAATACTGTGGTTTTGCTGAGATAAGCCTGGATATCACACACCTCGCTATCACAGCTGGATGCCTGAAGAGAGTGTCTGAAAAGTGTGTGTAGCTAAAATACACCCCCAGAGTGAATTTGTTGGCGTCTGATATGAGCAGTGGGTCGACCTTGCCCTCCTTAACTCTAGCAGTACGTATGCAAGCATCCATCATCAGCAAGGACAGGAGTGTGTGTGTGTGTGTGTGTGTGTGTGTGTGTGTGTGTGTTAACTGAGTGAGCATACAGAAGTGAGAAAATAAAACTCGTCTTTGCTCATCTATTCATTTTGCCTGAATTCTGTCCAACTG
>CM029376.1:2481643-2521643 GCA_017165825.1 Hepsetus odoe
AGGGCTGAAGGAGGGAGGGTGGGCTGGAGGGAGGTTGCTGCAGTGCCAGTTTATGGCGGCGTCAGTCGGCTTGGTTGAGGCAGCTGCCAGTTTGGTTGAGGAGGGCTGAGGGAGGCTGGTTGCTGGTTGGTTGAGGAGGGCTGGTTGGTTGGTTGAGGAGGGCTGAGGGAGGGCTGGCTGGTTGGCTATTATATGGCTGGTTGAGGAGGGCTGGTTGAGGGAGGGTTGGTTGGGTTGAGGAGGCTATTATTAAGTTGGTTGAGGAGGCTGAGGAGGGTTATTGTTGAGTGGAGGGTCACATGGTTGAGGGAGGGCTGGCTGGCTGCTGGGTTGAGGGAGGCTGGTTGGTTGAGGGAGGAGGTTGCTTGCTGGTTGAGAGGTTGGTTGGTTGGTTGGTTGAGGGAGTGTGGGTGGGGGTTGCTGAGGGAGGGAGGGTTGAAGGAGGAGGGTGGGTTGGGAGGGAGGGTTGGTTGGTTGGTTGGCTGGTTGAGGGAGGCTGGCTATTGGGTTGGTTGAGGGAGGGTTATTGGTTGTTGCTGGTTGAGGAGTGGTGGGTGGGGTGGGTTGGTTGAGGAGGAGGTTGAAGGAGGAGGGTTGGTTGGTTGAGGAGGGCTGGTTGGTTGGTTGAGGGAGGGTTGGTTGGTTGGTTGAGGGAGGGTTGTTGGTTGAGGGAGGGTTGGTTGGTTGAGGGAGGGTTCGTTGGTTGGTTGAGGAGGGTTGGGTTGGTTGAGGAGGGCTGGCTGGCTGGCTGGCTGAGGAAGTACTGGCTGGCTGAGCTGGCTGGCTGAGGAGGGCTGGCTGGCTGGTTGGAGGGAGGGCTGGCTGGCTGGTTGAGGGAGGAGGGCTGGTTGAGGGAGGTTGGGTTGGTTGAGGAGGGTTGGTTGGTTGGGTTGGGTTGGGTTGAGGAGGGTTGGTTGGTTGGTTGAGGGAGGGTTGCTTGCTGGTTGAGGAGGTTGCTAGTTGCTGAGGAGGGCTGGTTGGTTGAGGAGGGTTGGTTGGTTGTTGTTGAGGGATAAGTTGGTTGGCTGGGTTGAGGAGGGTTAAGGAGGGAGGGTTGGGTTGGTTATTGGTTGGGGAGGGTTGGTTGGTTGGTTATTGGTTGAGGGGAGGGCTGGTTGGTTATTGTTGGCTGAGGGAGGGTGGGTGGTGGGCTGGGTTGAGGAGGAGGAGGGCTGAAGGAGGAGGGTTGGTTGAGGAGGGCTATTGGTTGGTTGGTTGGTTGAGGGAGGTTGGCTGGTTGAGGAGGGTTCTGCTGGTTGGCTGAGGAGGTTGGTTGGTTGAGGAGGGCTGGCTGGTTGAGGAGGCTGGTTGGTTGCTGGCTGGTTGAGGAGGGCTATTGAGGAGGGTTGGTTGGTTGGGTTGAGGGAGGGTTGGTTGTTGGTTGAGGGAGGGAGGGTTGGTTGAGGGAGGGTTGGTTGGTTGAGGGAGGGTCGGTTGGTTGGTTGAGGGTGGCTGGTTACTGGTTGGTTGGCTGAGTGGAGGTTGAGGGAGGGTTGGTTGGTTGAGGGAGGGTTGGTTGGTTGGTTGGTTGAGGAGGGTTGGTTGGTTGGTTGGTTGGTTGAGGGAGGGTGGGTGGGTTGTTGAGGAGGGAGGGTTGAAGGAGGAGGGCGGCTGAGGAGGGTTGGTTGGCTGGTTGGTTGAGGAGGGTTGGTTGGCTGGTTGTTGAGGGAGGGGTTGGTTGGTTGGCTGAGGGAGGTTGGTTGGCTGAGGGAGGGTTGGCTGGTTGGTTGGTTGGAAGGAGGGTTGGCTGGTTGAGGGAGGTTCGTTGGTTGGTTGAGGAGGGCTATTGCTGAGGGAGGTTGGTTATTGAGGAGGTTGGCTGGTTGGTTGGTTGAGGAGGGCTGGTTGGTTGGTTGGTTGAGGGAGGTTGGCTGAGGGAGGTTGGTTGGTTGCTGGTTGAGGAGGTTGGTTGCTGGCTGGTTGAGGAGTGGCTGGCTGAGGAGGAGGCTGGTTGGTTGGTTGAGGGAGGGAGGGTTGGTTGAGGGAGGGTTGAGGGAGGGTTGGTTGGTTGAGAGAGGGTGAGTGCAACATCTTGGTCAGGACCTAAAAACTTTGGGAAAAACTGAAGTGAAACGAGTGTATGTTCCTGTGAAAAATGTACATCAGCGACAGAATGTAAAGCTGCATGTGATCAGATTCATTATCCTTTAACTCGAGTGTAACAGTTCAGAACCCTAAACTTCAAGGACACCTGTCCAATCACATGACTTTACAGCAAAGAAAAAGCATGAAGATCACAATCGGAAGAGATCTGTCCTCTGAAGTGCTGTTGTTCCACTTTAATACTCGTTCCTGTTTCCCTGATGCTGTTTGACAGTCCAGGAGGACACCGCACTGCCGGAGATGGTGTTCACAGATTCCTCTCAACAAGGCGAGTGAGACATCGGAAATAAAACCGTATTAAGAGGACATTATCCACGCTGGACAGGCTGACCGAGAGTGTGGTTTTGGGTTTCTAAAGGTTGTTGAACAGCTTGTGCTCATGCTTTTAAAAGCAGGATAAGCAGCAGAGACCTTAAAGGGCAGCCACGTGATCCCCGTCCCGGAGGACGCAGCACAGATCCCTGTACAAAATTCTCCCAAAAAAAACAAAAAGAAGCCCTGCAGCACTTCCTGTCTGCAGCCCTTCGTCATACTTAGATCTACATCACAGTTTAAAGACCTTAATCAGGAGTTAACTGGGTTATGTTTGAATAACTGCTGTAAAGGCAACTCATGAGGTTGGCAGTTCACTCACTCACGTTTATCAGGCTGGAAATCCTCCACCAGGAGGGGCTGTTGGGGCTCAAACAGGTTTTTTTACCGACATCAGAATCAGATCCAGAAGATTTTAAAGTTCCTGAAAGAGGATGTTTAAATATGCACAGCTAGCCATCTCTAGTAGCTAAGCAGGGACAGTTTACAGGATGTAGTGTGACCAGCTATGTTATACAGGTTGGAGAGGGCAGTGAGAGCAGATATATTATGTGGGTTGGAGTCAGTGGTGGGACCAGCTATGTTATACAGGTTGGAGAGGGTAGTGAGACCAGATATGTTATGTGGGTTGGAGTCATAGGGATCAGCGCTGTTACAGGTTGGAGAGGTTGATGAAAAGACGCATTGCATTGGGACACAAGGGGATAGACAGGATTAGAGGTGAGTATATTAGAGGGACAGCACAGGTTGACAGTTTGGAGACAAAGTGAGAGAAGTGAGACTGTGTTGGTTTGGACATCCAGAGGAGAGACGAGGAGTATATGAGAAGAAGGATGTCTAGGAAGGCGCTGCCAGGAAAGATGAAAATATAAAGAGAAGGAGGTTTGATCGTGGTGAGGACGTTTGAGGCTGGTCCCTTTGAATGAGGAAGATGCAGAGGACAGGAAGACATGGACGCTTGATCCGCTTTGGCCCCTAAACAGAAGCCGCCGAAAGAAGAAGAATGTAGGGACCCTAAAACTACCCGTTGCCATGGAGTTAACCCAAGAAATCAACCTCAGAACAGCATCCGAGAGCGTGTCCTCGCTGGACCCGTCACATCGGGAGGATCGGTGATGCTACTGCTGACTTGCTTTCTGCTGAAAAATAAACACGGCTTGCTTTCTGGGCTCTTTGACAGTTCTTCTCCTTTCAGGCTCCTCCAGAGCTCTACCTGCCAGCCGCTGCCGCTTCAGGCCTCTTCCTTCAAACAGCGAGTCAACAAGGACCCCATTCATCAGCTCCTTTCTTCTCCCCCCATTTTAGCCGCCCTAATTCGCTTAAGGTGGCTGCAGTGTATCAGATTATGTCGGGGAAGGACTCTTTTCTTTTTGTTTGTGACTTTCTCCCCGCACTTTGTTCTGCATCTCCTCGACGCCTCGGCTCGGTGACAGCGAGACGCCAACACACTCCGAGGAGCCGGGTTTCCTTTCAGGCGGTTTTTTTTCCCCCCATCTTCTTCTTCAACAACACTCTCACACACTCTGAAAAGGGTCGAGGAGGATTACGAATATTCTCACTGGCGTCAGCACTCGCCAATCAATTACGCACCGTTTGGCCTCAAAACGTGACTGGTCAGTGTATTTGTTAATCGCTTGTGAAGGCTCTTTAATGTGACTCGTTCGCCATTCACCAGCCCGAACCTGCGTGTGTGTGTGTGTGTGTGTGTGTGTGTGTGTGTGTGTGTGTGTGTGTGTGAGAAAGGCATGGTTCCAGCACTGCAGCTCACAGTGTTGAGGACTAAAAAATCAAACCTGTCTGAAAGAAGAGAGCAGTCTAGTAAAAACTGTTTTTTACACCACTGCAGGACATAATATAATATAAAAATAATGATATAATTGAATATAATATAAAATAATACAGGAATATGAATATAATATATAAGTATGTAAACATTTCATAGAAGCAGCTAAGGTTTTGTTTAATTTAAATTATTAAGTATCAGTTTCAGAACAGAGGCAGTGACTTATTTTTTATTTTTATGAATTAATTGGAAGTTGTGCCGTGAATTTTCACTTGAAAACAAAATAAAATATATGTTTATATACACGCTGGGTAAAGCGGCTCAGTGGTTCAAGGCCGCCATGTGATCGAGGACTGGGTTCAACTCCTCCCAATAGGTTGCCCTGAGGTACTTGAGCAAGCCCACTCTCCTGCAATGGGTTGGCGATCGTCCAGGGCGTCCCCACGCCCTCGCTCTGTGTGCGCTGGGTTGGAAACCAGCACTCCCCCGCGACCCCGTTTGGGACAAGCGGCAGAAAATGGATGGATGTTTATATACAGTAAAGTTGGTTTATCCTTGATCTGTGACAGACAGACGGTAAAAGGGAAGGTTTATAGGACGGTAGGGAGACCAGCTATGTCGAACAAGTTGGAGATGGATGAAAGACAGGAGGTGAGGATTTCCGCTGGTGTGACGAGGATGGATAGGATAAGAAATGAGTATGTTAGAGGGACAGCTCAGGTTGATGGTTTGGAGACAGTGAGAGAAGTGAGACAAGTGCTGGTTTGGACGTGTCCAGAGGAGAGACGAGATTGTATACGAGGAGGATGTTGAAGATGTGGAGCTTACAGGAAAGAGGAGAAGAGGAAGAACAAAGAGGAGGTTTATGGATGTGGTGAGAGAGGACATGCAGGGGACGGTGTGAAGGAGGAAGATGGAGACGGATGATTCGTCGTGGCGACTCCTAAACGGGAGTGGCCGAAAGAAGAAAGATGATTTATCCATTAATACGGACTAAATAATCAGGCCCATTAATCCAGTTTCATCCTTAGATGTGTACAATTTGATGATTCAGTTCTATCTGAAACTACCTCCACCATGTTTCACAGATGAGGAAGTTTGAGTGTGACCATGATCGGTCCTGTCGTTTCCTCGGTCTGTCCTCTTTTTCGTCTCTCCATTACAGATAAATGCCCTTGAGCACTTAATCCCAGGATTTAAAGGGGTATTAAAGTTAAACTGTATTCTGTTTCTGAGGTTGTCTGAGGTCATCTTGATGTTTTTCTTCCGCTTATGTTTGCATCGAAATCCTGAAGAATATTCTCCGTTCTGCAGTTTGAAAGCCGCTGTTTCTTCCAAATCTAAAACGATCCTTCTCGGTCGTTCAGCTTCCGATCACGCTTTAACGGTGTACGTTTTGACACGCTGGTTGATATTTTTCAGATTTTAATCCTCATCGCACTCCTTTAGTCCTTGTCTTTCAAACTGAAGATGCCATTCGTTCACTTTCTTGTGTGAATTCTGTGCAGCCTGAGAAGCGAGGGTCCGGTTCCTCCTGGAGGAGGAGAGTATGTGTAATTAGATTCCTGCATCATTTCAGAGAAACCTGGACGTACTGCATTCAAATTAAAGCTGCACTTAAACCTCACTGCACTGTATCTATTATTCTGCTGCGTTATTGGAGTATGTTATTTATTAATGGTATTGCTCAATGTCAAGCCGAATTAACCTATTCAAATGACTCCTCACTCCTCGTCCTCTCGGAATGCTAATGCAGCCTTTATGAGTCCTTTCCGAGCACTTCAGATTAGTAAAGTCAGATTACGTTTCACACTAATTACCATAATTGTACTACTAATAATGAAATAATCATTACAAAAACAGTATAAAAATATAAATAGCTCATTTGCCTCCTCTCTCATTTATTCATGTACTCGAACGGGTTTGGTGTGAAATGATTCATTTTCGAGACTCTGTAAGAACCGGTGCCCACGTTTACTGTTGTTTTACTATTCCGTGGGTTTTATTCTCAACAGTTTTATTACATTTTTTATTTTCTGACTTATTTTAAGCTGCATGTGCAAGCTGCCACAGAAATATAGTATCTTTATTATTATTTTTTTTTTAGTAGTGGTAGTATTGTTGTTGTTTATTGGTTTATTTATACATATTTGAACAAAACCCAGCTATTTATTTTATTATATTGCATGTTAAAACTTTCAAAACTTTAATTCAGGGACTATTTTGTATGCTCTATGTATCCCACACCACAAATGGGTAAAAAATCTATAAAAACTACAATTGATGATTCCTTTATTTTTTTCATTTTTTTTATGGTTTAAAAAAACGTAAAAATGGTTGTTTATTGCAAAACCAGAGCACAACTTTTCATCATTTTGCGATTCGTGATGAATTATCTCCCTTAACACACTAACGTGGTCTGGAGTGAAAGAATCTGCTCTTTCCTCACAAATCTGAATTCATTTAGGAGAAATGACAGCATTTCTGTTGCTCTCCTCGGAGTGCGCTGGTCTGGATGGTGGAATGGACTCATTATAGAATCAGTACCACCCTCTGTATTTATTTATATTCATAAATCTATTTAACTGCTAAAGAGTTCTTGAAGAGGCCACGTCGTCCTTGATGATAAACCTGTTCCTTCTGGCCTGAGTCTTCGGGGAAAATGTTCACAGTAAAGTGAAAGAGCCGCTGTTTAAGGCGAACGCAGCCTCCAAAAGTCAAATTCATTCTGAAACTTCAAAGTCGCTTTAGATGCGGTCGCCAGATTGTTGCACACTGGTGTGATCCAATCTGCCCTAAACTTCAAAGGGCCGACGACTTCAGAAAAACGTGTTTAATAATTTTTTAAAACAGCCAGGGCTGCTAGTGGCCGTAAAAATGTTTTAGGGGTGAACACTTTGTGTTTTGTCAGTACTGTGTTGTTCTGTCTCCAGACACTTCCTGCTGAAGACTGGCACTGGCTCCGCCTCCCCTTCACTACGCCTAACTTGGCTACACCATGGTTACAGGGTTATTCTCCACCGCCCCGCCTCACCCCGGAAACAACCTGACGAGGAGTTTCAAAATTCGCTAGTCGCCAAACATTGCTCCTGGAAGTGCACTGCGCTTTGCGTGTGGGCGGCCAGCTAAGGTCAATCATGTCACACAGGTAAGTAAAAGTACAGGAATGTACTGAGAGTGTAAAGTAAAAGTACAGGAATGTACTGAGAGTGTAAAGTAAAAGTACAGGAATGTACTGAGAGTGTAGAGTGAGACGTGTCTCTCTCTGAAGGACGCCTGGAGCGCTCTGTCTGTGCTGAAAGTGAACTGAATCTCACCTACATAGAATTAGCACTATTAAAGCCTCAACTTCAACTCCAATAAAACAATCTACTGAAAATAATCCATATGAATCTCACTCACTTCACTTTCATCACTGCCTCTACTAGTATTCTCCATCACGGACACTCAACACACCCTGAACTCCACCGCCCACTCTCCCTGTCCTCTCTCTCACTCTCCTTCACTCTGTCCTGCACCGATGGACACACAGAGGGATGTTTAGTACAATAACAAATGACTTTTTATTCCTGAGTATCCTTCATATATAACGTCTTTATATGTTTATTTAGGGAAGCACCTCGCTGGTACAGATCCTGTTTTCTGTCTGTCAAACTGTCTTATCTGTGGAGTACAGAATAGATTAAATAGATAAAACGAGTTATATATGTATATATCTATATATGCTGCGCTGTATATGTAATCCATATGGGCCCTATTAGTAATCCATATGGGACACATGAGGAGCGTATAAGCATGGAAAAAATGGGAGTTAAAAATGTGCGGGTCAGGTCTAAAGGCTTTTGTTGGGTTGGAGAGATTAATCAGCCAACTGTCATTTCTCCCAAGAGTATTCATGGGGAAAGGGCTTGTGTGCTTGGAGGCAGGTATGTGTTTGTGTGTGTGTGTGTGTGTGTTTGTGTGTGTGTGTGTGTGTTTCGCACAAGGGCCATTCGGAGCAGGGGCACCAGGTGTTTTGGGCACAGATGAAAGGCAGAAAAGAAAAAAAAACTCCTTCTGATGGGCTATTTCCCATCTCTAATGGGAACACGCTTACCTAGCCTGTCCTGCACCTGAGAGCCTACACACACACACACACACACACACACACACACACACACGAGTTTGACAATCCGGTCCACACCCAACCCTGAGGGAATCGCCACGTTCCTAAATAAATCTCTCTTTAATTTCTGTGATCAGTTGATACATCCAGTCCAGTTTTATCCCAGGCTCTTTCTCACACTAAAACTAAGCTTTGTTTAATCTAAACCTTGATTTTACACATCTGCACCACTGTGTACTACTAAACATCACCATGACAACCTGCCCCAACATTAAAAAGCTTTTATTAGCAAATGCATATAACACTATTCTTCGCCGCGGTTGTTCATGATGGAAAAAGTTTGTTCTTTAAAGTATCTTTTTTTTAAATGGTTCCAATGATGCAGAGCCAAATTCCTGACCAATCTGGGAAGAGCATTTGACCAGTTAAGGCAGAGGTTGTGACCAATCAGGGGAAGGCTCTGATCAATCTTGGTACACAATCCGACCCATCAGGACTTTTTGATCCTTTGTGAATCGCTGCAGTTATCACACTGAAGGAAGGTTGGCATGGCAACACCATTGCTACCCCTTGAATTAAAAAAGGTCTGTCTGTCTGTCTGTCTGTCTGCCTGCCTGCCTGCCTGCCTGCTTTTTTACTCTATACTCTCAGTATATTCCTGTAATTTTTAACGCGGTAAAGAAGTTAAATCTGTACTTCTGCTGGATGAAGGAATGGGTGAATTTTTGCCATGTCTAATTAAATTTGCTCTAATTGGGTGGAACTTTACTGCACTAGACATCACTGAAGTATTGATTATAATCTGATGATGAATGAAATTCTGATTAGTTTGTGTATAAACTGTTGATGACATCACACACAAGACATCATAAGGATGTCTATTAGCTGCAGTTTGAATGTGTGCGGTGATTCGGTCGTTCACGAAGAGCAACAACTGATGGAGTTCGATCACTTGTTAGTGCTGCGCAAGTCTTCATTTCTTTCGTAAAATACAAGAAATAGAAGAAAGTTTGATTTTTGAAGCAAAATATGAAGAAACCAAGACTTCTGCACATAAACCTGGTTGCTCCAGTGCTAACGCTGAAATGATTTTAGTGCAAAAATAGGTTGCTAGGCTGGTTGCTAAGTGCAGAAAAGGTCAAAGAGGGCTCCTTAGTGCCCTCATCATGTCAAAGGGGGTCTGCAACTGGCAGTATATTCATGGATGGTGCCGCTGACTCTCCTCCGACTTGCCTTTGGTTCGTTCTCCTGGTTTGCTCTGCATTGTTCTCTCTACTGCGAGTTGTTTGCCGCAGTCGGAGCCCCCTCCCCGGCGCTCTGTTTGAATCACACTTCCCCCCAAAGATCAAACCGAGAGGAAGAGAGCCGTGTGAAGCTGTGCCGCCTCGTTACGCTCCCTCGCTGGGAACTTTGAAGGAGACTTTTCCCTAGCCACCTTCACACACACACTCACACACACACACACAGACACAGACCACTTTTAGAAACAACTAGAAAGTGTTTGTCTTGGGTTTAACACAGCCACATGAAAAAGGGGACATCTGTAAAGAGAGAGATGGAGAGAGAGACGGAGAGAGAGAGAGAGGGAGGGAGAATGAGTGAGATTTCCATGACAAATAATGAGAGGCAGGATCCAGAAGCTACTCCTTCATATTCCAGTGTCTGTTCAGCAGTGTAGCCCACATTTCTCTCAGCCACAAACATGCTCAAAGACTAAATGCGCAGCTAAAAATGGTGCAAAACATCCTTTTCCGTGCATTGGCGCCATGCTGCGATATTTAAAGGGAATCTTCTTCAAAGACCAGCCTAAGCGAGCAGGCCCTAATCATAGAGGTAGTTAGCTCCTCTCGCATAGAACAGATTCCAGTTACTAAATAAAGAGTCTCAGAAACATTAGCGCTTGCCGCACTGTGATCAAAAGCGTGACGAGGCCAGAAACACATTTTCCGAGGTGGATCAGCACTCCGGCAGGGTCTGAAATGCTAAGCTCAGCTAATAATCGCCTGCACAGACATGAAATGATGGGGCTTTTCCACTGGTACCAGGAACCGAGACCACGCCAGAGTCACAAGATGTTTTTCAGTAAACAAAGCGAACCTTACATAACCCTGCTTGCTTACATCGGCAAAAGTGTGAAGTCTCCGCCCACAGTTGGGCTGCAGGCATCCCTACATTCTGATTGGTCGAAATATTGAAAGAAGGAAGCTGGGAAGATTCATTGGGGGGGGGTTGGATCAGTGAGTGGTACCTGGTTCTCATGGAAAAGCCCCACAAAGTGTAACGATGTAATGTCACATTAACAATCGCAGCCTACATGATGCAAAGACGACCGTCTGTTTTGGTTAATGAAACTTGCTGATGAACCGGGCCGACCCTGAAAATTGGAAAATGAAAGCAGGGTCAAATCTTTTGGGACCAGACCTGAACTGATCAGTGGGACACTCTGACACCGAGGTTCATTTCTGAAGTGACCCACATGAGTCCGAACACGACCAGAAAATTCTGCCCAAATTGGCCCAGTAATACCAGAGGACAGTCCTGCTTAAATTACCACAAAGCAACTATTATGTGCAGTTGACAATTAAGGAGCATGGACAATGAGTCCATTATTTGGGCAGATATTTTATCTGTAGATTGGAGAATGGGCTCTATCTCATGTTATTCCAGATCAGAAAAACAGCTTCTGATTGGAGGATTCAACCCAATGCACAAGGCCACTAGTGGTGACTAACAACCATGTCAACAACGATAAAAAGTGTTTCAGATGAGAAATGGATCAATAATGTCAGAAGATATTTCATGCTGGGTTTATCATTATGGGCTTGGTAATAAAGGCTGTGCAGTTCGAAGCTTCTCAAAGTGATAAAATCTCACCGGAACCCTTACTGGAACGGCGCAGTGGCCATGTTTGGGGGGGGAATGTCTTTTGCAGCGTTATTTAGTCTGTCGAATGACATCGTCCAGCTTGGAAGGTTGATCGTTAGGCATCAAGTGGACGTTTATACAATCATCCAGTTTAATAAAAAGTCTCAGAGAATAACACACAGAAATCTCCTGAGAAAGAATGTAATAAGGGTGCCATCACAGTTCCACATTTTGGAAGCGTATAATAAAGCAATTGAGATGTGGAAATAATTAATCATACATTATTGAATCTGAGACAATTAACTGCTTTTTTGGATGAAGAGTCTGTATTTCTGTCCTTGTCCTCAGCCATGCATGTCTTTGGGCTGAACTGGAAGCTGAAAGATGTAGATGACCACGCCTTTGAAAACGGCCGAGCCACACCGGTAACCTCTGCAACCAGCACTGTGACCTCACTTTCTAATGACGGTGAGTCTTCCAGCCTCAGCAACACTTACGGAAACATTTTAAAAGCCAGCTGATCCTCGAAATGAAACCAAACGACAACAAAAAGACTAAATGTGACTGAAAACAACAGAATGCAGAGAATCTTTCTAAACCGAACAAGCTGGCTGCTATGAGGGAATCAGGTCTGGGCATTATCTGGAGTTGAGCACATGTAGGAGGAGATATTCCAGGTCTCACCTGCTGGAAATACCCTGTGTGGTTTAGGTGAGGGGTGGTACCTGTGTTCTGGGACGTTTGTTTTCGTGAATCAGCCGAACGATTTCAGCATCCTTCCAGAATCGCTCCGTCTCTCCAGACAGACAGGCATCATCTTGACGTAAAAGCACATTTAGAAGCCTTCATCTTGCTGACTGCTGGTTCTTGCGAAGTGCGGCAGGCTGGAGCAGTGAGTGATGCTGTCTCTTCACAGCGAGAAGGTCCTGGATTCAGAAGTCCTTTCTGTGTGGAGTGGACATGTTCTCCCAGTGTTTGTGTGTTTCCTATGGGAGCTAAAGTTTTCTCCTACCGTACAAAGACTTGCACTTCAGGTGGACAGAATTTGCCCTCTAGGTGTGAGTGTGTGTGATTGTGTGTCTGCCCTCCGATTGACTGGCGACTTGTCCAGGGTGTGTCCCCACCTTTTCTCCTAGCTGGGACAGCCCCGCCTGTGATCCTAATTAGGACAAGCATCTCAAAGTGAATGAATGAAGTTCTTGCAATACAAAAACATGACGTTTGTGGTTTTGAGTTTTATTTGACTGTGAAATACTGTTCCGAAATTGCCATTCAGTCATTTCCAAAATAAAGCACTGGACTGGGGCAAGACTTGATATCGAACAGAGCAGAACGGAGCAGTGCCGCATAGTAACAGGGTGTGTTTCCAGGCTGTATCGTCCTTGGATGATTGGAAATATGTGCCATTAATTAAATGATCTCCAGCTGTTCTGCTGTAACAGTACAGATGTGAGGAAGAGAGAACGCCTTACAGAAGCTCCTGTCTGCTCGTTTCCATGATGATTAGCTGTAGACTTTGTGAATGTACAAGAAGAGATGCAGCAATGTCAGACGGTTCTGTTGAGAAGCTTATCTGTCGTAATCCGCGATATTGGCAGGGCTAAATTTACCAACGGGCCAATCGGTCATGCTCCTGTGAGGGAGACCAGGTAGCTTTGTTAACAAGGGAAATTTAAGTCTAAACATTTTATTAACGAGTTTAAAGAGAGTTTCTAAGCTCTTTAGTAAATTAGTTGAATGCACAATTAATATTTAAAATGACGCTTTTCAGGAAAGGACACATTTTTCATTAATTGACCGTAAATTATTACAGGGACAGTCCCCCCCCCCCGAGACACTCAGGGTTAAAGGTCTTGCTCAGGACCCCAATGGTGATAGTGCCAGAGGTGGGATTCAAAAAATGTCCAGCCAGAGAGATGAGGAAAAACGAACTAGAGAGACACCCAGTTCGTTAAGAGACCACAGGAGCCTTTTATGAACTAATTGGTGACGGGAGCTCGTTATGTTCCGCCTCCTGCACGTTCCACTCTTCGCCAAAATCACAGCAGGTGAGACATGGGAAATCTCCTGTTGTGTGAATTTGACAGCTCCGGATAATGTTGATTGTCCCATTGTTACCGTTCACTGTTAATTCTGAACATTAGTACCTGTTTATATTGCAGCATTTTTAATAACAATGTAATTAATTTATTAATTAATCAATTAACATTTAACTATACGTTGGGGCAACAGTGGTCTAGAGGTAAGGGAGTCTGCCCCAGGACTGGGAGGCCGTGGGTTTGAATCCTAGACCAGTAGGTTGCCCTGAGGTATCCTTCAGCAAGGTACTGTCCCCGTCACTGCTGGACATGGCTGCCCACTGCTGGATGGTGTGTGTAGGTTAAATACAGAGATTGTATTTTGTTGTGTTCGCTGTGTGCTGTGTTTCACAATCACTAATAGTCACTTTCACTTTTTATCAGTAAACATCTCATTTAAAGATACATTAATAAGTCTTCTCTTGAGCTTGTTTACGAATATTAGATCTGTTTATTAGTACCGTAGTTGATAACTAATAATGAAACACTTACTGATAATTCATGAATGGTTAAGGAGTCGATTTTAAAAAGAATGCATTGTGCTGTGTGTTCTGTATTTTAGATGCACAACTCGGTGGTTGTTTCCTTTCTTTAGACAAACATATCAGAATGTGCTGTCGGCGCTAATCGAGCGAGCACTGCAGATACAGCAGACAAAGATGAGGCTGAAAAAACGCTGAAGTATTTCTTAAACAGAGGTTAATGCAATCAAAAGCTCAGCGCTGTGAACTGGAGCCTATTCACAGTCTGTCCCCGCTGCACAAATCAGATAAGACAGATGAAGCCTGAGGTAAACACACAGGTAATATCAGTGAGGGACAGCAGGACATGAAGAAAGCTGTGGGGACGAGCGATGACCCCCGAAAACAATGAGCCGTGACAGACCATCAGCTTCGGTTCAGGCTGATTTAGTCCGTTTCAGACCCCGGTCTGTATAAAGCACAGTCATCAGCCCCGCCCATTCACCCATATGGCTCCACCCATTCCCCGACAGCTGTTCAGTCTTGCCCATTTAGCCATGTAGCTCCTCTCATGGCTCCAAGTTTTAAGCCCACATAAATGTATCCCCACCTATTTAGCCTATAGCAGATTAGCTTCTTCGTTCAGCCTTTTAGCTCCACCCATTTAGCCAATTCCATCTCAGCCACAACCATTTGGTCATTAAGCCCCACCCATTCTACCTACACGTCTAGCCCTGCCCATTCAGCCTAATAAAGTTGATACAACACTTTCAGTTATTTAGCCCTACCTTTCATCCCTAAAGCTCCACCCATTCTGCCAAGAGCTGTTTAGCCCCACCCATTTGTTTACGACAGCTTAGCCACGCCCATTTGTCTATTGTACTTTACCACACCAATTTGTCTACAGCAGTTTAGCCCCACCCATTCAGTTTACAGCAGTCTAGCTGAACTACATTCTTTTAGCCCCGCCTATTCCATCATATAGCTCCACCCACTCTGTCTATAGCAGTTTTGCCCTCCGTCAGTTCAGTTTAGTTCGGTGTCTACAGACTACAGCTGTATAGCCACACCTATTCAGCCCATACAGCTCCGCCCATTCTGCCTATAGCGGTTTAGCCCCACCCATTGCCCTTCCCAATCCAGCCGAAGTGATGCGGGGTGTTGTTCCTGCAGACTGAACCCAATCTGAAAGAACAACTGAAGTGCTTTCATCCCAATTTAGAGGTTTATTTCAAACTGGCCTTCTTTTTGAATGAGAGACAAGACACTTCAGCACAGCCAATCAGAAGAGAGCTTGTCTGCACATATCAGGTATGAAGGCACTGTGTAAATTATGACCAGCACCATATTTCCATGTGCCGCCCGACTCTCTTTAGGGTTATTTGGAAATTCCCAGCACCTTCTTTCCATAATTATTATGCGAATGTGCAGATATTTCCACTCAGCACTGTCTCAGCACCTCATTACCATTTTACATTTTCTCCTGCTCTTTAGTGAAAGGCTGCAAAGCAATTTCAGCCATCATTAGGTCACTGTAGACGGCCAGCTGTGATATTGGCAGTAAACTGGAGAGGGTCGTTGGGAGCCGGAGCAGCGCACTGTTTAAACCCTTATAAACTGGACTAAATAATAGGTCTGGGATTGAATTTGGCCGGTTTTAACCCACCAGCATCCCACCACTTTCACCTCTCCGAGAACTGGCTATGTATCCATTTTTCTGCATTTCTCTCAGAAGGATCATCCAGTAGACACTCGGACAAAAACCACGTTCCAAAACAAAGAACTGAAAAGTATGATGATGTGCTTCAGTCTCGAAACACGACCGAAAGCAAAGGGTCTGTTGTTGTAAATGAAGATGAATTCCAGTCACCTCAGGACCGTCCCCACGGTGGGAGACCCTGCATGAACTTTTGCAGCTTCTGACTTATTGTGTGTGTGTGTGTGTGTGTGTGTGTGTGTGTGTTAATAATCCTATTTACAGGCAGGGTTGGCGTGGGCGACCATGGGCTGGACTCAGGTCAGGTGGACATTGGACAGCAGGTTGGTCAGGCGGTTCCTCCGGCGGTCTTCTGGAGGTCCAGCCTGATGATGGAGCGACCACGCTTTCTCAAGTTCAACATCTCCATCCAGAAAAATGCCCTGATTGGAGTCTATGGCAGGAAAGGCCTGCCACCTTCACACACACAGGTAGCTCCGCCCCCACAGTCAGAAAGGTTGTTTCCATGACCACCTGCTGCCAAGCAACAGCAGAGGGCGCTTCAATCAAAGCTGTGGGAGGATTTTTTGGGAGGAAGAGTGATCCATAAAAATTAGTAGCGTCAGCTAATATGTAGAATTCAGGTAGAATTCTCCACAAGGGGCGCCGTAAGCAATTTGCTATCGAAAAGCTGTGCTTCTGCGTATCCTTGTTTTTCCCTCTGAAGTGAATCAGGCCCTGATCCCACCTGTAAATTCCTGCTTGGAGAAATGGAAGCCCTTACGAAGCGAAGCTGTTTGATTGCTAATGGCGCCCCCTGGTGGAGAATTCTGCCTGCTAAATGTGAGAGGGTGCACTAAAAGCCAGCTCTATTAGGTGCTTCAGATCTTAAATTGAGGACCAAGTCCTCAAGAGTCCTAAAGAATCACTTTTAAACACCTAAACACCTTTGGCTGAAGAATGGGTTTGTATTTCAAGCTGCTGAATGTTCTCCAGCTGCAGTGTCAAGCCGAGTGGAGATCTGGACACAAGCACACTTAAGTTTAAGTGCTTTAATAAAGACCAACCATCTGGAACGTTCAATGGATTCAAAAAGTTGTGCAGAGGCGAGTGTGGTCAAATTTAAAAATAAAAACAGGCCTGTGGTTCTGGAGACGATCAGGAGAAGACCAGAAGAACAAGCACCATGGGGGAGTCCTAAACCTCCAGCGAAGGGGCCTGCGCTCCCTGCACCCTTCAGTTTGCGATCCACCGGAGAGTGTGACACCCAGACAGGAAAAAAAACCAAAATGTCAAAGTTCCTCTAAGAAAACAGTTATGACTGGAAAACAGCTGGATGCAGCTGTGAAATAAAGGTCTTTTTCTCTCATTTTCACCTTCATTCTTCTCTCTCATGTCTCATGTACAAAAACCCTGTAAAAAAAAAATAAAAACAAAAAAAACACACACCTCCGTTGCAGGTGAGCCACGGTGTTAATATGGAGAAAACTATCAGCGGAGACAAAGTGAGGACAGCATGAACAGGGATAAATAAACGAGCTGCTTTTAAAGCCCCCGGGATTTTAAAATATATGGTATTAGAATCAGAGCCGCTGCTTTCTGGCAAAGATCCACACGAGCTGCTTAATATGAGCAAGACATGGAGGCCCTGGAGCTGGAAGGTGGAGGAAACAAATCCTCCTTAAGTCAAAGAAAACAAACTGTGCTTTAATAGAGACATCCCCTCCCTGTCCTTACTGATGGTCTCCAACACCCACAGCTGTCAATAAAACAAAAGTCCTTTGTAGCTGGGCTGAAAAAACCCTCGGCGCTCGTGTAGATGTTCAATCAGTTCACTCTGAAGAGCGTCACAATGGACTCGGAGCATCGAGTCCCGCCGACCGTTTTTTATTTGTGTCCTTGTTGCTCTTCGTATCTGATGAGTCAGGAATCAGTGGCTACAGATAATCCACAGCCCAGCCAGGAAACGGTGTGTGTGTGTGTGTGTGTGTGTGTGTGTGTGTGTGTGAGAGAGAGTGAGAGAGTGTATATATTTGAGCCATTGGGTAACCAAAATCTATTTATCTATCTATCTATTAATCTGTCTCTGTCTCTCTGTCTGTCTCTCTTTCTCTCTCTGTCTATCTAACTATCTCTCTGTCTCTCTCTCTCTCTGTCTGTCTGTCTCTCTGTCTGTCTGTAAAGATAAGTATTTGTGTTAAAGTCTTTCCTGCTGGGTGTGTGTTTCAGTATGATTTTGTGGAGCTGCTAGACGGTAGTCGACTGATCACTCGGGAGCGGGTTCAGCTGGACCCGGACCTCAGGGACAGCATGGAGAGGCCGGTGAGCGTGCAGCACGCTGGGTTCATTCAGTTCCTGCAGGCTGGGGTTTGGCATCTGGCCTTTTATAACGACGGCCGGGCGGTGGAGCCTGTTTCCTACGTCACTATGGTGCTCGGTGAGTGTGCGTTTAAATTGGACAAATGGACATGTGGACAAAAGAGTCCCAGCGAGTCCTAGTTATATCACTCTCATGACTCATGAAAATCTTAAATTGTATTTTCATTGTGTAAAACCAAATCAAATAAAAATATACCAAATCTGTGATGTTAGAGTGTTGCTAGGATACCACTGCAACTGCCTTTGAGTCTGGCTGATTCTATTGGTCTACAAAGACCATGAAGTACCTACTTGGTGTGAGATGCAGCCCGACCAGCAGCAGTCTAGTGTTTATGGACTTGACCCCAGGATGGGAAGGTTGTGACCAGTAGGTTACTCTGATGTTCTGTTGATCAAGGTACCGCCCCCATTCCTGCTCCGCGGGTGCTGTTCAATAAAGAGAATGTAATTTGTTGCGCTTCACTGTGTGCTGTGTGTTCCCAAGGACAAATGGTGTGAAAGCGCAAGTGAAAGTGACACAGTGAACCACAGCAAAATGATTGCAGAAAAAGGACCTCATGCGATATATTTTCTTGGGCAAGTGTGTTTTAATATTTCCTCTTGCGTCACATGCACTAACGGGCGTACGAGTGTGCACAGCACGCTCGTTTTAAAGACGATGTTACATAATGGCCACTGGGAAATCATCTTCAAATGATTATTGCTGATCATTTTTAAAGATAGAACAGAATTTCCGGAGCTTGTTTTCATGCCGATACTTTTCTCCAGAAGGCTTTTAGCCGCCTTGCAGAGCAGGCCAGGCAGACCGTTGTGCTTCGCTTCATGGGCAACTTTTTTTTAAATGTAGCCTTTGTTGTTTGTCGTTTATTCATGAGGCAGAAAGGCATTTAGACAAATAAAGAAAATGAAGCTTAATTTCTGAGTACAGTGCACCACCACAAAATGACTCAGTGCTCATACTTGAAAAGGTACTTACATTGTTGCTGCTCTGTGTGTGTGTGTGTGTGTGTGTGTGTGTGTGTGCGTGTGTGTGCGTGTGTGTGCGTGTGTGTGTGTGTGTTATCCCATCTTGCTTGTCCGCTGAGATGAAATAGTGTAATAACTGCAATAATGAGCAGAAGAACACAATCTGAGTTGCTGTGGATCAATAATTCCAGCCTGCCCCACACACACACACACACACACACACACACACACACACACACATCGAGGACTGCTGCTGGAGCTCTAATGCTAAGGGGCCTTGGGCTGGTGGTCTGCTTCTTCAGATATGAATTTATCGACATAATGGGTTACGGACGGCCGCAATACTTCTCTTGAGCGCTCGATAAAGATATCAACCCCATCAGCCTCCATTCAGCCGATTACATACTTAATATTTAATGTGCTGATTCAGTTGTGTATCCCTTTTGGGAGAGGCTGGAGTGTGTCATCCACATTAACCCAACTTCAGAGGCCGCAGTTTAGGTCTCCGCCTCCAGGGAGCAGGACTCGGTATCAGAGTAACGGTAATCACACAGTGTCGTCAGTTTGGGTTATGAATGTTCAGCGTTAGCCTGAAATGTTATTCATTTCTGTCATTTTTTTTTTTTTTAAGGTAGCCAAACCTTACATCTAAAATCGACTGAAATGATGATGAGATAAAACAAAACACTGATACCCGTTTCCATGGTTACACTGCACTGATTCCCATGATACATTACACTCATTGTTACACTATTGTAATTGACATGGCTACGCGACACCTGTTCCCATAGTTACCAGTTCTACAGTTAATCTACATCCAGTCCTATGGTTACACTATTTCAATTGCCATGGTTACATTATACCCATTCCCACTACACCTACACCTATGTCTGTGTCACTGTTTAAATTGCCATGGTTACGTAGTTACAGCCATTCTTTTTCATGTTTGAACCTGATCACATGGTTACGCTACATCCATTTCCACAGTTAAACTACACGCAGTCCCATGGTTAAACTACAGTTTAGTAAACTAAACTTACCCCCGTCTTCATGTTTAAATTATAACCATCTCCATGGTAACACCATGTTTTTATTCCCATGGTTAAACTACATCCATTCCCATGGATTTCTAGCATTCCCATCCTGTTCACACTGTTCTAGTTCCCATGGTTACACTACAAACGTTTTCATGGTTACATTGCACCCATTTCCATTGTTACACTACGCCCATCTCCATGGTAATATTATTCCCATTTCCATGGTAACACTGTTTTAATTCCCATGGTTAAACTATTCCCATTCATATGAGTCCATTGTACCTATTCCCAAGTTTACTCTAGTCTAGTTCCCATGGTTACACCACGCCCATTTCAATGGTAATACTCAACCAAATTGTTGTTGGACTTTAAAGACGTTCAACTTTTGAATTCCTTCAGATTCGGTGATGGAGTGCCCTCACAACTGTAACGGGAATGGAGAGTGTGTGTCTGGCACGTGCCGCTGCTTCGCCGGGTTCCTGGGGCCGTACTGCTCTCGAGGTAGGGTCATTTGTGATGTAAGTGCCCGACTATAGGGCAGCGGCGACATTTCCGTCATTGCTGAGCTTATTGTTATGCAGTAAATGGAGTTTGGGGTACACACACTTACAGCCGTCTGCCAAAGCCGATTATCTTCCTCAACAGCGGTTTTGCTGCATTATGTCGACCAACGGAACCAGCTGTAGCGTCCAAAACACAACTTCACCCCAGACTGTCTTTGTGTGTTTACATGGTGTTAGACAAACAAAACTGAGCGTAATTATCCACACCGTCGGAAATGTCCTTTAGCAGCTGCGTGCGTCTCCGAATCGGAATATTCCCCACTTTAATCTCTACGTTGCCTTTGAGCGTTACCTCAAAATGTCAGCCATGCATATCAATCATGCAAACACCAAGAAACACCTTTCAGACGTGGCATTTTTCTGTATAACGTTTAGAAAAAAGAGCCGACGACCCAAAAAGAACAAGTAGGAGGAGGAACATTTTAGACACTCCAGCAGATCACAGTTGGAGTCTGCTGATGTTTCTGTTCATGAACAGGTTCTCACACACACACTCTCGCTCACCCCGGATCTGGTTGATCAGTTGAGACATTTTTGGGTCCAAATTTCTTTTCTTTAGTTTAAAACTGGAGACTCTGGAAGACAATAGTACACAAAACTTTTCTCTCCACAACTTCTCTCACACCTCCTCCAGCTCTTCATTAAGGTGGAAAGAGGTGGGCTAGCGTTTAGGGACGAGGCTCCATATTCGGAAAAAGTCGTGGGTTTGCGTCCCAGACCAGTAGGATGCTCTGAAATTCCATCACTGCTCCCTGGGTGCTGGATATGTCTGCCCCCTGGTGGACAGTGTGTGCGTTGAATACAGAGGATGAGTTTGTGGTTCACTGTGTTCTCAATGACTAATAGACACTTTCACTTTTTCACTGTCGCTAACCTCAGCTTCTCTCCGTCTCCTAGCGGCCTGTCCGGTTCTGTGCAGTGGGAATGGCGAGTACAGCAGGGGGCGCTGTCAGTGCTACAGCGGATGGAAGGGCACGGAGTGTGACGTCCCTGCAAGTCAGTGTGTGGACGCCCAGTGTGCGGGTCATGGCCTGTGTGTGTCCGGCCTGTGTGTGTGTAACCCCGGGTACAAAGGAGAAATCTGCGATGTGGGTAAGGACCGAACATCGACACTACACTGTCGTCACTCTTACTACCTTCACAAAGTCCTGCATTAATCAGTGGTTCTGAGTGGGTTCCCAGTGTGTGTGGACGGAACCGAACGTCTGAGTGTCCCTCACAGACATGAACTGGAGGTGGAGACGCTGTCTGGTGTCTGAGTGTCCCTCACAGACGTGAACTGGAGGTGGAGACGCTGTCTGGTGTCTGAGACGGTGTTCTAGGCTGGAGAAGATTCTGGACTGAACCTGAACCCGTTCATGGTGGAGGGACACGAAGAACAGAGATTTAGTTCAGATGGACTATTTTACCATCGTCACCGTCCCACAGAGACACTCGGGGACATAAAATGCCCAGATTTGGGGCGTCTGGTTCCGTTCAGCACCGCTGGGGAGAACGCTTCTCTCCACTGTCACCAAACCGCCAGCGAAGGACTCCCTGAATTATCAGTTTAATTTCCCTTTAAAGGAAAAGACGTGGACGAAAAGAAACGGGTCTTTTTCAGCGCCACCGAGCAGGTCGTCACCACGATGAGTATTATTGACGTCTCTGGCGAATATTTGTTTTGATAAATTACCTTCATTTGGTCGCCTCCATCGACTCAGATGCATTTCTGTGGACACTCCTGTCCAGATCGAGCGTCGGACGAAAAGACCCCCCCCCCCCCCCCCCTTCTAACAGCCCTTATTCTCAGCCTTTCGATCGGCCCGGCCCGTTCTCTCCTCCGGTCAATCAGATCGAGTGTATTGATCGGTGTTCATTCGGCGCGGGGATGAACTCTTTAGATGTATATTTTCAGGTCACTTGAGCGCTGTGTTAGATGTTATTGAGTTGAGTGAGTAATTCACCTTCAGGCTGGAGAACAGGTAGATTGGAGCTGCCCTCGTTTAGAGGAGAGTTCAGCTGGAAAAGGATTCAGACGCTGCACTTTTCTTCTCATTTTCTTCTTTTCTTTAATCCTGTCGCACGTAACTATCGCGGACAATCAGACCGTTTTACCTTTAAAGGTCAGCGGTGGTCTAGTGGGAGTCGGCCCCTGGATCGGAAGATTGTGGGTTCAATCCTCTTACCAGTAGGTTGCCCTGAGGTACCCTTGAGTAAGGTACCGGCCCCGCCGCTGCTCCCCGGGCACTTTCATAGCTGCCCCCTGCTGCACGGTGTGTGTTTGTGTGCACGGGTCAAACGTCGTTGTGATTCACTGTGTGTTGTGCTGTGTGTTCTCACAATGACAAGGATAGTCACTTTCACTTTCTTTTCTAAAGGCCTTCGCGAAGAAGCAGCAGTTCTCATGTATTTCCTATATATGTGCAGCAGTGATCTATTGTCTAGGGACGAGGCCCCAGGGTCGGGAGGTTGTGGGTTCGAATCCCAGACCAGAAGGTTGCCCTGAGGTACCCTTGGGCAAGGTACCGTCCCCATCACTGCTACCCGGGCGATTTAAACACCTGTCATGTAAAACAGAAAGCTATGGGTGGAGCTAAAGTAGTTTACAATAATTTCTACGAAACCTTTCTCAAACCCAAGGTCGCTTTAGGAGCAAAAATAAAACTTAGTTGAACAAATGCAGAACCAAAGGCAAAGGCAGCCACGAAACAAAGAGCAGGATTGTAAGAAGCGAGCAGGAGACATCATGGAATAAATATACTGAATATGCATGCATATGCAAATGAGTTGGTCATCAAGTTGGGGTTTACTGACTGTTTTAAGAGTTGATGTTCATAAACATTATTCTTCACCATTTTGGTCCTTAAACCATCCCAAGATCTGCAGTTGACGAGGGGAAGCTCCGCTCTGTGCTCTGCACGCTGCACTGAGGTGAAGCTGTGAATTCAGAGAGGGTTGCCCAGCAGCACAACTTCTGGCAAACTAGGTTTCTGCATAAACTCACAGGCGTGTGATTATTCACCGCCATAGGAAGCCTATACGTCTCTACTTTCCCCACAGAAAATAAGTCCCCACAGACTGAAATCTGGAGGTGCGAAGACAAAAAAATAATCTTTAATGAATAACTAACGTCCTTATTTAAAACTCTGGAGCGCATCTGAAAAGCAAAGAAGCTGCTGCCTCAAAGTGACCTCGGTGCGAAAGGCGGGTGAACACTTTCGAAATGAGACACGTTTTTCTGCCTCGTACCGTAAAATCATCAGCTGATCTAATGGGTGAGAACCGAGCACACTTCAGTGAACACAGCGGCTCTCCGCCGCTACATTTGAGAAGAAATAAGTAAACCGGGCTGTAATGAAGGATCATTTGCATAACAAAAATGCTTATTTGAGATTCTCCTTACTGCTCGGAGACCGAGGCTGAAAGATGCACTTATTTATGAGCGAAGTTACTTTAAAAAGCTTGTCTGGGGTCATTCGGTTATGGTTTGTTATTGTTTAGTCTGTTTTAATAGCAGATGTTATTATTGACATTATATGAATTTACACAATATAATAACAGTAATAATAGTAATAATTATATTTAAAATGTAAATGGTATATTTATTGATATTATATTCATTATATTTGCATAAAATATGTAATATTTAAATTTACCTAACTGAATACTAACCACTTAAAGCTCCAGAAATTTGAGAACATTTAGAAAATAAATTTGAGAAAATAAAAAGAATAGTTAGAGTACAGAACTTGTTTCTATCATATGATGATATATGTGTGTGTGTGTGTGTGTGTGTGTGTGTGTGTGTGTGTAATGTAATAGAACAGCCAATGAGAACGAAAGGTTTGTTGAAAAGTGAAAGTGACTACTCTTGTCATTGTGAAACGCAGCACAGCACGACACAACGAAATTCAACCTCTGTGTTTCACCCACACGCGCACGTGCAGCAGGGGGCAGCTATTGAAAGCGCCCGGGGAGCAGAGACTGGGACGGTACCTTGCTCAAGGCTACTTCAGGGCAACCTACTGGTGAGGGAATCAAACCCACAATCTTCTGATCCGGGGCGACGCCCTCACCACTAGACCACCGCCGTTCTTGACAGTAGAACAGGTGTCCGCATACTTTTGGACATGCTGTGATCAATCATTGTCCGGGATTCTTTGGTAAATCCGAATGGAACTTTTTGAGAATTGAGTTTTGCTGTGATTAATGTCTCCAATCCAAACAGGCCTCGGAGGACATGGACGTGGACACCTGGTCCTCCCCCCTCCAATCTGAGCGCTTTCCGTCCTGCTGTAACAGAATAAACTCCGGACAGGCATTTTCTGTCCCATCAGCTTCCCTCTCGCCACAAAACGAGACGCGCTCGAGCGAATTAACTGCAGAATTCCCATTTAATTTAATTTCGGACCCACCATATGTGAACAAGCGACACTTTAGGGAGTTATAGCGTCTGCGACAGCTGTGTTTTATAGTAATTGCATTTATGCAAATAGTTTTCTTTATTTTTGTTGCCCTTTTTTTGTCAATTTATCGTCGTGTGTGCAGCGGTTTGGACTTCAGTGCAGGATGTGTACGAAGAAATTCCCACTTAAAAAAAGAAAGAGTAGAACGAGTGAATACAGAGAATGAAAGCAGAGCTGCAGGAAACAAAAGCTGCTGAGATAAGCAGCTGGAGGTGTTCCAGGGGTTTCATCCATGTGTGAATAATAATAATAACTAACAGTAATATCAATAATAATAATAACAATAATAATAATAACAGTAATAATAATTATTATAAAACCAAAATGAAATTACACTGTGATCCTGATGGAAACACACCCTGATGTACCAACACAGCAATGACTGATTTTAATAGACATTTTTGTTTGTTTTGTTTTGTTTTCCATTCCAATATAACATTTAATTTCAGCAAATAATATAAATGTAAGCAATTTCCCTCGGGATCAATAAAGATGCTCTGATTCTGATTCTAAATAATACAATAAAATTAATAAAATTACAGTTAATTAGCATGAATAAAATGCAAGTGCTAGTGTTAATTATGTGCCTGTTTTAAATGAAAGTTAAACAGAACTAACAATAGAAAATAATAATGACTGCATTTTTGCTTTTTATTATCTAATTTAAAATGTATACAAATGCACAATTTTTTTACATCCAAAAGACTTTTATTAAAAAAAAACATAAAACTATGACAAAATACAAAATGTAAAATATTTTGAAAATACAAATTCTGAAAAAATAATAACAGTAACGGTTTTTTAGTCACTGCTGTAGCAGTGTTCAAAGAGCAAGACTGATTATAGAACTGAATATATATTTTTTATTAAAATAATTTAAAATGAAACGCTGCTTTAAATCAAACAGAATGAGAATAAATCAAGTTTAAAAGAGGAGCTTTAATGTTATTATCCATACAAATCAATATCATTTCATACAATCAATTAGACGTTCTGTCGCAGCCTTGCGTGTGACTGGTGGTTCTGGACGGTTCTGCAGGACCGGGTCACTGCAGCCCTGCAGAGCAGATGATGGTGTGGGGGATTTTCATTGATTAGGGATCGATTCTGTCTATCCGAAATCAATAAATCTGCTACCAGATCTGCTACCTGAGGTGTGTTCTAACCCTGTACCTTGTCTCCAGTGGACTGTGTGGACTCGTCCTGTTCGGATCACGGCTCCTGTCTGCATGGCCGGTGCCACTGTTTGGCGGGCTGGACCGGGAAGAGCTGCGAGACCCCCGTGTCTCTTTGTCCAGAGCACTGCTCGGGCCATGGGACGTTCCAGAGTGACACCAGCACCTGCGTCTGTGAGGCGAATTGGACCGGGCCGGACTGCTCCACAGGTAAACCTGAGAGACGGCAGGGCGGAGTCTTATCTGTTGGGTGGACAGTTTGGGAACAGTCTGCGATTCGGTGCGTGTTTGTGTGTTTGTGTTTGTGTGTGTGTGTGTGTGTGTGTGTGTGTGTGTGTGTGTGTGTGTGTACACTCATCGCTGAAGGAAGCAGATCTGCATGTAGAGCAGCTTTATCGCTGAGATGAATCTCAACTCTGAATCACGTTAATTCATCATTTATATGATTTCGGAACGGGGGATCTGCATTATTTAGGAAGATTCAGTCACAACATGCCACATTTCTTCACCGCTTACATCCATAAACTACACCTTTGCTGGAAATCCAGCTTCTGCCTGCAGCAAACTCACTGCCCTTTCTCACTCACTCATTTTCTGAGCCGCCTGTCCTGATTAGGGTGGCAGGCGGTGCTGGAGTCTATCCCAGCTCTCACAGGGTGAAAGGTGGGGACACACCCAGGACAGTTCGCCAGTCCATCACAGGGCAGATAGACAGACAAACACACTCATACACACCTAGAGGACAGCGTAGCGTCTCACACTGCTTCTGAAGGTACAGGACTGTTCTGAACATGAGAGACAAACACGTTGTCCTTCAGGAAGATCTGGGGAGCTGTTCCTCTACATGTAAAATACACGGAAGTCTGGATCTTTGGAAGGAAAAGATGAAGGAATGAGGGAAGGCTGGAGAATTTTGTTGCTTTAAAAAGGCTTTTTGGGGGTGAAGATACATTAGTGTTTAAGAAACCTGCGTTTTTTATGATATGAATGAAGACCAAAGAGGAGGTTTATGGGCGTGCTGAGAGGGAACATGCAGGTGGTCTGTTTGAAGGAGGAAGATGCAGAGGACAGGAAGAAATGGAAACGGATGATCCGCTGTGGCGGCCCCTAAACGGGAGCAGCCGAAAGAAGAAGAAGAGTTTTGAGGATATCTTGTAGGCTTTAGGTTTCGCCTTGCTAAAGAAACCCGTTTTAGTTTGGTCCCAGACAGGGCTGTTTGGATCCTGAACGGAACCGGGCCGGTTAATTGAATTAACTGAACCTCGGCGGGCTCTGCTGAACGAGAACTGCTGTAAGTAAGGACATCCTCATCGGAGGAGGGGCTTAAAAATGGTAGTAAACAAGGAAAAGGACACGCCCACTAATGTCGTCATGGTTGCTGCTGGAAAAACCAACAAGTTTTTGATTCCTGCTGAGACGTCTGGTTCCAAACCAGTTTATTTTTGGTCCAAATGGCTGACCGTGTCTAAAACCACGAGCTCGTCTTAATGATCACAAACGCTGGGGGATGTTGGTATAAATAGCAGCATTATATATATTTTTTATTCTAGAATATTATTATCTTTAAATATAATGTTATGTTTATTTTATACTTTAATACTCTACGATATATTTTAGCCTTTTTTTGCGAGACATTGAATTTCGTGAGGAATAAGCGCACGAGGGGACGTCCTATTGGTCTGTATGTGAAAAAATAAATGTCATTTTTCCATCACGTGTACCTGTTGTTAAAATAACATTATGTACAGAAATGTGTGCTTGTGTGCGATAGTGTTTGTCAGCGGTAGCCGTGTCCACGGCCCGGTGGGTGTCCTCAGCGGGGTTTTTGTCTCTTCATTAGCTCCAGCGTCCCACCTCAATTAAATAAACCTTAATTAATGGACGCGTGGCGTGGATCGACCCGTCCCGCTGGGACCTGGAAGTGCTAAAAACAGATAAACACCTTGCCGCTAATGAAAAATTGATTACATCGACTGGCGAAGGAAAAAAGAGGCCCCTTTAAAAGAAAAGGAATCGAAGCGTTGGGCCCGACTCTGTTAATATTCCACACACAGCCGTCTCCAACTAATCGGAGCCCTCGAGGTGTCGCAGCTGAAGAAAAAGAGGAAAAGCTTCTGAGGGCACATGTTCCCTCCCACTTTAATCGAGATTTGGTGTTTTTGTGTGTTTGTGCTTAAAAAACTCTCTTTAAAGGGCCCGATCTTGCCGACGGCGCCGAAGGACACGAGAGTGAAACGAGTCATTGAAGTAATCTTTCCGTTCAGTGTTAAATTGGCTCCAGAATGGCCTTATAAAGGGGAAATTGCCCCGAGCCGTGGTATTTGGGCCCGTCCTGGAGGGTCATTAAGGTGATAGCTCTGAAGATGTAATGACAGGTTGGAACAAAGGTGGATGGAATTGGAAACGTTAAAACCTGTTCTCTGTGACGAGCCTCAAGACTTCTGGGACACTTCTCCAGTTTTTTGAGGTCCAGCTGAAGAGACTTACGTTGTTGTCCAGAAGGAGGCGCTGTGCCGTTCCAGCGAGGGCTCCGGTGCGATCGAATCCCTTGCTGATGCTAAAAAGGCTTTTATTTACAGTCCCTAGTAAAAAAGTTCTAGATCTTAACTGAGTAAGTTTTAACGCAAATTCTGTACTGTGAAAGTGAAAGTGACTATTCTCGTCATTGCGAGGTCACAGCACACAGTGAACCACAACGAAACCAGACCTCTGCATTTAACCCATGCACACAAACACACACCGTGCAGCAGGGGGCAGCTATGAAAGCACCCGGGGAGCAGTGACGGGGACGGTACCTTACTCAAGGGCACCTCAACCTTCTGATCCTGTGGCCGACTCCCTAAACACTAGACCACCGCTTCAGTTCATCTTTTGATGGTTTTGAGTAAAATGGTGGTTATTCGCCACAAAATCCAACTCAACTACGCTTTATAGTTTTAGATATCGAATAAAGATCTGTCAAATCTAAAATTGAATATGTTCTTGGATTTAGACTGTATAAAAAGGTTTTCCTGTGCCATTATCCTTTATTTCTCTGCTAAAAGCAAATTTTAGAGCAAAAATTCAGTGTATTTTTTACTGGCCACCCAGTAAAAAATGTGTTCCTTATAATGATCTAATTATAGTTAATTACATCCTTTAGCTGCGAAATAGCCAGAGGCTGTAAGTGTTTAATTCAATTTAGAAATAAAATTACAATTAGACTGAGAAATAGAATTAAGACTAGAGTTATCTTAGTGTTCATCACAATTTTATCCAGAATAATTACACAGCAATAATCTTACTTAATAATAATCTTAGTAATAATTCTCACCACCACTGAAGTCACTGACATATCTAGAACTGACCGAAACCCATTTATAATACAGCTTTACAGTCACTGACATATCTAGAACTGACCGAAACCCGTTTATAGTACAGCTTTACAGTCACTGACATATCTAGAACTGACCGAAACCCATTTATAGTACAGCTTTACAGTCACTGACATATCTAGAACTGACCGAAACCAATTTATAGTACAGCTTTACAGTCACTGACATATCTAGAACTGACCGAAACCCATTTATATTACAGCTTTACAGTCACTGACATATCTAGAACTGACCGAAACCCATTTATAGTACAGCTTTACAGTCAATGACATATCTAGAACTGACCGAAACCCATTTATAGTACAGCTTTACAGTCAATGGCATATCTAGAACTGACCGAAACCAGTTTATAGTACATGTTTTGGTCAGTTCTAGATATGCCAGTGACTGTAAAGCTGTACTATAAACTGGTTTCGGTCAGTTCTAGATATGCCATTGACTGTAAAGCTGTACTATAAATGGGTTTCGGTCAGTTCTAGATATGGCAGTGACTGTACAGTCACTGGCATATCTAGAACTGACCAAAACATGCGTACGCTACACTTTTTCGTTTGTGTGTGTGTGTGTGTGTGTGTGTGTGAGAGTCTGGTTAATCGAGAGTCTGGGACCTCCTTCCTAATTTGGAGCAGGAAGATTAAAGGCAGTGATTTGTTGGTGTCAGTGGAGCTCTGATGGGATTCTTTCGCTGTTAACCTGAAATTTGTGAGGAAATCGATATGACAAAAATTAAAAAATCAAATAAGATGAATAAACAGTTGACCACGAGCCAGAAGTCCCCAAACGGTCCGGAGTCCGCAGCGTAAAGTGCCAGCTTTCAAAACAAATCACTTTCAGAGCTGCGGCACTTCTGGCGGTGCCATCCAAAGAACAGAGCTGTGGAATCAGGGCCAGGGAACCAGCGTGTAATGGTGTTGGCAGCGTCCCAGGAACATTAATTAAAATACACGATTTAGAGACAAATAAGGAGAAAATGTTTTCTTGGAAATAGTCACAACCCGGTTCCGGCGTTTGAGTGGAACGAATGTCTGTTTTAGTTTTCAGTGAAAATAACACTTCAGAGAACCATTACTGTTAGAACCACACCTTGTACTCCATTGTACAAGTTTACACCAGTTTCTTCAATCCTCTCTTTGGGTTCTGTATGTTTGTGCTGAACTGTATCCTGAAAAAAGTTCATACGTTCTGTTTGAAGCTGGAACTGACATGCAGCCACTCTTTCAGTTAGCAGCCCTGAACTGCTCTTTTACCTGCTGTGCTTACACTATGGCAATTGATGTATCTAGAACTGACTGAAACTTTGTTACACTATGGCACTATAGTCTAGAACAGACCGAAACCTGCTTACACTGTGGCTCCACAGTCAGTTATATATCTAGAACTGGAAGAAACCCCAACTCCACAGTCAGTTATATATCTAGAACTGGAAGAAACCCCGACTCCACAGTCAGTTATGTATCTAGAACTGGCTGAAACTTGGTTACACTACAGCGCTGCCCTAGTGTTTAGTGACAAGGCCCCAGGATTGGAAGGTCATGGGTTTGAAACCCAGACCATAAGTTGGCCTGAGGTTCCCTTGATCAAGATACCGTCCCCTTCACTGCTCCCCGGGTGCTGGATATGTCTGCCCCCTGCTGGACGGTGTGTGTGGGTTAAATACAGAGGAAGTGTTTGGATGTGGTTCACTGTGTGTTTAGTATAACTAATTGTCACTTTCACCTCACTTCAGCCGTTGGCCTATCTAGAACCAGCTGTATGTTCTGTTTCAGAGTTGTGTTCCACTGAGTGCAGTCCCCACGGCGTGTGTGCGGGCGGCGTGTGCCGCTGTGCCGAGGGCTGGTCGGGTCTCGGGTGCGAGCAGGCGGCCTGCGAACCTCGCTGTGGGGAACACGGAGTGTGTCGCGATGGGAAGTGCGAGTGCGAGCAGGGCTGGACCGGAGAACGCTGCAACATTGGTGGGTTCCACACACTGACTTACCCTGATTACTAACTTCCTGCTCGCACATGTAAGATTTGTCCTGAATCTGTCACGTCCTGTTGATGTTCAAAACAAAAAAAATGTAAAAACGTTCCTCAAAGTTCCTTCAGAAAGACGCCAAAACACAGACATACTGACTTTTCTGAACATTCAGCCAGCGTTTAGGATCTGAAGGAACACAGAAACAGTGTTCTCCAGGCTCCTTTCTTGTGGTTTCCTCAGCAGTTCTGTTATCATCTAATTATTACGGTGTTATGAAGCACACTAAAGGTGAGGTGACTTTTATTATATAATAATAAAAAAATAAGAGGTGACTTTTATTATATAATGACTTTTACTTTATAAAAAGTCCTGGCTTGAAAATGCTTTTTTTTCACGTGTTATGATGGTATTTAAAAGATATTTAATTAATTTTTAAAGGAATGTAGAATATAGAGAGTCTATTATTCATTTATTGCAGCGCAATTTAATGATGTTTTTGTTTTTGCTTTTTGACCCAAAAAAACCCGTCAGTCTAGAAATCTATTTATGATTTTTTGATTGACTTCACATTAACACACACCTCTTCCAGCTTCAGATGCAGGTGTTTTTGTAAATGTAATTTTTGTGTGAAGGCATTTTAAAACCCCACTGATTTTAAAATTAATTTGCAGCTATGCACCAGGAGAACCCCAGGTAAAGCTTTGTTGTTCGTTACTATGGAGGTACACAGTGACACATTTGACAAGCTTTATAGTTTTGTCGTAGATATCTAGAGCTGTGCCATTAAAACATGATCACATTTGTGATTTACAATGATATAGTTCATTAGTTACCATAGTAACCAAATGAATGATGTTTACCCTCAGGCAACAAGATTGTTTTTTCTTTCTGCAAACCCACATGTTTTATCAGATTCAGATCATAATAAAGTATCTGCTCTTCTCTCTGTTTCTCCACTCGTCTCAGGGAAGAGTCAGAAACTCAAAACACAAAAACCACGGCGTGACTTTATCACCTGCAGTAACGAATACCTTACAGGCCTCTCAGCAATAAATCCAACTGATCTCAGACCAGCCCTGTTTTTTACCAGTGACAATTAACAGCTTCCCTGGAGCCCAATTAGTGACAGCACGGCAACAGGAGGCTTCTGGAGTTACGACAGTTAGACAGAGGCAGTCTCTGTAAATTCTGCAAATAGACCGTTTTTTATTGATTCCTTCTGATTACGATCGATTGACTGACAGGTGGAACAAACTACACTGTGTGGAATTCAGAAAAGAAAAACGATTAAAACTGTTCATCTGGATGTTTGATGTGCTGCACTTTTAAATGAAAGGTTTAAATAAAACATTCTTAGATTTATTTTTGGAAATTCTGAATCAATTCACAAAACTTCTACTTTTCAAAAAACTGACACACATCTGTTAAATAAGACTTTTAGAGGGTGAGGAACGTTTGTTTATTTGATGTTTAGACCTTTAGAGGGCGACGGTGAGGAACGTTTGTTTATTTGATGTTTAGTCCTTTAGAGGGCGACGGTGAGGAACGTTTGTTTATTTGATGTTTAGAGCCTTTAGAGAAGCGGTGAGAGCGTTTGTTTATTTGATGTTTAATAGTCCTTTGAAGCGACGGGTGAAGGCTTACGTTGTTTATTTGATATTTGTAGTCCTTTAGAGGCGACGGTGAGAGCGTTTGTTTATTTGATATTTAGACTAGAGAGGCGGCGGTGAAGCGTTGTTTTATTTGATGTTTAGACCTTTAGAAATGACGGTGAGAGCGTTTGTTTTATTTGATGTTTAGACCTTTAGAAGTGACGGTGAGAAGACGTTTGTTGTTGATGTTTTAGACCTTTAGAGGCGGCGTGAGAGCGTTGTTTATTTGATATTTAGTCCTTTAAGAGGCGGCGGTGAGGAAACGTTGTTTTATTTGATATTTGTAGTCCTTTGGGCGTGGTGAAACGTTGTTTGTTTGATGTTTAGTCGCTTTGAGGCGGCCCGGTGAGAACGTTTGTTTATTTGATGTTTTTAGTCCTTTGAAGGCGACGGTGAGGAAGCGTTTGTTTGTTTGATGTTTAGACCTTTAGAGGCGACGGTGAGCGTTTGTTTATTTGATGTTTAGTCGCTAGAAGCTGGTGAGAAACGTTGTTTTATTTGATGTTTAGTCCTTTGGTGGTGAGGAAACGTTTATTTTGTTTGATGTTTAGACCTTTGAGGCGCGTTGAGAAACGTTTGTTTGTTTGATGTTTAGACCTTTGAAGGCGGCGGTGAGGAAACGTTTGTTTATTTGATGTTTGAGTCCTTTGAAGTGACGGTGAGGAACATTTGTTTATTTGATGTTTAGTCGCTGGGGGTAGCGGTGAGGAGCGTTTGTTTTATTTGATGTTGGGTGCTAGAGAGGCGACGGTGAGCGTTTGTTTGTGATGTTAGTCCTTTAGAAATGACGGTGAAACGTTTGTTTATTTGATGTTAGACCTTTAGAGGCGGCGGTGAGAGCGTTGTTTATTTGATGTTTAGTCCTTTAGAGGAGCGGTGAGAGCGTTTGTTTATTTGATGTTTAGTCCTTTAGAGGCGGCGGTGAGAGCGTTTGTTTATTTGATGTTTTAGACCTTTGACGGCTTGGTGAGAGCGTTTGTTTGTTGATGTTTAAGACCTTCAGAAGGCGCGGTGAGAAACGTTTGTTTATTTGATGTTTAGACCTTTAGAGACGGTGAGAGCGTTGTTTATTTGATGTTTAGACCTTTAGAGGCGGCGTGAGAGCGTTTTTATTTGATGTTTAGACCTTTGAGGCGGCGTGAGGAGCGTTTGTTTTGTGATGTTTTGTCCTTTAGAAGTGACGGTGAGCGTTTGTTTATTGATGTTTAGTCCTTTGAGAGGCGACGGTGGGGAAACGTTGTTTATTTGATGTTTAGACCTTTGAAGCGACGGTGAGGAGCGTTTGTTTGTCCTTTAGAGGGCGACGGTGAGGAACGTTTGTTTATTTGATGTTTAGACCTTTAGAGGGCGACGGTGAGGAACGTTTGTTTATTTGATGTTTAGACCTTTAGAGGGCGACGGTGAGGAACGTTTGTTTATTTGATACTAATAAGAGCTTTAGAGGGTGATGCTGGGTAACATTTGCTTTTTTTCTGTTAAGAATCATCTGGGTGCCAATAAACAACATTTCTTCAAGTTAACACCATGTTAACCATGGCAATGGACGAGATTAGACAGGAGTCCCCGTGGATGATGATGTTTGCTGATGATATTGTGATCTCTAGCGCGTGTAGGGAGCATCTTGAGTAGAACCTGGAGAAATGGAGATCTTCTCTAGAGAGGAGAGGAATGAAAGTGAGTAGGACAAAGACAGAATACATGAGTGTGAATGAAAGGGAGGAGACAAGGATTATGGAGGAGGATTTTGAAGATGAAGCTGCCATGAAAGGGGAAAAGAGGAAGACCAAAGAGGAGGTTTATGGACGTGGTGAGAGAGGACATGCAGGTGGTCGGTTTGAAGGAGGAAGATGCAGAGGACCGGAAGAAATGGAGACGGATGATCCACCGTGGCGACCCCTAAACGGGAGCAGCCTAAAGAAAATGAAGATCATCCAGTTTTCTAATCAATATAATTGAATTAAACTTATTTAAGATCTGAATTTGAAATCGAACACACGATGGCTAGAACCAAACCTGTTTTCTTTACAATGTATAACACATAACGTTTGTTTACTTTTTACAATATATTTTTCAAACTGTACCTTTATTCTGTTGTTATTTTAACTTTTTTATCCTTTTATACATTTATTTGCACAATGAATTAATTTGAAATAGCTTTATTGGCTGCTTGCAGCTTTTACTGTGGAAAGAATGTTCAGCATTGAACTGGAAGATGATTGTAGATTAAAGATCTCCCCCCCTCTCTCTCTCTCCCCCCCCCCCTCTCTCTCTCTCTCTCACAGCCCACTTTCTGGACGGTAAAATCAAAGGTACTGTGTTTGCTTTTATCATCACGAAGCCCGTGTATTTCTAATGAAGCTATTTTTCCCTCGACTTTCCTCCTCGCTGTCTGGATTCGAAGGTTGTCGGCGTGACTTTATGATTTTTTTTTTTCCTCCAGAATGATTGTCATGCATGAAAGCTGCCTCTCGCCATTGACTTCCAGCTCTCTTTAATCTCCATTCTGAACAATGCAATGCAAATATCATGAAATGTCATATTTACTGAAGCGAGGTTGAGCCTGTTGCGCCTCCAGAGGAGGCATCAGTGTAGCCGTGCTTCCTGCACTGGATCTGCTCCTTTTTAATTCTTTTTTTTTGTTGTTGTTTTTTAACTTCCTCAATTGTCTCTTCATGATAGCAGACTGGATAGGATACAGAGGTAACGGTTGTGCTGGCCTGAGGAGAGCATGTGGCTCTAAGCCCCACCCCCTCCACCACCCCCCACTGCCCCTGTTGCATTTGCCCCCATTTTGCCCCCAAAAGCATGACATTGTCTATGCATACTGTCTATTACTGTCTCCTAATGTCTTTTACTGTCCACCTACATGTCCACACATTCCTGGGGGGAGGGGTTAGGGGAGTATAACCATCGGTCACCGCATAATTATGCAAATGAACATGCACAAATAAAAACACACTCCCACTTTCACACACATGCACACACACACATCATCACTGTCAGAACAAAAAAAATGAAAATGCATGCATAAATATATTCAATATTTCAAAATCAGCAAATATAAAGTAGAAAAATAGCCAAAAAGCCATATTTCAGCACATTTTCTGTCGAGATTGTTTTTTGGTTTCAAAAACCTTCCCCTTCTCTTACTTAATTTCAATAAACATTTTTAAATTCTGTCTTTATTTTCATTTTATATTAAATTGCTCTTTTAAATTGCAAAAATGATATATTTCCGTGCAGTCTCTGTAAGGAGTGGATAATTATTTACATTTAGAAACTCAACAAAACATTTAGACTCCGGTACCCTTTATAATTACTGACTGTAACCCATGTTGCTATGCAACCACTCTAACACACACACACACACACACACACACTCCAGCATACAGAAGCAGGACAGTCCAATATTCCCCCTGTCTTGTGTCCCTCACTTTGTCTTTCTTATCTCCTGGTTCTGATGCAGTATCGAACAGTTGCTAAGCTTCTTTAGTTTAGCAATTCCGTCGTCGGTCTTCAGCCGGTCTCTGATAAAGGAGGAGATCAAACATGTCTGACCCAAAATCTTCCCTCTATTTGTTCTGTTACACTGACTGAGCTGTGAATTCACATGCATTCACTTCGCCTTTTATTTGCATCTGCAGTGAAATTGAGGGGAACTGGATGTATTGAGAAATTGAGATTGCTGGAAAAATGATTTAATCTCATGTTTTGAGAAACTAGCTGAGAAACGGTGCGTTGAGAACTCGAGTCGTTTAACATTAGTGAGAAACTGGCTCTGTTGAGAGAATTATTATTTAACATTATTAATATTACACTGTCCAAAAAGAATTCACCACCTGGACTTAACAAAGCAAACAGGCAAGAGCCTCCCATTGGACCATTACTGCAGGATGATGATGTTTCAGCTTCAGTATTGATCCAACAAGCTATTGACGAGTTAATGCGGCTCATTACTTAAACAACCATGTTGGAAGATCATCCTGTGGTCGTGGAGATGATGTTCATCTGTTTCAGAAGGTCAGATCATTGGCATCAAGCAAAGAAAACATCTAAGGAGGAGCTGAAACGACTAAAACTGGGTGAAGAACTGTCCACGCATTATTTCAAACTGTGAGGATAGTGGGGGAACCATCAGTAAGAACATCTCCACACACATGATGTGAAGAACTGAAGCAACTAAACAGCTGTGTAGTCTTAAACCACTGATCAGTGAGACTAATCCCAAAAACAGGTTTCCTGAGAGCCTAAAGATTGGACTCGGGAGTGATGGAAGGAGGTCATGTGTCCAGACCTTCACCCCATTGAGAATGTTTGGGATGTGCTGGAGAAGAATTTGCACAGTGCTCAGACTCTCCCATCATCTCTGCAAGAGATAAATGAAAAATAAATGCAACTCGATGGAAATAAATGTTGTAGCCTATCGAAAGGATGCCCCCGAGAATGCGTCCCGTGATCGAAGCTAAAGGCGTCCAACCGAATATTAGAGTGAGTTGGTGGACAGGCAGTGTATTTAACTAGATTTAGTGAAAATGGAATTAGAAATAAGATTTAGAAACGGATTATTCAGAAAATGTTTCTATCAGTGAGTCCTCTGAAAAATGGGGCCTGTTGAGAGAACCCTTAGAGAAAACTGGCACTTTTAAGCAATTAGATTGGGTGAAAAAATCCCACATTGAGAAATGGGTGTTGAATCGAACGCAGTGGAGATTTGGGCCTTTAAATCTTATGGGAAGAACTGCTCTAGTGAGAAATTAGGCCTTAAAAATGGGTTCAGTTTTGAGATAATGTCTCTGATATGGAGAAATTGGATGCACAGAGCATCTTGTCAGAAGACAGATGTGGTGACAAACTCAATCCAAGCCATAATTATTTACGAGGAAATGGTTTCATGTGAAATCACAGCTCTTTTCCTGTGTCCCGTCCGATGTCTCTGAAATGTGAAGTTTCAGACGTTTGATTGACTGACGCTCGTTCCCCCCGTGACCCCGTTTATGTTCTGAAACGTGAGCTGTGTGTTTGTTTGTATTTGACCTTCACGTCGGGTCGCCGGTGTGTCTGACTGCCGAATTTGTCCCGGTAGACAGCTGTCCCGGCCTGTGTAACAACAACGGCAGGTGTGTCCTGGACCAGAACGGCTGGCACTGCCTCTGTCAGTCAGGATGGAGAGGGGCTGGGTGTGACGTTGCCATGGAAACGCTCTGCTCGGACGGCAAGGACAATGAGGGAGGTGAGAATTGAGCTGATTAAAGTGCAAATGCGTGCATCCTGATTCCGTACGCTGTTTAGGTTAAAATATTCCTGGACTCCTGGTCCTCCGTAGACCCGTCCACCTGTAGAGACAACAATCACCGTAAAACGGAACACGAAGAAAAATGGAATAGTGACTGATGTATTTGTGCCCTGATTTGTAGATACATTTTATATCAAATAAACTACCATGTTGTACCATGTTGAAGCTCAGTTGACTTTAGAGCGTTTGTGTGGTTACTGTCTTAGAGTTAGTTTTAAAGTGTTCTTCTTCGGGTCTCGGGACGGAGTCGTGTAGTTTTTAGAGGGTTTAACCAAGAAGATGTTATTTTCCAGGAGAAGGCCATCTGACAGGTAAACGTAAAAGAATCAACCCTCAAAAACTGTTTTTTTTCTTGTTTGTTTGGTTTAACGTTGGTGCAGGTGCAGTTACACACCAACCAGCCTCAAGATTAAAACCACTGACAGGTCTATGACACTTAAGTGGAGTAGACCCTGGATCTCCACTTTCATGGTGACGGTGTCCCCTAAAGGCAGTGTCCTCTTTCATGTCTTGCCACACTGCAGACACTGTTCAGGAACCAAGTGAGGAACAAAAAGTTCAAGGTGTTCTTCCAACCCCCTCCCAACTTTCAGAATTTGAAGGATCTGGACCCACAGCTTCTTGCACTGTGGAGTCCAGACGGATCAGGACTCCTTTTGGGGCACAAGGAGAATCCACATTATTCTGATTGTTTTAAAGTTAATTGGTGTAGGATTTTAGATGAGACTAGAGTGAGAGTTTAAGTCTAGAGCCAGAGTTAGTTTAAGGTTCTCTGTGCCGTAAGCTTATGATTTTGACTTCTACAGATGGCCTCCTGGACTGTATGGACCCGGACTGCTGTCTGCAGAGTTCCTGTCAGGAGCAGCCTCATTGCAAGGGAGCACCAGATCCCACTACAACCCTTCAAACCCCTCAGACGTCCTCCATGCCCCCAACCCTGTCCTTCTACCAGCGTGTCGGCTTCCTTGTGGCTCCAGGAGGAACTCATCGGCTTCCTGGAGAAAACCCGTTCAACAGCAGGTGAGAAGCTCACCACTTATTGGCCATTTTATCAGAAACACCGAAAGAGGAGAATCATCTGTTGCTGCACATTTGATCAGCTCTTCTCCAGCCTGAACGGTGATGGACCACCAGAGGACCACCACTGACCTGACAAAGTGATTGTTTTGGAATCGTGAACACACCGTCCAGCAGGGGGAGACATATCCAGCACCCAGGGAGCAGTGATGGGGATGGTACCTTCCCTACGTCCTACTGTTCTGGGTCTCGATCCCACAAACTTCTGATCATGAGGTCTTGTCCTTAAGCACTAGACCACCGCTGCCCCTCTGGACTCCACTGGTAAAATGGCCAGTGGGTGTATTTTTTTTTCTTTTGTACTTTTCTCACAATAGTGAGAAGGTCTGGGCTTAAATGCTTGAAAATTTGTTTCTCGCTTGTTGGAAAAAGATCCCAGGAGGCTCTTTAAGAAACTGCCTGAGAGAATGCCAAGAGTGTGTAAAGCTGAATGGAGCATCAAAGGGGGACCACTTTGAAGAAAATAAAACGGATCGAGCTGTAATTTCCACGTTTTATTTTATACTCTTGATGGTTTCGGTGTTTTTCTAAAATGTGGAAAATAGGACTATAGATTTAGTGTCTGGACGCAGAGATCAGCATGCAGGTCCAGTTAACGGCTGTTATGTGCAGCTTCCTGTTCACTCTTCCTCGATGGTTTAGGGAGGTGGAGGGTTCAGCGCCGGGTGGAAATGAA
>CM029376.1:2526643-2529143 GCA_017165825.1 Hepsetus odoe
CGCCCGTCCTCCGGACCGTTTGGTTACCGTGGAGAGTTTTTTATGTGATGGACAGACTGGTAATGAGGAGAGAAGAAAGGGACACACCCACCTGTGAACTCAATGGCCTTGTAAGACCAACCCCCCACATAACAACATCACCGCTGTCCACCTACTATAGCTCCGCCCCTGCGGCCAACCCCATCATACCTGAGACACAGGTGAGTATCACTTTCACTACCTCATCCATTTAATTACAGACACCTTCCTTGTACTTATAGTACTGGCCACATTATTAGAAACACCTCATGTGTCCACTTGCTGGCCACTTTATTAGAAACACCTAATTTAGGCTTCCTTTTTTTGCCCACATGTTAAGAAACACCCACCGTTTACTTACTGGCTACTTTATTAGAAACATGATATAACTTTATACCTGGCCACTTTATCAGAAACACGCACCTTGTATTTTTTGGCCACTTTATCGGAAATGCCTACTCTGTATGTTCACTTTGTGGCCATTTTATTAGAAACACCTTTTGTTAACAATAGAAAACCGCTCTGTAGCAAATTCACTGGAATGTTTCAGAACATGTTTCATCACATGAGCAATGGCAGGGAAACATTCCTCTGCTTGGGCTGTTGCTTAGTGACTGGTTCCCATGGATACAGTGCTAACACATTTATTTCTGGTTGCTAGAGCTCAACATGTATTATTTGGGAGGTGGACTACATTGTGCTCTGTTAGGCTGGGAGTTGTCACTTCTATAGAGGCCAACATCCCAAAAAAAACAGGCCAAGAACATCTCTGCTGCCAGAAAGTGACCCCTGATGAAGGTCTAATGGAGCTACACGTAAAAACAGATGGTCCACAGCAGTGTTTTTTTCCTTGGGTGCCCTCTAGGTGCTGCGAGATAAAAACTGTAATGGCAAAAATTTGATTTTGTGTCAAACTGGAGTTTTTTTAGTTTGCATGCAGCAACAAGGTAATAGTTGGAGTCTGATTTCTCTCAGTGGTTTCACAGCGAGAAGATCCTGGATTCAGTTCCCAGGCGGGGCAGTCCAGGTCCTTTCTGGGTGAAGTTGGATTGTGTCCCCGTGTCTGTGTGTTTTTCCTCCAGGAGCTCTGGGACAGTCTCTTGCTCGTGGGAACCTCATGGCAACCTACTGGTCCAGGACTCGAACCAACAACCTTCTGATTATGGGGCCTGTTTCTTAGACACTAGACCCCCGCTGTCCCACACGTGCCGATCATGTATTTAAACAGTTGTTTAGTTTCTCATCTGTTATCTTCACTGTATGTTCTCCAGGTTCTTCATGAGCAGGTTTCCATCCCTGGCAGTGACCTCAGCCTGGTTTACCTCAGTTCTCGAGCCTCTGCATACAAGCCTGTCCTGAAGGTGGTCATGACTGGGTCCAGTGTGCCCTTCGGTTTGGCCAGGGTGCACCTGATGGTGGCGGTGGAGGGTAGAATGTTCCAGAAGCAGTTTCCAGCTTCCCCGAGGCTTTCATTCACATTCATCTGGGACAAAACTGACGCTTATGGTCAGAGGGTTTATGGACTGGCTGAGGCTGTGGGTGAGTAGCTTCAAGAAATGAACCAGACGTCCCAAATCTGTTTATTTTCTATTTTATCTCCACAATCCATTTCTATTGTCCCAGTGAAACTCCACGTCTCTCTGTGTCTCTGGTAAAATAGTCTAAATCTTCTCTTTGTCCCTCCACCATGAACGGCCCAAAATCTTCTCCAAACTAAAACAACGTCTCAGACGTCGGGCAGCGTCTCCACCACCAGTTCGTGTCTGTGAGGGACGTTCAGACGTTCCACACACTGGCAATGTTTTTGACTTGAGAAGTTTCAGAAGAGTTTAACACCAAACCTGCTCCGAATGACTTAATTTACCATGAAATTCTGCTGGAACTTGGTTACACGGGGGTGTTTAAGCTCCACCTGGAGTTTCCTGCATGAGCTGACGCTAAGCAGCGCTAAAGCCATAAATAACAGCTCTAAAGGCCACCGGTTGGCTGCGGACTGTTTGCATGTGTGATTAGTCTGTAAATGAAGCGGCAGAAGGTCGCAGGCTCGTTTTTGTTAATATCGCGGTGGGAAAAACTAAAGAGCCTGCTGAGGAACATCAGCAGTTGTCTTCAGGATAATGTCCAATTCACACCAAACTGCTCAGCGATGTGAAATCTTAAATATGTAGGAAATGTGGGTGTGGCTGGGGGAGGGGCCAAAGAGACACTAATTGCCACCTTGAGGGTGATGCCACTCCTCATTGGAGCAAAAGTGTTCAGTGATGTTTTATTTTATAATTATTTTATACAAACTTCAACAGACAAATTGAGACTTATTTGGCCTAATCGGACTAATCCACATTCTTTAATTTAACGATGTCGTGAAATGCTCGGCTCTATTTACTGTCATCTGCATGTAAAGCTGGCAAACAGGCTTAATGCGGATGTGATTATTACACCAATTTCCTAAAATGAAAAAAATATTCTTTTGTGTGTGTATTGA
>CM029376.1:2534143-2584293 GCA_017165825.1 Hepsetus odoe
CGAAAGCTCTGCTCAGCGAAATAAAACCTTTATTTTAATTAGTAATTAGGGTTCCATCCTTAGTTAAATACTTTTAACATTTTTTAAAGTTTATTTTCACATATTTGTTTCAGTTTTTTCTCACTTCAGCTAAAAAGTCAATTAAAATATAATTAATCCAGTTAAATTAAAAAAGCTAATATTAAATATTCAATATAATAAAACAAAATATTTGGTGTGTGTCTATCTGTCTGTCTATCTATCTGTCTCTGTCCATCTATCTGTCAGTCAGTCTGTCTATCTCATTGTCTGTCTGTCTGTCTATCTCTCTATCTTTCTGTCTCTATCTCTCTTTTTCTCTGTCTTTCTCTCTCTTTCTCTATCTATCTCTATCTATCTCTCAATTTATCTGTCTATCTGTCTATCTATCTCTCTTTCTCAATCTATCTGCCTGTCTATCTGTCTATCTATCTCTCTTTATCTCTCTCTCTCTTTTCTCTCTCTCTGTTGGGGCAGCGGTGGCCTAGTGGTTTGGGAGTTGCCCCGCTTCGGTAGATTGTGGGTTCGATTCCCTCAGCAGTAGGTTGCCCTGAGGTACCCTTGAGCAAGGTACCGTCCCCGTCACTGCTCCCTGGGCACTTTCAATAGCTGCCCACTGCTGCACGGTGTTTGTGTGCATGGGTTCAATGCAGAGGTCCAATTTCGTGGTGGTTCACTGTCTGCTGTGCTGTGACCTCGCAATGACAAGGGTTGTCACTTTCACTTTCTCTATCACTCTCTCTCAATCTACCTATCTCTCTTTCTCATTCTATCTATCTATCTCTCTATCTTTATCTATTTATCTCTCTATCTTTATCTATTTCTCTATCTATCTCTCTCTTTCTCATTCTATCTATCTATCTCTCTATCTTTCTATCTGTCGATCTATCTATATCTGTCTGTCTATCTCTTTCTCAATCTATCTATCTGTCTATCTCTCTCTAGCTGTCTGTCTGTCCAAACCAGAGACTCCATTTTCCACGCTGATCCTGAATTTCTATCTTATTTAGTCTGTTTATGTACGAGGACTCTTCTGTTTGTGAAATAAGTTCTGTTTCACCGAGCAGAGAGAACCAGGTGAGAAAACGGAGGGTTTTTGGAGAAAAAGCGAGAGCAGGATTATCGATCTGATCTGCTTCGGCCCATGAAAGCGAGCCGTGTTTGTTGATTACGTAGGCTCCAAAATCCATTCGGCTTCGATTTGTGCCAACTTTTGGGCAAGAAATATTTTTAGAAATGTCACGATACACCTGGCACGTCGCACATTCAAGCTGTTTGCTTGACATTTTATTTATGTGTTTGTTTATTCCATTCCTGTTTGATCGAGAAGGCTCTGAATTGAATAATCAATGGTCATAAGCATTGCATTACGGAAGCACGGAGAGAAAAATCCTACACGTTCACTTCTCTGGACCTCGTTCTCAGTAATGTTCCCCGAATTACAGCAGCTTTTCTTTGCTGTGTAAGTGAAACTAAAATAATTTGAATGATCTGAGTTCAAAAAGTTTTTCTTTCCTTAATGTTTCCCCTAAAAAGTAAAGTATATACAACATGGAATATTGGATCTGAGCCTTCAGTTTGGCCTGTAAATATTGAAATATAGAACAAAACTCCTCTGCAATAATCTCCGTATAATCTCTGTAATCTCAATAGCAGTACTATGTTAGCACTACGATAACAGCTTTGTGTGTGAGCATGCTTGGTTGGTTCTGGACATGTTGTGTGTGTGTGTGTGGAAGTGACTCCAGTTTACCTTCTGTCACAAATCCACGGCCACTCTGACGTATCTTGAACGAACAGACTGACCTCAAGAAACTAATTCCACCTAGAACGTGAGATCTCTTCCAATTGATGGTTAATCTGACTCTGCATTCTAGCACCGAAAGGCCTGACCAATAAGAAAGCTCACTCAGCAGCATCTTCTCAGAGACCACAGCCCTTTTCCCCAAAACCATTTCTAATCAGGATTCTTAGAGTCTTAGAGTGCCTGAAGGTCTAGAAGTGTCTGAAAGTTCTTGTCTGCCAAAAGTATGTTCTTATTTCAAGCACCCTTATTTAAAAGGCTGCTTTTAGGGGATGTTCTCCAGAAAACCATCTCCAGAGAGAACACTAGATGGTGGAACATCTGCTGTCATGATTTGATTGCATACAGCCACACAGGCTTTTATGGGGTCAGGTTGTGATGTTGGACGTCCATATTGCAGTCAGGATTCCAGTTTACCTGAAAGTGCTCAGAGCCTGGATGGATGGACAAACGTTATCCGTATTTCCAAAGGTATTCGGACTAAAAGGTGATGCAGGCTTGTGCACAGAGCAGACCGAACTGACCAACAGAACGATCCAAACAAGAGCCTAAGGTCACCAGCAGGGGGCGTGAGGGGAGCTCAGAATTGGGCTTCTTCAGAAGAAGCCCTGGTGTCTGCATACTTGTGGACACACAGTGTAATTGGTATAACAGAGCGTTCTCTGGATAAACCCGGTTCTCAGCCCTTGAGCACCGTCTGAAAATGAGACGCAGTGCCTTTGGCTCGTCTTTTGCTGAAGGTCAGCAGGCTGTTCAGCTAGACTTAAAAGCAGCCCCTCAGACCAATCTGTCTTATTTAAGAGCAGATTTGTTGGACCAGGAATGAAGAAAAAGCCTGCTAACGGCCACACGCCCTCCAACCCACATCTTCATCACACTTCTCTCTGCAATCAGTTAATCAGGCTGTTAATTGGGTTGCCATGCTGCTCGCTCAGCTGACGCTGAGCTGTGGGTGAAGTGAAGACAATTCTGGTGGTTAAAGGGTGTGAAGGGTTCGGTCAATACTTCTAACTGCAGGAATATAGAGACGCTTTAAAGACTAACAAGCAAAACATCCCCCTGCTTTTCATAGTAGCTCTACAAACAAACCCCCTCTGCTACTTTCAAACGTGTGAGACAGAAAAAAGAGAGACAGAGTGAGGGTGGAGCGATGAGGATTATATTGGGAGGAGGATGTTGAAGATGGAGCTGCCAGGAAAGAGGAAAAGAGGAAGACCAAAGAGGAGGTTTATGGACATGGTGAGAGAGGACGTGCAGGTGGTCGGTTTGAAGCAGGAAGATGCAGAGGACCGGAAGAAATGGAAACGGATGATCCGCTGTGGCAATGGGAGCCTAAATGGGAGCGGCCGAAGGAAGAAGAAGAAGAAGAAGAAGGTTTTGATTATTATTAAAGTTCTCAGATTTGTTCTGCAGTGCTTGCAGCAGCTGATTCTTGCCTGATTGACACTCTGAGCGAAATTCTGGTCGAGAGAATCTGCTCGATTGTGAGACTTGATCAGCAGATGACGACAGACTCGTAACGAGACTCTCCCGAACACATGAATACTCACTGAACATTTCCAGCTGTTCAGACTCCCAGTCTGTCATGGCCCCTCGGTCCTCAGCCAGCCGACCAGGTACTGAGCAGGCCGGCCAATCAGAGGGCAGCTCAGTGCAGAGTCATCGATCTGATTAATAGAGTGAGGCGAAGAGAGGAACTCTAACATGTTGCTGCCTGTGAATAATTGATGGCCTCGGGCATGGCACTTCCCTTTGAAGTTCCTCTTTGAAGCCAACCCCAAAAAGAAACAAGTTAAAATTTCACAGGTCTGAAATATTTATCAGTAATGACCCGAGCTCTTCGCACACTCTCCGACTCAAAGTGGTGTTAAAGTGAATGGTGATGATCAAACGTTTTTTTTTTTTTTATGGAAAGGGCGGCCTTGATCCCGGGCTGCATCTCAGCAAGGCGGTTTTGTGGGATTCGGGCAGAATCTCTGGGAAATAACACTTTTCACGCCACACATCTGCATGAAATCTGTTACCTGAACACGAACAAAGTGCTGCGATTCTCTGGGATGAACGTCAGGCTGGACGTTTTGTGGCCCGAGGACAAATACGACGCTGCCGCAGAACTGGGACAGCTGAAGAACAGCTTCTTCATTTCGTTTGGTTTGTTGACACAAAATAAAACACTGATGCACATGGTGACAGTCGGTGAACGTGCAACTTTTTTAATATGAGGGGACAGAGCTCCACATCTCACATCACCTTCAGCAAATAAAACCTGAACCTAAAGAAGGTCTGATCCCCCAGACATCACTGCTTTTTATCACATTTCTGCAGGTTTTTCCAGATCATTTTGCAAAACCAATTCATCTTAATTACAATTTATATCACTCACACAAGACCAGGGCTGTTATCAAGAACACCTTTGGTGAAGTCAAGATAAGTCCATCACCATGACAACACCAGACTGAGTCAAAACGTGGCTCTGACTAAGCTTTAACTTTACTGCTCCCAGTCCAAATTCCAGTCCGATAAATGGTTGGTTAAGTCCAATATAGTATAAATGTCCTTCCTCTGGGTGTGTAGGGTGGTCCTCCCTCTCCCCCATCACTCAGTATGTCTGTCCTCTCTCTCTGGGTGTGTAGGGTGGTCCTCCCTCTCCCCATCACTCAGTATAGCTGTCCTCTCTCTCTCTGGGTGGACAGAGTGGTCCTCCCTCTCCCCCATCACTCAGTATGTCTGTCCTCTCTCTCTCTCTCTCTGGGTGGGTAGGGTGGTCCTCCCTCTCCCCCATCACTCAGTATGTCTGTCCTCTCTCTCTCTCTCTCTGGGTGGGTAGGGTGGTCCTCCATCTCCCCATCACTCAGCTGAACTTTCCTGTCTCTCCTGAGGTGGTGAGGATGGTCCTCCCTCTCCCCCTCTCTCTTTGGTTGGTAAAAATCAATTAAAATCATTAATTAAAGCAATTAAAAGGGGGATAAAAGTTCAATAGGGTTATTTTTTGGAGAACTGAACCTTTCAGTGAAACGATCTTTTGAGAATGTGTGTGTAAAGAACAATGTATAGATACAAATTAAACTTCATAGAAGTGAGCTTTCTAAGAACCGAATATCTGAAGGAATGGAAGATGTTTGTATTCGAAACGTGTGGATGAAATGATTGATTCATCTAAATCCTGCAGTTCGGCTCTGCTGCTCTCTCCTTGCTGTTGAACGGTGGTCCTGTGTCTCGTGTCTCGTGTCTCAGGGATCATGTATAAAGGCAACGGGGAAAACGTGTTCCTGTCCCAGCTTCCTCCAGTCATCAGCACCATCATGGGCAACGGCCGGCGCAGGAGCATCTCCTGCCCCAGCTGTAATGCCCAGGCCGAGGGCAACAAGCTGCTGGCGCCCGTCGCCCTGGCCTGGGGCAGAGACGGGAGCCTGTATGTGGGAGACTTCAATTACATCAGACGCATCAGTCCGTCAGGCAACGTTAGCAGCGTCATGGAGCTCAGGTGGGTGAGCAGCAGAGGGACAGCTGGATTGATTGTTTAATTGATTGATTGATTGATTGATTGATTGATTGATTGATTGATTGATGCATGGATATGTAGCCTTAGCCAAGAATGAGATGATCATTCTTTTGATTCTTTTCTTTTCTCTCATCTTTATTTGTCATTGATATTCTTCCTTTTGCTGCCTGAAGAAACAAAGATTTTAGACACAGGTAAGTGATGATTACATCATTGAGAAGAACTAGAGCCAAAGATGCTCTTTATTTTGGTGATGATGGAACATCTGTTTAAAATAAGCTTTAATACAATCCCTTCCAAAAGTATTGGAACAGCCATGCCAGTTCATTGATTTTTGCCCTGAAGACGTTTGGCTTTGAGACCAAAAGATCAATGTAAGATCAGATTTTCATCTTTTGTTTCCTGGTAGCTATTAAAACAAAAATGAAAAGAAAATGAATGATCACATGATCAACACATGTTAAGTGCCAGGATGGTAGAAGGTGAGTCATGTGATTCAGACGTGAATCCACTTAAACAGATGACAGATCCTCGACAGTTGGGGTGTTCTCGTGGTTGTATCCTCGCCTATGGACCAGGAGGTCACCGGTAGGTTCGAGTTCCACCTCCAGCACCACCACCACCATTGGGTTCCTGAGCAAATCCCTGAACCCAGATGCCTCCAGGGAGACTGTCCATCTAAATAGCAATGGAAGTCACTCTGGATAAGAACTTCTGCTGAATGATTAAATGTAAATGTAAACAGTTGCTGTTCTGCCGCTGCATCCCAGTTCATGCTACTCAAACTCCTGCTTGCTTTCATGCACCAGGATTTATCTGGATCTGCCAAATGTGCTCCAGGTTCTGGAAGAATCCATGAACGGGCTCTTATGAACACACTTCAGGGAAAGTCCACAAAAAAGACTTCTGAAGAGAAGGCTGATGATAGGCACCTTGTCCTGCCTTCCAAATTTTCCTTTTGCTGCTTGTGGTCATTAGATGCTAATGGCGTGCAGGGAGGGCTTTGCTCAGAGAAGCGAACACTGATGGCTTTAATGAATGCAGATAAGCATGGCCTGACAAAACGCCATCAGCTGTTGACAGCCATTAAGATCTGCATATCACAGCTCCATTTCTGAGAGGCTTCACTTGAGAGTCAGAAGGACTGAAATGATTTGGCAGTCTTCAAGGCGTCATCACTGCCTCCTTAAATGTGTTCCAGTCACATCTGATTTATTTCCCCTTTAACACACTTCCCTCCTCCACGTCTGTCAGACGCTCTTACTGTTTTAAAACATCAGAAAAGAAACAGATGGTGACTCTGTGGACTTCAGCAGCAACATTAAAATTCTCATCACTGTGATATTTCTCCATTCCTTCGAACCTTTCTTTTCTGCATAGTTTTGGTTTGAGCACACGTTAGAATTTGATTGGACCTACAGTTTTGGAGTCGCAGAGCCCAAGAACGTTCCTCTGCCCACACTTGACCTTGAGTTAAGGTCTCAAGTGCAGCCTGACTATCTTCTGTCTCGGCCCAAGAAAGTTCTAGCACAGGTCAACTGTACCCAACCGAAATTTTGTCTTCTTTTGTCTCGCTCCTGCAGTAACAACCCGGCTCACCGGTACTACCTGACTACGGATCCTGTGACTGGACAGTTGTACGTATCGGACACCAACTCCAGACGGATCTACCGGCCGAGGGTGCTGTCAGCAAACGCAGAACCCCAACAGAACGTGGAGACTGTAGCAGGAACAGGAGAACACTGCCTGCCTTTTGATGAGACTCAGTGTGGGGACGGGGGTCCAGCCACAGAAGCCCTTCTGACCGGACCAAAAGGTGCAGAAATGCTAACAGCTAACAGTGTGCTCAGATAAACAAACAATACCACACTCAAAAGTTTTTGCACCCTAGCATCCCTCAGTGGATTCCGTTTCCAGTGCTCTCCTTTCATGTATGTCTCGTCTCTTTCCTTCTAAATCCATCCTCTCCTCCTCCATCTCAGTATCATCTCTAACACATTTTCATTCCGTCCAGTTTTTACATTTGCTTAATATTTCAGATTCCACACAAAGCTCTGATCAGATCCAAGACCGTGCCAGACTCGATTCTGAACAACACAATAATTGATCAAATTAAATTCATGTCAGGTCCTGCTGGAGTGGTCTTTCAGCGGGAGGTTCTGATTGGACCAGACGAGCTCTAGATGAATTCTTTTATGTGGACAGGCTCCAAATTCCCTTTCACACAGATAAAAGAGCATTCCCCGAACACCCCCCTTCAGCCTGCTGTTATATAACTCCCCTTCACGGGACACACTGTTGACATCCGTGATCGGAAATGCTGACACAGTCACCGTTTAAGATTTTTGTTTGCTTTTCCTGCCCAAACACAGAAATAGGACAGAAATTTACCAATATTGATCTCTGTACACTCAAGTCGTCATGGATTATACATAAATAAATCTAAAGGAATTAAAGAAATGAAAAAAATAAGCAGGGTTTAAGCCACACTGTCAGAAAATAAGTACCTTGAAGAATAAAACTTATTTCCCAGCAGTGTGGCCTGATTTCGGCTCATTCTAGTTCTTCTTTGGATCCACTCCTCTCTTTGCTCGGCGCAGATGAAGGCCGGGTTCTGAACCTCAGAAGTGGCCTGGGCTGCTTTGCTGCAGAGCTTCGTCATGTATTGATTTTATGAAATCCTGCTGCCAAAAAAACAGAGGGAATTTTAAAGCAGGGATGTGTGCGGCCATAGGCGGCGAGCGGGTACATTAGTGCACTTTGCTCGGGTGGGAACGGGCACTTTTTTACCAGAGCATCACTTCACTCCCATCACACTCACACACCCTCCACATCTTAACACGGCTCGGTCGCCATAGCAACTCACACATTCTTAAGTTTTGCTCCAATAAGAGTTTGGTGTTTCACGTACATTCTGCTTGAGGAAAAAACAAAAACTGAAAAGGGGAAAGAGAAAGAGCGGTGAAGCTGGAGAAGATGCGCGGAGATGCTCTGATACATCCTATTGCACTTTTTCCTTGAGCAATAATTCAGCAGCGGAGGGCAGGATGTGAATAATTGAGCGTGATGCTTTCTGCAGTGACCTGAAAAATGTGAAGCCAAACACGACACATGTAGCCGCCTGCCGTCACCCCCTGCCTCGTCTCAGACCGTCAGCACGCCTGTCTGACCGGAGTGTCTCTTCCCCTCCTCTCTGCTCTTCACAGGCATCGCTGTGGACAAGAACGGCTTGATCTACTTTGTGGACGGTACCGTTATTCGTAAAGTGGATCAGAAAGGCATCATCTCGACTTTACTGGGGTCGAACGACCTCGCCTCTGCCAGACCACTCAACTGTGATGCAGTCATGGATATCCAGGAGGTAAAAAATGAGATATTGATCCAGAAACACTCGTCTATATTCTAAATACTCGAAATCAGACCATATTAATCCATAAATACTACAATAAACACTAATATACACTAGAATAGGAGATATTAGTGTATAAACACTACAATAAACACTAATATACACTAGAATAGGAGATATTAGTGTATAAACACAATAAACACTAATATACACTAGAATAGGAGATATTAGTGTATAAACACAATAAACACTAATATACACTAGAATAGGAGATATTGGTGTATAAACACAATAAACACTAATATACACTAGAATGGAGATATTGGTGTATAAACCTACAATAAACACTAATATACACTAGAATAGGAGATATTAGTGTATAAACCTAATAAACACTAATATACACTAGAATAGGAGATATTGGTGTATAAACACTACAATAAACACTAATATACACTAGAATAGGAGATATTAGTGTATAAACACAATAAACACTAATATACACTGGAATAGGAGATATTGGTGTATAAACACAATAAACACTAATATACACTAGAATAGGAGATATTAGTGTATAAACACTACAATAAACACTAATATACACTGGAATAGGAGATATTAGTGTATAAACACAATAAACACTAATATACACTAGAATAGGAGATATTAGTGTATAAACACAATAAACACTAATATACACTAGAATAGGAGATATTAGTGTATAAACACCACAATAAACACTAATATACGCTAGAATAGGAGATATTAGTGTATAAACACTAATAAACACTAATATACACTAGAATGAAGTATTGGTGTATAAACTTTCAATAGCTTACTTTAATATGCACTAGAATAGGAGATATTGGTGTATAAACACAATAAACACTAATATACTAGAATAGGAGAAATTAGTGTACAAACACTACAATAAACACTATTATACACTAGAATAGGAGATATTAGTGTATAAACACAATAAACACTAATACACTAGAATGGGAGATATTGGTGTATAAATAAACACTATTATACACTAGAATAGGAGATATTAGTGTATAAACCTACACAATAAACACTAATATACTAGAATAGGAGAGATATTGGTGTATAAACCTACAATAAACACTAGTAATATACACTAGAATAGGAGATATTAGTTTATAAACACCACAATAAACACTAATATACACTAGAATAGGAGATAGTGAATAAACACTAATATACACTAGAATAGGAGATATTAGTGTATAAACACAATAAACACTAATATACACTAGAATAGAGAGATATTGGTGTATAAACCTAATAAACACTAATACACTAGAATGGAGATATTAGTGTATAAACACTAATAAAACACTATTATACACTAGAATAGGAGATATTAGTGTATAAACTTCTAATAAACACTTTAATATACACTAGAATAGGAGATATTGGTGTATGAAACACAATAAACACTAATATACACTAGAATAGGAGATATTGGTGTATAAACCTAATAAACACTAATATACACTAGAATAGAATGTTGGTGTATAAATTTCTAATAAACACTAATATATACACTAGAATAGGAGGATATTGGTGTATAAACACAATAAACACTATACACTAGAATGAGAATATTAGTGTATAAACCTACAATAAACACTAATATACACTAGAGGAATAGGAGATATTGGTGTATAAACACAATAAACACTAATATACACTAGAATAGGAGATATTGGTGTATAAACTACAATAAACGCTAATATACACTAGAATAGGAGATATTGGTGTATAAACACCACAATAAACACTAATATACACTAAGAATGGGAGATATTGGTGTATAAACTTCTACAATAAACACTATTATGCATAGAGATAGGAGATATTGTGTATAAACTACAATAAGCACTAATATACACTAAGAATAGAGATGTTAGTGTATAAACACCACAATAAACATAATATACACTAGAATAGGAATGTTAGTGTATAAACACAATAATACTATTATACACTAGAATAGGAGATATTGGTGTATAAACACAATAAACACTAATATACACTAGAATAGGAGATATTGGTGTATAAACACCACAATAAACACTAATATACACTAGAATAGGAGATATTGAATTGTATAAACCCACAATAAACACTAATATACACTGAATAGGAGATAGTGTATGACTTTAATAAACACTAATATACACTAGAATAGGAGATATTAGTGTATAAACATACAATAAACACTAATATACACTAGAATAGGAGATATTGGTGTATAAACACCACAATAAACACTAATATACACTAGAATAGGAGATATTGGTTTATAAACCTACACAATAAACACTAATATACACTAGAATAGGAGATATTGTTGAATAAACATACAATAAACACTATTATACTAGAATAGGAGATATTAGTGTATAAACACAATAAACACTATTATACACTAGATGAAATATTGAATGTTGTAAACCTAATAAACACTAATATACTAGAATAGGAGATAATTGTATAAACCTAATAACACTAATATACACAGAATAGGAGATATTAGTGTATAAACCTACACACAATAAACACTAATATACACTAGAATGAGGATATTGAATGTATAAACCTACAATAAGCACTAATATACACTGGGAGCGGAGATATTGGTGTATAAACTTACAATAAACACTAATATACACTGGGGTGGAGATATTAGTGTATAAACTAATAAACACTAATATACACTAGAATAGGAGATATTGGAGTGTATAAACACAATAAACACTAATATATACACTAGAATAGGAGATATTAGTGTATAAACACAATAAACACTAATATACACTAGAGAATAGGAGGATATTGGTGTCTAAACACCACAATAAGCTTGCTAATATACACTAGAATAGGAGATATTGGTGCATATATTTACAATAAACACTAATATACACTAGAATAGGAGATATTAGTGTATAAACACAATAAACACTAATATACACTAGAATAGGAATATTGGTGTATAAACTAATATACACTAATATATATGCACTAGAATAAGAGAGCGATATTGGTGTATAAACCTACTAATAAACACTAATATACACTAGAATAGGAGATATTAGTGTATAAACCTAATAAACACTAATATACATAGAATGGCAATATTAGTGTATAAACCTCTAATAAACACTAATATACACTAGAATAGGAATGTTAGTGTATAAATACCACAATAAACACTAGCATACATAGAATAGGAGATATTAGTGTGTATTTAATACACTAATATACACTAGAATAGGCGATATTAGTGTATAAACACTAATAAACACTAATGTACACTAGAATAGGAGATATTAGTGTATAAACACTACAATAAACACTAATATACACTAGAATAGGAGATATTAGTGTATAAACACAATAAACACTAATATACACTAGAATAGGAGATATTAGTGTATAAACACTACAATAAACACTAATATACACTAGAATAGGAGATATTAGTGTATAAGCACCACAATAAACACTAATATGCACTAGAATAGGAGATATTAGTGTATAAACCACAATAAACACTAATATACACTAGAATTGGAGATATTGGTTTATAGCACCTAATAACACTAATATACACTAGAATAGAATATTGAGTGTATAGAACTACAATAAACACTAATGTACATAGAATGGGAGATATTGGTGTATAAACCTACAATAAACACTAATATACACTAGAATAGGAGATATTGGTGTACTAGCCTACAATAAACACTAATATACACTAGAATAGGAGATATTGGTGTATAAAACACAATAAACACTAATATATACACTAGAATGAGGATATTGGTGTATAACCTACAATAACACTAATATACATAGAATAGAGAGATATTGGTGTATAAACACCACAATAAAACACTAATATACACTAGAATGAGGAGATATTGGTGTATAAACCTAATAAACACTAATATACACTAGAATAGGAGATATTAGTGTATAACCTACAATAAACACTAATATACTAGAATAAGATATTAGATGTATACTTCTACAATAAACACTAATATACACTAGAATGAGGAGATATTGAAGGTACATAACCTAATAAACATGCACTAGAGGGTAGAGGAGATATTGGTGTATAAACCCATACAATAAACACTAATACACTGGGAATGAGGAGATATTGGTGTATAGACACTACAAATAAACACTAATATACACACTAGAATAGGAGATATTAGTGTATAAACACTACAATAAACACTAATATACACTAGAATAGGAGATATTAGTGTAGAAACACTACAATAACACTAATATACACTAGAATAGGAGATATTAGTGTATAAACACAATAAACACTAATATACACTAGAATAGGAGAAATATTGGTGTATAAACACCACAATAAACACTAATATACTAGAATGGGAGATATTGGTGTATAAACACAATAAACATAATTGTTGTTGCCTGTATAATTTATGATGATGTTGTTGATTATTGAGTGCATATGTGTGTAACATGCTATTTTTTATATTAATATACTAGAATAGGAGATATTGTATAAACACCATAATAAACACTAATATACACTAGAATAGGAGATATTGGTGTATAAACTCCCACAATAAACACTAATATACACTAGAATAGGAGATATTCAGTGTTATAAACACAATAAACACTAATATACACTAGAATAGGAGATATTAGTGTATAAACACAATAAACACTAATATACACTAGAATAGGAGATATTAGTGTATAGACACAATAAACACTAATATACACTAGAATAGGAGATATTAGTGTATAAACACTACAATAAACACTAATATACACTAGAATGAGAGATATTAGTGTATAACCTCTAATAAACACTAATAATATACACTAGAATGGAGATATTAGTGTATAAACCTACAATAAACACTAATATACATAAGATGAGGAGATATTGGTGTATAAACACAATAAACACTATTATACACTAGAATAGGAGATGTTGAAAGCATAAACATACAATAAACACTGTAATATACACTAGAATGGAGATAGTAGTGTATCAACACAATAAACACTAATATACACTAGAATGGAGATATTGGTGTATAACCCCTACAATAAACACTAATATACACTAGAAATAGAGGAGATGTGGTGTATAGGCTTACTACAATAAACACTATTATACACTAGAATAGGAGATATTGGTGTATAAACTAATAAACACTAATATACACTAGAATAGGAGATATTGGCTTATAAACACCACAATAAACACTAATATACACTAGAATAGGAGATGTGTGTATACACAATAAACACTAATATACACTAGAATAGGAGATATTAGTGTATAAACACTACAATAAACACTAATATACACTAGAATAGGAGATATTAGTGTATAAACACAATAAACACTAATATACACTAGAATAGGAGATATTAGTGTATAAACACCACAATAAACACTAATATACACTAGAACATGGTGCGAAGGTGTATTAAAGGTAAAGCATGTGTTTGGTCTGTTGGAGGGAGAGCCGGTATGATGGGTTAAAAGTTCCTCTGATGTTATGTAACTCATGTTTGTCCATAGAGCAAAGCTGACGAGAAGAAAAAATAACTCTGTCCTCGTCCAAAATGCAAAATCACTTCAGAGACAAGGCACTTTAAGACAAACCAATCAGATGCAGTTTTCTTTGACAGATCTTGCATTTAAAGGATAATTTGGGTTTAATTTGTGTGTTATTACTGTCATTTAGTCAAAGGGCTGCAGTTTAATGACAGTTACATGATAAGTTGTCTTGGAAATAATCTTTCATTCCTCTTGCATTGATGTATTTGCAGTTAAGACTTTCACAACATGACAATAACATCTTTATATGAAGTTATAAAATATCGTAATAAAACACCTTACAAATAGACTGGTGACAATCCAGTGGAATCCAGTGGAGCCGATCGTTCAAGAGAGATTATTAAATGTGATATTTATTTTTTTTGGGAGCGATTAGAAAAAGACTTTCATTTTCTTAATGGTCCCAGCCACCAACTACAGCGCTGTCTCAACTTTTGCCATTTTCTTAACAGGTTCTTTCTTTCTGCTCTGGCTCCACCATGTTTTTCAGAAACTTTAAACTCTAGTGAACAAACTGCTTTAGTTTGTGAGCATTGATGGTTATTATTAAAAATGAGCAAATATGCATTTTTAATTCAAAATTGCAATTTGAATAAGTGCCGCTTTTAAATAGCAAGGGCTGCAATTTTATTAGATTTAAATATCTAAAATTGACTTGTTTTAATTGGAGGAGTCTTGGGATTAATTGGGGTGGTCTGGTCTAGGTGGAATTGCAGTCAAAATTTCGGCTAAAAGGTTAAAGATATTTTCTCCAAATTGGTACTTAATGATTATTTGCAGTGCCTTCATTTTCATACTGATGAATGAACGAGCCTTAAATCAGCATCACAGCTTTGAAATGCCGCAAAGGTAATTAATGTAAAATCCCTGCGTTCCGTTGATTTGCGTTCCTCTCTGTGCACCTCAGGTTTCGTTAGAGTGGCCGACAGACCTGGCAGTCAGTCCGCTGGACAACTCTCTGTTTGTCCTGGACGGTAGCGTGGTCCTGCGGATTACAGAAGAGGGTCAGGTGAGTGTAGTGGCGGGTCGACCGCTGCACTGCCCGATGCCCACCACCGACCAGTCTGTGGCAGGTACCCAGTGGGCCACTCACACTCACCTGGAGTCCCCGAGCGCCATCGCAGTGTCATTCAGCGGCGTTTTGCACATCGCTGAGACGGACGAGAGAAAGATGAGCCGGATCCGCAGCGTAGCGCCAGACGGTGAAATCACCCACCTCGCAGGGGTGCCTTCCGACTGTGACTGCAAAACTGACGTGAACTGCGACTGCTACCTGACCGGCGACGGCTTTGCCAAGGACGCCCGGCTCAGCGGGCCCTCCTCTCTGGTGGCCGGTCCGGACGGGACGCTGTACGTGGCTGATTTGGGAAACATCCGAATCCGAAGCATTGGCACCAACAGACCTCCGCTGAACAGTCTGGGACTGTATGAGGTTGCGTCAGCCGCAGAGCAGGAGGTCTACATGTTCGACAGTAATGGGACGCACCAGCACACCGTCAGCCTGGTGACAGGAGACTACAGGTGTCCAAAACAGTTTGGGCCAATTAACAGTTAACAGTAACATCCCATAATCACCAATCCTGAACCTTGAACACTCAATGCAGAGCTGTGATTTATTTATCCATATTAGTTCAGCTTAAACAGTGTTGGAATATTATAGAAAATGTAAAATAAGATCAGAAAAACTTATATTAATATTAAAACCTTTTAATGAACTACAGACTCTACTATCAGCTTCAAACCTTTTAATGAACAACTACAGACTCTACTATCAGCTTAAAACCTTTTAATGACCAACTACAGACTCTACTATCAGCTTCAAACCTTTTAATGAACAACTACAGACTCTACTATCAGCTTCAAACATTTTAATGAACAACTACAGACTCTACTATCAGCTTCAAACCTTTTAATGATCAACTACAGACTCTACTATCAGCTTCAAACCTTTTAATAAACTCCAACTACAGACTACTATCAGCTTAAAACCTTTTAATGATCAACTACAGACTCTACTATCAGCTTAAAACCTTTTAATGAACTCCAACTACAGACTCTACTATCAGCTTCAAACCTTTTGTTCTGTTCCATTGTGGACAGTGTGGAGGAGGATTGGTTCTGAGTCTTGGTTCCGTCCAAGGTTCTTCAAAAACAGAACCTTGTGGTTAATTTTAGTGTCTTGTGATTCTTGACAGATACAACCTCAGCTACAGTAATGATGGAGACCTCACTGCTGTGACCGATTGCCACGGTAACACACTCCGTATCCGCCGAGATTCTAGCCGGCAGCCTGTGCGGATCGTAGCGCCGGATAATCAGGTGGTGTGGCTGAACATTGGATCCAGCGGGGGGCTGAAGACACTGGGGACTCAGGGCCGAGACCACGTCCTGCTCACTTACCATGGCAACAGCGGCCTGCTGGCCACCAAGAGCATTGCCAATGGCTGGACAACCTTCTATGAGTGAGTTTGAAGTTGGTTGTTTTTATTTAGAAAAAATTATTTGTAAGATCCCAAGAAATCCATGTGCTGTTAATAACATGACATATATGACAAGGTGCTGATGGAAAAAACCTTCTCACACGTGTTTCCCCTCCAGCTATGACACTGAAGGGAAGCTGACCAATGTGACTTTCCCCACCGGAGTGGTGAGCAGTCTGGTCAGCGACGTGGGATCTGTCTCCACGGTCGAAACAGAAAGTTCAGAACGGGATGAGCAAGCAACCGTCACCTCTAACCAGTCGGCCCTTCAGACCGTTCTGACTCTACAGCAGGGTTAGCTTTAAGCTCACAAACTTTACACTCAACCCTCCAGAGAAGTCTCCTCTTTTAGTTCCACCCTGGAAAACTGAGTATCTGTACATTCAACTGATCCAACTCCATAAAGGTGAAAAACACCGGCTCTGAAATATCCTCAGAGTATAAAACTATAAAGTACAGGAATGTACTGAGAGTGTAAAGTAAAAGTACAGGAATGTACTGAGAGTGTAAAGTAAAAGTACAGGAATGTACTGAGAGTGTAAAGTAAAAGTACAGGAATGTACTGAGAGAGTAAAGTAAAAGTACAGGAGTGTACTGAGAGTGTAAAGTGAGACGTGTCTCCTCTGAAGGACGTCTGGAGCGTCTGTCTGTGCTGAAAGTGAACTGAATCTCACTCCATATTAATAGAATTAAAGACTATTAAAGCCTCGAACTTCAACTCCAATAAAAACAATCTACTGAAAATAATCCACATGAACTTCACCGCTTCACTTTCATCACCGTCTCTACTAGTTCTCCATCACGGACACACACTCCACACACCCTGAACTCCACCGTCCACTCTCCCTGTCCTCTCTCTCACTCTCCTTCACTCTGTCCTGCACCGATGGACACACAGAGGGACGTCTCTTCTGTGTTTGTGTCCATTTAGTCTGAGACGGTCTGGATGTTGGGAAGGTGATGGAAATTAATTTTTTTATTTCAAATTAAAGAGTCTGTTCTGTGGAACAGACAGTTCCACCGAACATGGAAATGGAAGATTAAATGAAAGTTCACCTGAAACCATGAGACGGTGTCCAGTAACTCTGTTAGAACTGACTAAGCCGTTTCTGACACTAAACATGGACATGTGGAAAAAAAATCAGGAAGCATGAAGTCCAGGCTCAAGTGCTGAAGCTAAAAATGGAGGCTCATGACCACAAACATGTTTTGACTGGTCAGCTTAAATTGAGAAAGTGTGTCCGTCTGAATTTACCCCAACCCTCATAAAATAAGGACGTGTCCTCTTTCACCTGTTTTGCAGACCAGTTGAGGACCAACTATGTCCTGGGTTATGACAGTTCCCTGTGGGTCCTGCATGCCAGTGGCCTGAACACACACTTCCAGACCGAACCCCACATCCTGTGTGGAGCTTCATCTCCAACATTGGCCCGAAGGAACATCACCCTGCCAGACGATGCTGGACAGAACCTGGTGGAGTGGCGCTTCAGGAAAGAGCAAAGTCGCTCTAAAGTCACAGTGTTTGGACGCAAACTGAGAGTGAGTGAGGACCAGTTCCTTGAATCTGATCATGAATCTGATTCAAAATTGTTGGTTTCCTGACAAGATCTGTATTTACTTTAGTGTTTCTAAACTAATATCTCCTTTTCTAGTGTTTATTAGTGTTTATTACACTAATATCTCCTATTCTAGTGTATATTAGTGTTTATTGTGGTGTTTGTACACTAATATCTCCTATTCTAGTGTATAATTAGTGTTTATTGTAGTGTTTATACACTAATATCTCCTATTCTAGTGTATATTAGTGTTTATTCTGGTGTTTATGCACTAATATCTCCCTATTCTAATTAGCCATATTAGTGTTTATTGTAGTGTTTATACACTAATATCTCCTATTCTAGTGTATATTAGTGTTTATTGTGGTGTTATGCACTAATATCTCCTATTCTAGTGTATCTTCTTCTTTTTCTTTCGTCTGCTCCCGTTTAGGGAATCCATACAGTGAATCAACTGTCTCCATTTCTTCCTGTCTTTGCATCTTCTTCCTTCACACTGTCCACCCGCATGTCCTCTCTCCACATCCATAAACCTCCCCTTTGATTTTCCTGTTTTCCTCTTCCTGGCAGCTCCATCTTCAACATCCTCCTTCCAATATAATCACCGTCTCTCCTCTGGACATGTCCAAACCAAGGCAACCTTGCTTCTCTGACTTTGTCCCTAAACATCTAACCTGATCTGTCCCTCTGATATACTCATTTCTAATCCTGTCCATCCTCGTCACACCCAACGAAAATCTCAGCATCTTTAACTCTGACACCTCCAGCTCCGCCTCCTGCCCAGCACCTGCGTCCCAGTGCCACCGTCTCCCAACCATACAACATAGCTGGTCTCACTACTTTGTCATATGGGCCTTCCCTTTGCCACTCTAAGCTAGCCTTGCGTCTGTGCAAATCATAGCCATCTATACCATTCTGACAGCCTGCACACTCTCTTCTTCACCTCTCCTTCACACTGTACGTTACACTGAACTGTTGATCCCAAGTATTTAAACTCCTCCACCTTTGTTACCTCCAGTCCCTGGTCCCCCTCCAGACTCCTGTCTAACCTCGTCCGTCAACCTGTCCATTACTATTGCAAACAAGAATGGGCTCAGTGCTGATCCTTGATGTAATCCAACCTCTACCTTAAATGCATCCGTCACTCCCCCTGCAATTCACCACTGTTACACTGCCCCTCATACATATCTGAACTACTCTCACATACTTCTCTGTAACACCTGACTTCCTCATACAAAACACAACTCCTCTCTACTAGGCACCCTGTCATATGCTTTCTCCAAATCCACAAGGCACAATGCAGCTCCTTCCTGACCTTCTCTGTACTTCTCCATCAACACCCTCAGAGCAAACATTGCATCTGTGGTGCTCTTTTCTCAGAATAAAACCATACTGCTGTTCACTGATCCTCACCTCTTTTCTTATTCGAGAACTTCCACTACTCTTTCCATAACTTCATGGTGTGGCTGATCAGCTTTATCCCTCTATAGTTACTACAGCTCATATGCGTCACACTTGTCTTAGTCGGTACCAGTACCGCCGTCTCCACTCCTCAGGCATCTTCTCACTTACCAGATTGTATTGTTAAACAATCTGGTCAGAAACCCCTCAACTGCTGTCTCCTAAACATCTCAGCCTGCTTCCACTGGTATGTCATCGGTTGACAACCTTTCCATTCTTCATCCTCTTCCTTCGCTCACTTCCATCTTGTTTAGTTGCTGCACTTCCTGGTTCACTCTTCTCACATCATCCAGTCTTCTCTCTCTCTTTCATTTTCTTAATTCATCAGCTCCTCAAAGTATTCCTTCCATCTGCTCAACACGCTCTGTTCACCTGTGAGTACGTTACCATTTCTATCTTTAATCGTCCTGACCTGTAGCACATCTTTCCCAGATCTGTCTCTCTGTCTAGCTAATCGGTAAGGTCCTTTTTCTCCCTCTTACTGTCAACCCTCTCCTTTTCAATTCACCAAACACCTGATCTTTGGCCTTCACCACTGCTTTCTTCACCCTGCAGTTCATCTCCTTGTACACCTGTCTACTTCCTTCATCTCTCTGTATGTCCCATGTCTTCTTTGCCTCTCTCTTCTTTTGAATACACTCCTGGACTTCTTGGTTCCACCACCAGGTCTCCTTATCCTCTTTCTTCCTTCCGGATGTCACACCAAGTACATTGCTAGCCGTCTGCCTGATCACTTCTGCAGTAGTTTCCCAGCAATCCAGTAGCTCTTCAGCACCTCCCAGTGCCCGTGTACTCCTGCCTGAATTCCACCTTACAGTCCTCCTCCTTCAGCTTCCACCACTTGATCCTCCACTCTGCCCTCACTTTCCTCCTCTTCTTGGCCTCCAAGGTCATCCTACAGACCACCATCCTATGCTGTTTAGCTACACTCTCCCCTGTCACTACTTTGCAGTCTCTGATCTCTTTCAAACGACTCTCCTGCAAAATATAATCACCTAATGAGCATCTTCCTCCACTCTTACTCATCACCCTGTGCTCCTCCCTCTTCTTAAAATAAGTATTAACTGTATTTCATCCTTTTACCGGAAATCAACAACCATCTGACCTTCAGCATTCCTCTCATGACACCATGCCTACCCATCACCTCCTCATCACCTCTTCCCTTCTCGCGTGACCATTAAAATCTACCAATCATCACTCTCTCTCCCCTGGGTACCTCTCTATCACTTCATCTAACTCCTCCAGAATTTTTCCTTCTCTTTCGTCTTTAATAACTTGTGGAGCATAAGCACTAACAACATTCTGTTATACACCTTCAACAACTAGGCTCATCACCCTCCTGACACCCTCTTCACTTCAAAGCACTCTCCACATACTCTTCCTTCAGGATAACACCTCTCATTCCTCCTTCTACCCACCATGGTAGAACAGTTTGTCCCTCCTCAATACACCTGACCTTTACTACTGCTTCCATCCTAGTCTCTTGCACACAATGTCAACCTTCCTTCTCTCCATCCCTTATCAGCTAATTCTCTACCTTTACACCAGTCATGCTGCCAATGTTCAAGTCCCTACCCTCACTTCCACTCTCCTCTCCTTCTTTCTCTCCTTCTCCCTCTGGACATGACTTCCTCCTCTTCTTCTTCTTCTTTGCCAACAGTAGTCCAGTTTCCACCAGCACCCTGTAGGCTAACAGCACTGGTGGCGGTCGTTGTTAACAGCCTCGACGATCGGTATGGAATTCTGTATCGTTGTCCGCATATTGATTTGGCTAAGTTTTACACCGGATGCCCTTCCTGATGTAACCCTCCCCATTTACCCGGTACTGGGACCAGCACAAAGAAATACACTGGCTTGTACATCCCTAGTGACTGGGTTATCTCCTATTCTAGTGTATATTAGTGTTTATTGTGGTGTTTATACACTAATATCTCCTATTCTAGTGTATATTAGTGTTTATTGTGGTGTTTATACACTAATATCTCTATTCTAGTGTATAGTAGTGTTTTATTGTGGTGTTATACACATAATATCTCTATTCTAGTGTATATTAGTGTTTATTGTGGTGTTTATACACTAATATCCTATTCTAGTGTATATTAGTGTTTATTGTGGTTTTTATACACTAATATCTCCTATTCTAGTGTATATTAGTGTTTATTACATGAGTGTTTATACACTAATATCTCCTATTCTGGTGTATATTAGTGTTTATTGTGGTGTTTATACACTAATATCTCCTTCTAGTGTATATTAGTGTTTATTGTGGTGTTTATGCACTAATATCTCCTATTCTAGTGTATATTAGTGTTTATTGTGGTGTTTATACACTAATATCTCCTATTCTAGTGTATATTTAAAAAATTGTTTATTGTGTTTACACCACTAATATCTCCTATTCTAGTGTATAATATTAGTGTTTTATTGTGGTGTTTATACACTATCTCTATTCTAGTGTATGTTAGTGTTTATTGTAGTGTTATACACTAATATCTCTATTCTAGTGTATATTGGTGTTTATTGTGGTGTTTATACACTAATGTCTCCTATTCTAGTGTATATTAGTGTTTATTGTAGTGTTTATACACTAATATCTCCTATTCTAGTATATTAGTGTTTTATTGTGTTTATACTAATATCTCCTATTCTAGTGTATATTAGTGTTTATTATTGTTTATACACTAATATCTCCTATTCTAGTGTATATTAGTGTTTATTGTAGTGTTTATACACTATTATCTCCTATTCTAGTGTATATTAGTGTTTATTGTGGTGTTTATACACTAATATCTCCTATTCTAGTGTATATTAGTGTTTAGTGTGTTTATACACTAATATCTCCTATTCTAGTTCATATTAGTGTTTATTGTGTTTATACACTATTATCTCCTATTCTAGTGTATGTTGAGTGTTTTATTATGAATGTTTATACACTATTATCTCCTATTCTAGTGTATGTTAGTGTTTGTGTGTTTATACACTAATATCTCCTGATAGTATATTAGTGTTTTATTGTGTTTTATGCACTCTAGCAGCCACTAGGGATGCACAAGCCAGTGTATTTCTTCGTGCCGAATGGGGAGGATTTCGTCAGGAAGGGCATCTGGTGTAAAACTTTGCCAAATCAATATGCCGGACAACGATACAGAATTCCCATGCAGTTGGTGAGGCTGGGTTAACAACGGCCGCCACCAGTGCTGTTAGCCTGCAGGGTGCTGGTGGAAACTGGACTACTGTTGGCCAAAGAAGAAGAAGAGGAGGAAGGCATGTCCAGAGGGAGAAGGAGAGAAAGAAGGAGGAGATTGGAAGTGAGGGTAGGACACAGATGTTGGCAGCATGGCTGGTAGGTAGAGGGTGTGATATGATGGAGAGAAGGAAGGTTGACATTTGTGTGTGCAGGGCTGAATGGAAGGGTAGTGGGCCCAGTGTAAACTGGAGGTTTAAACTATTCTACCATGGTGTGGGTAGGGAAGGAGGAATGGAGTAGGTGTTATCTGAAGGAAGAGTATGTGGAGAGTGTTTTGGAAGTGAAGAGGTGTCAGAGAGGGTGATGAGTTTGAGAAGCTGGAAGTTGAAGGTGTGATAATGAATGTTGTTAGTAGCATGCTCCACAGGTTAGTTTGTAAGATGAAGAGAAGGAAAAATTCTAGATGAGTTAGATGAAGTGATAGAGGAGTGTACTTGGGAGAGAGTGGTGATTGGTGGATTTTAATGAATAAATGTTGGTGAGAGGACAGAGAGGTGATGAGGAGGGTGATGGGTAGGCATGAGTGTCAGAGGAATGCTGAAGGTCAGATAGTTGTTGATTTTTGCAAAAGGATGGAAATGGCTGTAGTTAATACTTATTTGAAGAAGAGGGAGGAGCACAGGGTGGCGTGTAAGGCGGAGGAAGATGCTCTGGGTGGATTATATTGCTTTGCAGGAGAGTCAGTTTGAAAGAGATCAGAGACTGCAAAGTAATGACGGGAAGAGTGTAGCTAAACAGCATAGGATGGTGGTCTGTAGGATGACCTTGGAGGTCAGGAGGAAAGTGAGGGCGAGTTGAGAATCAAGTGGAAAGCTGAAGGAGGAGGACTGTAAGGTGGAATTCAGGCAGGGTTAACCACGGGCACTGGGAGGTGTTGAAGAGCTACGGATTGCTGGGGAAACTACTGCAGGAGATGATCAGGCAGGCAGGCTGAAATGTACTTGGTGTGACATCTGGAAGAGGAGAGGATAAGGAAACCTGGTGGTGGAGACCAAAGTCTCAAGTGTATTCAAAAGAAAGGGAGGCAAAGAAGACGTAGGACAGTCAGAGATGAAGAAAAGTAGACAGATGTACGGGGAGATGAACTTTGCAGGGTGAAGAAAGCAGTGGTGAGGCCAAGAAATAAGATGTTTGGTGGTGTATGAGAGGTTGGACAGTGAGAGGGGAGTTAAAGGACCTTTCCGATTGGCTAGACAGAACAGATCTAGGCTGGGAAAGATGTGCTACAGGTCAGGCGATTAAAGATAGAAATGATAGCGTACTCACAGGTGAACAGAGCGTGTTGAGCAGATGGAAGGAATACTTTGAGGAGCTGATGAATGAAGAAAATGAGAGAGAGAAGACTGGATGATGTGAGAAGGTAGACAGGAAGTGCAGCAAATAAACAGATGGAGAAATGGGAACTGTGATGAAGAGGATGAAGATGGAAGAGGCTGTTGGACCGGATAGCTTATACCAGTGGAGCTTATGGAGATGTTTGGGAGATGGCAGTTGAGTTTCTGACCAGATTATTTAACAAATCTTAATAGTGAGAAGATGCCTGAGAGTGGAGGCAGAAGTGTACTAGTGCGATCTTCAAGAATAAGGGTGATGCATTTCTTGAAAAGTAACTATAGAGGGATAAAGTTGATCAGCCACACCATGAAGTTATGGAAAGGTAGTGGAAGCTCGGTTAGAAAAGAGGTGAGGATCAGTGAACAGCAGTATGGTTTATTCGAGAAAGAGCACCACAGATGCAATGTTTGCTCTGAGGGTGTTGATGGAGAAGTACAGAGAGTCAGAAGGAGCTGCATTGTGCCTTTGTGGTTGGAAAGCATGTGACAAGTGCCTAGAGAGGGAGTTGTGGTTTTTGTATGAGGAAGTCTGGTGTTACAGAGAAGTATGTGAGGTAGTTGGGATATGTATGATGACAGTGTAACAGTGGTGAGATCTCTGCCAGTGGGAGTAGCCGGATGCATTTGGGTGAGGGTTGGATTACATCAGGATCCAGCACTGAGCCCATTCTTGTTGCAATAATGTGGACAGGTTGACAGGCCCGAGATTTAGACAGGAGTCTCCGTGGACGATGATGTTTGCTGATGATATTGTGATCTGTAGTGAGTAGGGAGCAGCTTGAGGAGAACCTGGAGAAATGGAGATCTGCTCTGGAGAGGAGAGGAATGAAAGTGAGTAGGGCAAAGACAGAATACATGAGTGTGAATGAAAGGGAGGAAAGTGGCGTGGTTAAGATGCAGAAGTGGAGGTAACAAAGGTGGAGGAGTTTAAATGCTTGGGATCAGCAGTTCCAGTGTAACTTGAGTGTGGAAGAGAGGTGAAGAAGAGAGTGCAGGCTGGTTGGAATGGGTGGAGAAGAGTGGCTGGAGTGATTTGTGACAGGCATTATCAGCCCAGAGTAAAAGGGAATGTTTACGGACAGTAGTGAGACCAGCTATGTTGTATGGGTTGGAGACGGTGGCACTGATGAAAAGGCAGGAGGCGGAGCTGGAGGTGTCAGAGTTGAAGATGCTGAGATTTAGTTGGGTGTGACGAGGATGGACAGGATTAGAAATGAGTATATTAGAGGGACATCAGGTTAGACGTCTTGGAGACAAAGTTAGAGAAGCAAGGTTGCGTTGGTTTGGACATGTGCAGAGGAGAGACGAGGATTATATTGGAAGGAGGATGTTGAAGATGGAGCTGCCAGGAAAGAGAAGAGGAAGACCAAAGAGGAGGTTTATGGATGTAGTGAGAGAGGACATGCAGGTGGTCGGTTTGAAGCAGGAAGATGCAAAAGACAGGAAGAAATGGAGACAGTTGATCCGCTGTGGCGACCCCTAAACGGGAGCATCTCATAAAAGCATTTTTCACTCTTTGAGTGTCGTTTTTTTATCTGAGTTAGTTAAATTTGTATTTCTCTGCATTGGGGTGTGTTTGCTCCCTCCACTCTTGAGATGAGTTAGGATGTCCTGCATTCATTCCAGTGCCTCAGATGAAGTTTACGATGAACACTATTAACTTTTCACTTCTCATAAATAATATAATGTTTTTGGTTTCTGACTGAAATATCAGTTCCATGTCTCACTGTTCCCATCTTCTTCATCTTGAATTTGTTCTTGCAGGTGAATGGCCGGAACATCCTCTCCGTTGATTATGATCGTACGTTAAGGACAGAGCGTATCTACGATGACCACCGGAAATTCCTGCTGAAGATCGGATACGATTCAGCTGGCCAGCCTGCCCTGTGGATGCCAAGCAGCAAACTGCTGCCAGTCAATGTGACCCGCAGGAGCAACGGGCAGTTGAGTGCCATCCAATGGGGGGCAGTGTTTGAGCGACTGGAACATGACGAACAGGGCCGTGTTCGCTCAAGAGTGTTTCCAGATGGAAAGACCTGGAGCTACACTTACCTGGAGAAGGTTAGGATTCACCAGACTTGTATTTACTCAATTTAGGGCTTTTATTTGACAAATTCCTTCATGACCTCCCAAATATTTCAAATAGTCAACACTTTTTACAGCCTTCACCAACGTTGTGTTTTGTTTTTTTTCTTTTCAGTCCATGGTACTTATCCTGGCCAGCCAACGCCAATACACATTTGAGTATGACTCTGAAGGTGGGCTTTTAGCCGTCACCATGCCCAGTGTGGCTCGTTACACCATGGAGACAGTCCGCTCTGTGTCCTACTACCGCAACATCTACCGTCCACCGGAAAGCAATGCGTCTGTCGCTGTAGATTACAGCGAGGATGGCAGGCTGATTCAAGTTCTGCAGGCCGGCACAGGGCGAAGGGTACTTTACCGCTACCGCTGGCACACCAAACTGGCGGAAGTCTTGTTCGACAGCACAAGGGTCAGTTTCACCTATGACGAGACGGCTGGAGTACTAAAGACAGTCAACCTGCAGAGCGAAGGCTTCATCTGCACTATCAGGTACAGGCAGCTAGGCCCCCTGGTGGACCGACAGATATATCGCTTCAGCGAGGACGGCATGGTCAGTGCCCGGTTTGACTATGCCTACGATGGAAGTTTGCGAGTTACCAGCATCCAGGGTGTCATCAATGAGACCCCGCTTCCCATCGACCTCTATCAGTACGATGACATCTCAGGTAAGGTGGAACAGTTTGGGAAGTTTGGTGTCATCTACTACGACATCAACCAGATCATATCAACCTCGGTCATGACCTACACCAAGCATTTTGACGGCCACGGGCGAATTCGAGAGATCCAGTACGAGCTTTTCCGTGCCTTGCTCTTCTGGATTGCGGTGCAATATGACGACATGGGCAGGGTGACTTCCAGAGAGATGAAAATTGGCCCTTTCGCCAATGCCACCAAATACGCCTACGAGTATGACGTGGATGGCCAACTTCAGGCAGTCTACCTGAACGATAAGCTCACCTGGCGCTACAGCTATGACTTGAACGGCAACATCCACCTGCTAAGTCCGGCCAGCAATGCCCGGATACTTCCCTTGCGCTACGACTTGCGGGATCGCATCACCAGGCTGGGTGACCTTCAGTACGAAATGGACGAAGATGGCTTCCTGCGGCAGAGAGGAGCCGAGGTGTTCTTGTACAACTCCAACAGACGTCTTGAGCGTGTCTACAGCAAAGCTAGTGGCTGGACGGTCCAGCATCGCTATGATGGTTTAGGAAGGAGGGTTTCCACCAAGTCCAGCCTCGGGCAGCACTTGCAGTTTTTCTATGCTGATCTAAGCTACCCAAGCCGGATAACTCATGTTTATAACCACTCGGGCTCTGAAATCACGTCTCTGTACTACGACTTGCAAGGACACCTGTTTGCTATGGAGATTAGCAGTGGAGCCGAGTTCTACATAGCTTGCGACAATACCGGCACCCCGCTGGCCGTTTTCGGCAGTGACGGAGCCCTTCTGAAGCAGGTCCATTACACAGCCTATGGAGAAATCTACTCTGACTCTAACCCTTCACTTCAGCTGGTCCTGGGCTTCCACGGCGGCCTCTATGACCCACTAACCAAGCTGATTCACTTTGGGACGCGGGATTATGACATCATGTCAGGACGCTGGACTGCTCCTGATGATAGCGTATGGGTAAGGATGAACAGAGACCCCGTCCCGTTCAATCTCTACATGTTCCGCAACAATGACCCCATCAGCAAGGTGCAGGATGTGAGAGAGTATATCACAGGTGAGTTGAAGACCCACTATCACCTGCTGGTTACATGTAGTTACACCACAAAAAAACTCAGGTTTGACTAAAAATACCATGAAAAAATTTGACTACTTGCATGACTACCCAAAGGTCTTGAACGAAATTCTTGCTCAGCATTTAACCCATAAACCAGTGAGGCAGGGGGGCAGCCATTCATCCGGAACCCAGGGAGCAGTGTTGGTGATGGTACCTTGATCAAGAGTACATTAAGAGTACTTGCTGGTCTGGGACTTTCTTTTTGATCAAGGAGCATAATCCTAGGGTTACTAGGCCACTGCTGCCTTTTGCTTGTTGCTATGGGAATAAAACCAAAAGGTTATTTTCTCCTCATATTCATGTCAACACTAGAATCAAGAGAGTTTCTTCTGTTACTTTAACTGTAGATGCATCGGGTCTCTTACAGATGTGAACAGCTGGCTTGTCACATTCGGGTTCCATCTCCACAACAGCATTCCTGGTTTCCCGGTGCCAAAATCTGGGATGACTCAAGCCTCTTATGAACTCATCAAGAGTGAAGTCTGGGATGATCTGACGGTAGGTCTTAAGGTCATGTAGGTTATTACAGTGGAATATTGATGAAAGATTGAAGAGTTTATTCTAATACAAGCGGCTGTTGCAAGTGCTGTGCAAAAGTCTTGAGCCTTTCATTCCTTTGTTTTGCCTCCATACTTTCTTATATTTTTAACGTACTGTTGTGAAACAGGATCAGGGTCTTCCTCCTGAACTGGAGCAGTTCCCCAGATCTTCCTGAAGGACAGTGTTGTTGTCTCTCATTTTCAGTCCAGTCTCTGTACCTGAGCAGTTCTCCAGATCTTCCTGAAGGACAGTGTTGTTGTCTCTCATGTTCAGTCCAGTCTCTGTACCTGAGCAGTTTGATAGTTCTGTGTTGGTTAATCCACACAGTGATCTACGTCTGAACCTTCAAGCAGAACAAAGCGTCTAACTTAAGACATGAAGCAGTGAAGAACCAGGTGCAGATGATTCCAGATTATTAGGTGATCAGTTTACTGCTGATGCTGAACGCTGAGTTGTTCTTTATCTAGAACCTTGTATCTTTAGGCACTTTGCAGCCTGGAGCACTAAAACATTTGTTCCTGTTTCTTTTAATCTACTCAATATACCAAAGATAACAGACTGACTGAAATGAAGGAGTATTTTTGCACCAACAAGGTGATTCTCAAGGAGACTCTGGACTTTTACACAGAACTGTACTTGTGTCTTGATAAATATTCCTTAAAATAGAGTGAAACTTTAGCATCTGCGCTGTCAAAAGAGTTTTACAGCTGGTTTCTACAAACTGCCTCAGAAATAATTCAATGCAGGAAGAGAAATGAAAGAGCAGGTTTGTCATGGAGGACCTGGAGGCAGGGGAGTAATGCTTTGAGCTGCTCTTGACTTGGCACTGATTTTAGAAAATTCTTTTTCAGGCCAGTTTTGCAGTCCAGCAGCAAGTTGTCCGACAGGCCAAAGCATTCCTGGCGTTTGAGAGGATGCCACAGGCCCACCTGAGCCAGGCCCGGAGGCTGGACAAACCTTGGTTGTGGTTCGCTTCCAGCAAGTCTCTGATTGGTCGTGGCGTAATGCTCGCGCTCTACCGAGGAACTGTGGTCACTTGGGCCCTCAGTATCGCCAACGAGGACTGCGTCAAAGTGGCTAACATCCTCAACGGCGCCCTCTACCTGAAAGACCTGCACTTCATCGTAGACGGCCACGATACGCACTATTTCGTCAAAACGGGCGCCCCTGAAGCAGACCTGGCCGCTCTGCGACTCACAACGGGCCGAAAGGAGCTGGAGAACGGTGTGAACGTGAGCGTTTCCCAATCCACTACCGTGCTGGCGGGTCGGACGCGCCGTTTCGCAGATGTGGAGCTGCGCCGCGGGGGCCTGGCACTACACATACGCTATGGGGCGTCCCTGGATGAAGAACGGGTGCGGGTGTTAGAACTGGCGCGCCAGAGGGCACTGGTGGGTGCTTGGGCACGTGAGCTCCAGCACGTGAAGGATGGAGAGGTGGGAATAAGGCTGTGGACGGAGGGGGAGAAGAGGCAGCTGCTCAGCGGAGGACGAGTTCAGGGATACGACGGATATTACGTTCTCTCGGTGGAACAGTACCCCGAGCTGGCCGACAGCGTGAACAACATCCAGTTCCTCCGACAGAACGAGATCGGGAGGAGATAGCAGAATCAGTCCGTCAGCTGCTGTTTTTAATGAAGGACTAACAGTCAATAAAATGTCTTTTTTAAAGACAACCTAAAGTAATAAAAGGGAACAGGGGGGACATATATATATATATAAATATATAGAAAATCATGAGAGTTTAAACAATGCTGTGCGTTGTGGATTGTTAAGCGTGATAAGATTTTAAGATTTAAAGCCTTATCAAGGCCAAAAACTGTGGAGCACAATGAAAAATTGTGAACTCTCTCCGAGTCTAAGGACAGGCCAGGATTCTAAAAATGTTAATACATTTATCTATTTATTAAATATTCATTTTATCAAGCACCCTTAAAATATCTGCTGAAAGAGATGAATAATTGAGCAGGTCTGGAAAAAAATGAAAATGTTTACATATCTTCTTGGCACCACTAAAAAAACACATTTATTGTATCATCATTTCCCTTTTTCCATGGTTTTTGTTCTGTAAAATGTAAAATGGGAGTTTTTACCTCTTCTTTCAGATTAGGTTTTGTTTGTATGTTTATTTATTTGTTTATTTGTTTTCCCCCCATTCCAAATCACGTTTGCGAAATGGATCAGACGCTGTCGTGGTACAAATGTAATGATATAGCAAAAGGAATGATATAGAGTATAATTAAACAGCACAGCACAATGAACCCGTACATGTATATGTATTTATGTAAATGAGTGTTTGCATTTTTTTAATGAACAATATTTAACTGCTCATTTGGTTACAGCCCCTGATGGAGAAAACAGACGTTGTTGTTTATACTTACCAAATAAAAAGTAAAACAATTAAGCTCTCTTTATTTCCAAGCCTAAAATAAATCATTACATTCCCTGCGAGATGGTGTTCACGGAGTGTCTGTAAGAGGATGTATATGTTATATAACGGAGCTTTGCAGAGATATTACATAATAGCCCTTTAATAACCCACATGATTATAGATCTTAAAGAACCTGTAATTTTTTATGCCGTGCTCCCCCTGTGTTAGAATTGCCACAAGTGTTGACACCAGGGTTTTTGTTTTTTGCTTACTTTTTAAAATTAGATTTTCTGATGAATGGTATGCAAGATGAAAGCTGCTGAGCAGAAGCACAGAGTGTCTGTGTTCATGTTTTTGATGTTTTTTTTATGTTAACCCATGTTAGAACAATGTTATTTGGCTTCACTTCCTCAGTTTCATTGTAAACAGTGTTTGAGCTGCAAATCAGTTACTTCATCATGCCCTTCAGCTTCAGCATCATCAGCAGCAGCATCAGTACCAGTATCAGTATCAGCATCAGCACAACCTCCAGTATCACTGCAAGTACCAGCACCAGCATCACTATTACTATCATCAGTATCAGCATCAGTACCATCAATATCAGCGCCAGTACCAGCAACAGCAACAGCATCGGTACCAGCATCAGTATCATCTGCATCAATATCATCAGTACCAGCATCAGTATCAGCACCAGCATCAGTATCAATATCATCAATATCAGCATCAGTACCAGTATCAGCATCAGTATCATCAATATCAGCATCAGTATCATCAGTATCAGCACCAGTACCAGCATCAGTACCAGCATCAGTATCATCTGCATGGGTGAAACGCAGAGGTTGAATTTTGTGTTGTGTTGCGTTTCACAATGACAAGGGTAGTCACTTTCACTTTTTTCACTTTCAGTATCATCAGTACCAGCATCACTAACAGCACCATCATCAGTACCAGTACTAGCATCAGTATCAGTATCATTACCATTATCAGGATCAATATCATCATCACCAGTGCCAGTATCAGGATTGGCATCAGTACCAGTGCCAGTACAATACCAGTATCAGCATCAGCACCAATACCAGCATCAGTGTCAGCATCTGTATTAGTTACAGTATCAGATAGAAAGATAGAAATTATAAAACTTTGGCTTTTACATCAAAATCAGTATCAGCAATGGACTGACAACATGCCCAGGGTGTTTCTCTGTTGCTTTTTTCCTCTTTTTCACTGGAATAGACACCAGTACTCCAACTTCCTGGATAAGGTGAAGAAGAACAGATCAATGGATGGAAGAATAGACAGTTCAATAATAGTAAGCATTTTATTGTAGCACCTAAAACCATAAACCTAAAGCAGTCCTATCAAACAGCAAAACATGAGCAGCAGAATAATTGAAAGTTTCTCTGATGAAAGCTTTGGTAATGTGAATTTCTAGAAAAGAACAGACATGAGGGTCTATCCGTGCTGTTCAGAATAACTTAGTGGATCATTAGCACATCCTCTCTTTGTCTGCACCTTTGCCTCGAAGAGCTTATTCTCACCTCCACTGATTTTAGAGTCTGTTCTACAGCTTCTCGCACATCCGCGTTTTAAAGTCTCCCTGAAACCATTACAGACCTGTTAGTTCTTTAAGCATGATACCCTCCCCTTTCTGGGTGAGTAGAGTGGTCCTCCCTCTCCCCCATCACTCAGTAGAACTGTTCCCTCTCTCTCTGGGTCTGTAGGACGGTCCTCCCTCTCCCCCATCACTCAGTAGAACTGTCCTCTCTCTCTCTGGGTGTGTAGGGTGGTCCTCCCTCTCCCCCATCACTCAGTATAACTGTCCTCTCTCTCTCTGGGTCTGTAGGACGGTCCTCCCTCTCCCCCATCACTCAGTAGAACTGTCCTCTCTCTCTCTGGGTCTGTAGGACGGTCCTCCCTCTCCCCCATCACTCAGTAGAACTGTCCCCACTCTCTGGGTGTGTCCTCCCTCTCCCCCATCACTCAGTAGAACTGTCTTCTCTCTCTCTGCATGTGTAGGGGGGTCCTCCCTCTCCCCCATCACTCAGTAGAACTGTCCTCTCTCTCTGGGTGTGTAGGGGGGTCCTCCCTCTCCCCATCACACCCATCACTTGTATTAAACTTAAATTTGAACACTTCTTGCTTTTCGAACCCCTTCGAAAATCATTCACAAAGTCCTTTGTAACTATGGCAACACTCACCTGAACCGCCCATATATTTGGTTCATTTGATATTTTTAATACTTTAAAACAAATTTGAAACAAAAATGTCACCTTTTACTGCACCGAACCGCAATCTAATCAATCCAGCATTCAAAAAATCACAATAGTGGAGCAGGTCTTTGAAGTGAGATGAGAAACCCTGGCAAGAATTAACTTTCAAACTTGGGAGAGTTCTTCTCGACATAACTCCAGCTTAATCCCGCCGAGTAAATCTCCTCCAAACTCAGACACTTTCATCTGGGCTGCAGAGGGAGGGAGCCTCGCAAAAAACCTCCAGACTGATTGAGAAATAACTGTTTCATAAAAAGTAAAAAAAAGTAATGAATGATCAAAGGGAGGAATAGCAACATAAAGCACTATTTCATGGCACAGAAAATGGAAATGAGCTTTATCCCGTCCACCAGTCAGATATATGCAGTGGAAAGAAAATTTAACAAACATTATGTAACGTTGCTTCATTATTCTTCATAACACTGATGTATAGCACTGTTATACTGTAGTACAGTGTGTTATACAGTGTTATACTGTAGTACAGTGTTTTAGACTGTAGTACAGTGTGTTATACTGTAGTACAGTGTGTTATACTGTTAAACTGTAGTAGTGCGTTATACTGTGTTATACCTTAGTAAAGTGTGTTATACTGTAGTACAGTGTGTTATACTGTGTTATACTGTAGTACAGTGTGTTATACTGTAGTACAGTGTGTTATACTGTAGTACAGTGTATTATACTGTAGTACAGTGTATTATACTGTAGTACAGTTTGTTATACTGTAGTACAGTGTGTTATACTGTTATTCTGTAATACAGTGTATTATACTGTAGTACAGTGTGTTATACTGTTATACTGTAGTACAGTGTGTTATACTTTGTTATACTGTAGTACAGTGTGTTATACTGTGTTATACTGTAGTACAGTGTATTATACTTTGTTATACTGTAGTACAGTGTATTATACTTTGTTATACTGTAGTACAGTGTGTTAAACTGTTATACTTTAGTACAGTGTGTTATACTGTTAACCTGTAGTACAGTGTATTATACTGTAGTACAGTGTATTATACTGTTATACTGTAGTACAATGTGTTATACAGTGTTATACTGTAGTACAGTGTATTATACTGTGTTATACTGTAGTACAGTGTGTTATTTTGTGTTATACTGTAGTACAGTGTGTTATACTGTGTTACACTGTAGTACAGTGTGTTATACTGTGTTATACTGCAGTACAGTGTATTATACTGTGTTATACTGTAGTACATTGTGTTATTTTGTGTTATACTGTAGTACAGTGTATTATACTGTGTTATACAGTGTGTTATGCTGTAGTACAGTGTGTTATACTGTAGTACAGTGTGTTATACTGTAGTACAGTGTGTTATACTGTAGTACAGTGTATTATATTGTTCCACTGACATACTGTAGTCTAATGTAGAATACATAAAAGAATATATTTTACACTATTACAGTATACAGTATTATACAGCAGTATGTTGCATGATTCTGTAGTATACTTTATCACGCAATATACTGCGTGATGCACTCTTAAACTGTAGTATACTTTAACGTGTCATATTATAGGTTTGAACACTGTATTCTAACATAGCATTAGATGATAGTTTAGTGTATTATGCTCCATAATACTGTATTACAATGTAGTATACTGTATATACTATTGTCATGTAAATTGTATGAAAATTGTATTATACTGCACTATGTTTTATTATGTATTATAAAACTATTCTATTTTATAATAGGACACTGTCGTACACTGAGTCAGGGCTGCACTGCTGACCAATTTGTTGCAATGAAAAAATATCTGGGACAGAAGCCCTGATTCAGCCTCCTGTAAAGTGTTGCAGATTTTATGCATCAGTGAGCAATTATTAGGGAACATTTCTGAAACATTCGCTTTAAAGAATTTCAAGAACAAGGCTCCTTCTGTCAGTTCACAGTTCCTGAAATCTGGCTCATCCTGACATGTTTTGGCCAAAATCTAAAGCTGCTCATGCCGTGTGCCAGCTGCTTGTGAAGTGGGACTAAAGTCTCAGTGTAAAATTCAGAATTAACACCAGAACCGGTCAAATCCCGCTGTGCTGGTGATTGTGTTGGTTAGTGCTGTTAGTGCCATGCAGTGTTCAGTGAATTTAAAAACGAAGGTCACAGAAGTGCGAACACCAGTAGAAGTACAGATGATTGGGTAAAATCTCCCTCTGTATGAACAGAATTCAAAGACTATTAAAGCCTGGAGCTTTGCAGAAAGAAAAGAAAATTCAAAATACAGTGACTCATAATACAGCCCTGTGCAAAAGTCATGACCCCTTCCTTTCTTCATGTTTTCCTTCCAGACATTCTTTTATTTTTGATGTATCATTGAGGAAAGGTTCTCCAGATCTTCCTGAAGGACAGTGTTGTTGTCTCTCATGTTCAGTCCAGTCTCTGTACCTGAGCAGTTTGATAGTTCTGTGTTGGTTAATCCACACAGTGATCTACGTCTGAACCTTCAAGCAGATCAAAGCGTCTCACTGATTTACTAAAAATAAAGCATGTTTACTGCTGATGCTGAACGCTGAGTGAGTTGAATCTCTTTATCTAGAACATTGTGGCTTTAGGCACTTTGCAACCTGGAGCTCTAAAACATTTGTTCCAGTTTCTTTCATTTAATCGACTGACCCCACGAAACAGGTGATCTTACCTGAGGTAAACTGGTGGCAGGTTAGGGGCTCATTGATGCAAATGGACAGCAAAGCCTTGTCTGGTCCCACAGAAGAGCTGCTGGGGCACAAAGTGCTTAAAAGGTTCTGGTTAAGATAGAGAGGAATCAGAACACACAGTGCAGCTGTGTATGGAGTTGCAAACCAGGCAGTGTCCATACCGTCCCCTGTCCACGACCCAATGCTCCTACAATGGACTCAGAACTGGACCATGGAGCAACAGAAGGTGTCTGATTCTGATAGATCATGATCTCTTTTTCATCATGTGGATGGCCGTGTGTGTGTACCACAGACCATGTTCCTGTCTTCTTGGTGATGGAGTCTCCTAAGTTGGCTTTAGTGAGAGGAACTTGAGTGGAGCTCTTCCTCCTTTGCGTTGAAAGGAGATATTTGATACCTCCTTAGCACCTTCCAGTGGAGGCGTTTCAAGCAAGACCAACTGTGAGCACATCTCAGGGCTGACACTGGACGTGCTAAACATCAGCACTGACCTGGAAATACTTTGGGATCCCCTGGAGGAGCTGAAGGAAATGGCCTGGTAAAGGAGCATCAGGTCATTCCACTGCCACTCGAGCAGAAGATGCTGAAGATGTTCAATTAGGTAGAGGTGAGTCAGATGAATCAGGCCCTCAATAACAGGACATCTGTTTTAATTGACAGGTAATCTTCTCAGTCTGCCAGGGGTCAAAGGGGCAAAGGGTTCCCCTCCTCCTCTCCTGGACACCTGGACTCCAAAACAGACTCCAAAAAATCCTTGACACTGAACATGCTTTTGTCATTGTTGTTCTTTATCAGGCTCTCTTGAACTTTATCAGCATCTTCTCTCATGTGTGGCTCCTTTCTGCACAACAGATACACTTATAATGAGGGATTAAAAACATTTAGCCCCATATCAGGCCTTCAGACAAAGAGAACGATTATTTAGAAGCATTTAACCCAAAATATTTAGGAGCCAGACTCTTTTATTTAAGACTTTAACCTTCATCTCATGGCAAATGTAAAATAAGTAAATACTTATCTGGAACATGTTATCTTCGCTCTACCTCACACTGACATTTCTTACGCACTAATCTGCTCATGCTGTCTCCCGTCTGAATTTTTTCATGACAAAAGAATAAATGGCAGAAACTACAAAAGACACCAACAAGTAGGACGTCTTCTCAAACATTTCTAGGAACGTCCATCACGCGGATCTGTAGGGAGGTAACACCTACATAAGCCTTTTATAACAACTGACACTCCTGCATAGACATTTGCAAAGGTTTATAAGGTCAGTTTCTTCCCAGACGCTTTGGACTTTTTGTAAAAGTCTGTGTAGATTAATGTCAGTTTTCATAAGAGCTTTAAGTAAATTATGAAAACTGCTCTACAGTAAAGTCTTGGCAGAAAATCTTGTTTCAAAACAAGCAAAAATGAACAAAATTCAAACAAAGACACACATTTAGCTCATTAAGAGCTTCAAACACAGGTATTTTTTGAAAAACCATTAATGGTACATTTTTTAGACAGTTTAATCTCAGTATTAACTTTAATTCTACAAACAAAGCTCCTAGATTTTCACCAAAGATGCCCTTATTAAACATTGATTTCTGTTACCATGGAGATCCACAAAGAGAAAATCATGTCTAGTTACCTGAATTAGTGATGTTGGCCATGTTTGAACAATTATGAGCAAACGGGCCCATTTTGATCAAACCCTACAGTATTAACAACACAGCACCAACCCAAAGACTGGACTTTTACTATTTCAATCATCAAATTAAACGTAAAAGCCTGGAAAGGGGGCCTTTAGTTTATGGTTTCCAGACTGTGTGACCGAATCAGGAGTCCGATTGATTAGAAACAGACTAGTGCTCACTAACAATCCCTCCGAGGCAACATAGTGGTAATCAATAGTCTCTCGGGGGGAGAGGGGGACAATATCAAAGGCCTTTCAGACCCATTCTGTCAAAGTGGAGTCACATGTCATTCTAGGTTGGGTCGTAATCTTCAGTGCACAGCTTAAACGTGACCCAAGTTCTCATGTTTGTCCTTGAATACGTCCATTTGGACAGGAGTCCACTTTTGCACATCATCCAGTATTGGACATTTCATATCCAGAAGGATTCACTGGCAACAAGCTTTATAACAAAGTAGTTCATGTTCAGTAAAATACTTAAACTTTTTGAATGTAAAGTCTATAAGCAGCAAGTTTTATGCAGATTCTCACATTTTTCCAAAACGTACTTCTCTGGTGTTGGTGAACGGAACCGGACGTCCTCAGTCTGTGCATTTTCTGTCCTCCAGTGAAGCTCCCTGTGTCTCTGAGTGTCTCCGAGTGTCTCTGAGTGTCTCCGTGTGTCTCTGAGTGTCTCTGAGTGTCTCCGTGTGTCTCTGAGTGTCTCTGAGTGTCTCCGTGTGTCTCTGTGTGTCTCTGAGTGTCTCTGAGTGTCTCTGTGTGTCTCTGAGTGTCTCTGAGTGTCTCTGAGTGTCTCTGTGTGTCTCTGAGTGTCTCTGAGTGTCTCTGTGTGTCTCTGAGTGTCTCTGAGTGTCTCTGTGTGTCTCTGAGTGTCTCTGTGTGTCTCCCCATGTCTCTGTGTGTCTCTGAGTGTCTCTGTGTGTCTCTGTGGGACGGTGATGATGGTAAAATAGTCCATCTGAACTAAATCTCTGTTCTTGGTGTCCCTCCACCATGAACGGGTTCAGTTTTAGTCCAGAATCTTCTCCAAACTAAAACACCGTCTCAGACACCAGACAGCGTCTCCACCACCAGCTCATGCCTGTGAGGGACGTTCAGACGTCTGGTTCCATTCACACACACTGGGGACGGTTCTGATTTTTGGGTTTCTTTGTTTACAAAGTAGTAAATTATGTAAAAACTCTCATCAAATCTCTGCAGCATATCTGATATTCTTCTTGCTTCTGTAAGAATATTAAAGGACATAACGTCTCAAACGCTTCATTATTTAAGTATGTCTCAACAAACAATGCAGACAGTTTTTATCCCTTTTAAGCCATTTAACAGTCCGTAGCCTACTTTTTTATTCACATATTTTTTTGACGTTTATGTATTTTTGATTACAGCCTGGTCTAGAAAAGTGATTTGCAGATCTGAACTGATCTGAAAGGAGATTTAGAGACTGAAATGTTCTAGATTGCCCACTGGCAGTGCAGTCACATGCAAATGAAGAGTTTTAACAGCAAATTTAAGATGAATGCTGACATTCTTTGCACATAAAAGCCTGAAACAGAGTCACCATCCGGACTGTAAACGTTGACAGGAGGCCCTCTGGGATGATTTGGAAGCAAAGCATTTTGGCAGATTTCCCTTTCAGATAAGAAAAAGACTAAAGTACAGCGTGTCCGACGGTGGCGGCACATCAGGAGGCAGCCGTGGGTGGAGGAGGGAGGAGGCAGCAGCTGATTGGCTGGGAAATGAATGAGGCCAGCGTTTAAAATGCACTGCCACACACCAGGCCGGTCTAAAAGCTAAGAAAACTGGATTGTGTGCACTGCATGTGAATGCGTCAGCCATGAGTGGATGCCCTTACTTTCAGAGAAAACACCTGTGTGTATTCCTGCACTGGGAAATATTACAGCCAGTTATTGATAACACAGATGATAGAATTGGGTTTTCATGCAAAAATAAAAAACAGACGTGTGCATTTGTTGTGACAGACTTGCACACTAAAATAACTATTAGGCTTACACATTGTCAAGTCTATCACTTGTTGGCGATGGTTTTCATTCTTTTCTTCTGCATTAATCAAGGCTGCCCAGCAAACAGCCAGTGAAGGATGATGGCGTAGATGCTGCTCAGACGGGGGTCAACAAGGCCAGCAAGGGCGGCATCATCTATGGAGACTATCTGCAGGTAAATTCATGTTTCATCCTTTAACACGTCTCAGTGCGCATGCAGGGCAGGTATTTATGACGGTTCTATATTGAGGGTTTAATCTGGTACCGCTTCACTGTTGGGTCGCGCTCGAGAAGGTTATGATCTAAATGATGAGCGTAGCCTTACTTTGATTTTCAAAAAACATGTTTGCCAAGCCATTTGAGAAGTTAAATCCTATAATATTCTTTCAGAAGCAAGAAGAATATCAGACATGCTAAAAAAAAAGAAGATTTGATTTTGATTTTTGCATAATTTACTACATAAACAAAGAAACTCACCAAGTCCGAACGTCCCCAGTGTGTGAGAACGGACCTGGACGTCTGACTGTCCCTCACAGACATGAACTGGTGGTGGAGACGCTGTCTGATATCGCTTTATTAGTTTTAAGATTCTGGACTAAAACTGAACCCGTTCATGGTGGAGGGACACGAAGAACAGAGATTTAGTTCAGATGGACTATTTTACCATCATCACCGTCCCACAGAGACACTCAGAGACACACAGAGACACACAGAGACACTCAGAGACACTCAGAGACACACAGAGACACTCAGAGACACGGGGAGCTTCTCTGGTGGAGGGGAGATGAATCATTTTTCTTGGAAACGTGACGTCTGGTGTCTATGGTCCTCGAATCAAACCACTCTGAATTAGTTCACTGTTTGCGTCAGATCTTTTTCTTTAAGGATAAATCTGAGAACGTCATCACTCCCGGATTTTTACTTTAAGCAAAATCCAGTTTCTGCTTTCGTAACTTCAGCCTGACGATCCATGACGTGCTCGATCTGTGTTTACAGCTTCATGACAGAGAAATTCAATTATTTAAAAATATTAAACATAAAATGGAACAAGCGTGTATCTCAGTCTGACAGCTAAACTGGAAATTCACAACATTTCCATTTAAGTATTAAAATATTGAAAATGCATCTTCTGATGATTTATTTAACACAGACAAGTTCATGTGGTTTATATAATCAGTAGGACATTCTCTCGCTCTGTGATCAGCCTCGACTTTATTGACTTAAACGGATCTTTTAAATATGAAAGTGTTTCCTGATCTGACACTTCCATCAGTTCCTCGCCGATATTAAAACTGCGACAAGGCGTTGGGTCGGGCACTTCGAGGTCAGGCTCCGAGGTCAGGCTCCGAGGTCAGGCTCTGAGGTCAGGCTCCGAGGTCAGGCTCTGAGGTCAGGCTCCGAGGTCAGGCTCCGAGGTCAGGCTCCGAGGTCAGGCTCTGAGGTCAGGCTCTGAGGTCAGGCTCTGAGGTCAGGCTCCGAGCTGAGATGTTTTATTCTGCTGTTGTTTTCTTGTGAAAATGCTTTCAGATCTCAGGGCAGGAAGGATGTGGGTCAGTGCTTCAACATCATAACCTCTCCAGCAAAACCAGCAGAAAAACAGAAACAGTCATTTGAGAAGCTTCACAATCCGTTTAACTCTCTTTTAAAATTTGAAATCACTTTTAAAATGAAAATGACCAATAATTTTAACATTATTTTTTAACATTAATATTAACATGTTTTTTCATAAAAAAGTTCATATCAAAACGCAAACATACACATTTATAAATCTCCACTGGAGAACCTTGAGCCTCCAAGTAGTTTATTCACAGAGTAGGTAAAAAAAAAGAAATAATTCTTGTGATACAATATAACATTATATCTACAGTCCTGTGCAAAGGTTTTAGTCAGGTGTGTAAAGTGCTGTAAACAGAACGCTTTCAGAAATGGAAGTGTTGATCATTTATTCTCATCAATCAACAAAATGCAGTGAAGGAACAAAAGAGAATCTAAATCAGATCAATATTCGGTGTGACCACCCTTCGCCTTCAAAACAGCATCAGTTCTTCTAGGTACACTCGCACACGGTTTCTGAAGGAACTCGGCCGGTCGGTCGTTCCAGACATCTTGGAGAACTGAGCACAGATCTTCTGTGGATGTAGCTTCCTCACATCCTTCTGTCTCTTCATGTGATCCAGACACACTGGATGATGTGGAGATCAGGGCTCTGTGGGGCCAGAAGAACTGATGCTGCTCTGAAGGTAAAAGGTAGAAGCACCAGATATTGATCTGATTTAGATTTTTCTTTTGTTCGCTCACTTTGCATTTTGTAAACTGATCAAAATAAACGATCATTATCTGCCTAAAACTTTTGCACAGTACTGTGTGTAAATATATATATATATATATATAATGTATTTATTTATTTATTGCTTCATAATCAGGCTGTTTCATTATGGCGTTGTAGTAATGAGCTAATAAATATTCAACTGTCATATTTTAAAGAAATGAAAAATGTAATCCAGTCTCAAGGTAACTGTGATCTAATTACACATTTATTAAATGTAATCTGGGCTGAAGGTCGTGGGTTTATCTTAAGGTTCCCTTGATCAAGGTACCGTCCCCATCGCTGCTCACCTGGTGCTCTTTGTGTCTTTCTTCCTGCGGTGTCGCCCTCAGCTGGACAAGATCGTTTCCTCTCAGCTGCTTCAGAGCGAACTGAAGGGGAACAAGATCCACGATGAGCACCTGTTTATCGTCACACACCAAGGTGAGAAGGAAACCGGCCACGTGTTCATGATACTGTGACTCATTCTGATGCACAGCTCTGATACATACACAGCAGGGATCATTAAAAGATCCAGAGAGCCTCTAAACAACACCACCACCCAAGCAGGACAAGCGGCTCAGAAAAAGAGCGTTGTTCTCTCGTTTTATTTGGGGTTGATAACATTTCAATGACTGATGATGCTTTTCAGCGCGTTTGAACCCAAGCACTCCATTTTGAAATTACCTCCAGTTTTAGCAGTAATACCTGATTTAAAAGTTATTAAAATAAGTAAAAGAACACTAGCAAGCCACTAAAAATGCTGGGAAGTTCTAGAGTTCCAGGTGCAATCCCACCTCCAGCACTACCACCACTGGTTCCCTGAGCAAGACCCTGAACCTCCAGGAGGACTGTTCCTGTAATCAGGACATGGACGTCTGTCTGGATAAAAGCGTCTGATAAATGCCATAAATGTAAATGTAAGTTTGCATTTAGAAGCTCCACTTTATAAAAAAAAAGAGTCTAAATTTGAGTTCCACCAAACATTAGTTTCCAGTGACAGCAGAAGCAGAAGAGCGAGGGATCACGCAGGGCTGCCCATTATCTCCATTTCTATTCGCCTATAGAGATATTAATAAAAAAACTAAGCCTGGATGTGTCTGAAACTCTTGGTGTTCCAGAAGAGTTGGTGAAGGTCAGAGTTGCAGATACTTGTGAAAATATTGCGCCAGAACTAAAAAGTGTTGAAGACATGGCGGCGCAGCATCGTTATCATACAGAGAATACAGACGCTGCTGATCTACAGTCAGATATCTCACGCTGGAAGGACACTTTAAACTTTAGCTACATTCTTGTTCACTTTATAGCCTCTTTATAAAAGATTTCAAGGCCAAGCTTTCAGAACAAACTGTCTCTCTAACTTTATCTACGCGTTCAGTAGTCAGATGTGAAACTTTTATCATTCGCCGGTCAGTAAATCACGGGCAGGTCTTTAAACGGAGAAGTGCAAACAGGACTAAAAGAATAATAATGTTCCTGCAGAGCTGCCTTACAATAATCCACAGTAAAGTCTGAACCCATGTTAAATTAATGCTCATGTACAATAACATCTTTTAACGGCTCATCACTAAAAAATGGACGCAGATTTATAACATCCCTCCAGTGTTTCCTTTTACTGAGCCGCTTTAGATTGTTTTAGAAAAACCCACCGACGATTTCATCGACTTCTCTTAAACACAGAACAGAAACCAAACACACTCTCTTCTGAGGAGCATACAACACATTCAGATAGATAGATAGAAAGACAGACAGACAGGTAGATAGACGGACAGACAGGTAAATAGATAGATGGACAGATAGGTAGATAGATGGACAGATAGGTAGGTAGGTAGGTAGGTAAATAGATCGATAAATAGACAGACAGGTAGGTAGATAGACCGATAGATAGGTAGATAGACAGGTAGGTAGGTAGGTAGATAGACAGACAGGTAGGTAAATAGATAGACAGACAGGTAGGAAGATAGATAGACAGGCAGGTAGGTAGGTAGGTAAATAGATAGATAAATAGACAGACAGGTAGGTAGGTAGATAGATAGACAGGTAGGTAGATAGATGGATAGATATATCAACGAAAGACAGAGAGAGAGAGAATCAGATATGGGTTTGAAGATGGATTGAAAGACAGATGAGGGAGAGAGAGAGAGAGAGGTAGATAGAAAGATGAATAGTTATACCAACAGAAAGACAAAGAGAAACAGACAGACTGACACACAGAAAGACAGAGAGAAACAGACAGACTGACACACAGAAAGACAGACGGATGCATGGATGGATGGATGGCTGGATTAAACTGGTTCTAAAGGAGGAACTACTCTATATGGAGACACATTTTCTTCTTCAGTGGTGCTGCTCTTCAAGTTCCTTTAGATCTTTGAAGTGTGCAGCTCGGTGTGGGACATGATGTTACTGTTCTTTACGACTCATTTGCATGTTGAGGTATTTGTAGGTTTTGGGCTCTGCAGGTGTGATCGGGATCTAGGTGCCGTAAACGGAACTTGTGTTGTGGTTCTTTGTTCTGCAGCGTATGAGCTCTGGTTTAAGCAGATCCTGTGGGAGTTGGACTCAGTCAGACAGATCTTCATCAGTGGACACGTGAGTACCAGCCAGCCTGCCTTTCACACTTACACAGGGAGCAGAGACGGAATTAAAGAGGAAGGAGTGCGCCACCTTCAGCCTCCTCGCACAAACTTCAGCTCTTAATCCCGGAGGCTAGGAGGCTTCTTCTCAGGACTGAAGACTCCTCGGGGATTTTTTTTTCTGGTGGAAAATGAAATAAAAAAGTCATTAATAAAACTGTGATAAGAAAATCTAAATGTATAGTAGAAAGGATAAAGGTTTCAAAACGAAAGAGATGGGTGGTAGAGTAAGTGGCAGAGAATATTTATTTCTATTTACTGAATCATTCATAGTGGGTTAATTTATAATAGATAATTGGCTAATTAATAATAGTTCATGAATAATTGATCATTGAATGCTAGATAATTCATAGTGGAAAATGAACGATGTATAGTAGATACAGATTAATTCATAATGGATTGTGACCATTTCTAATAGTTACTGAACAAATCATAGACGGTTTTTCAAATTTGTAGAATAGAAACTCAATTAGAAATAATATTCCTTGTGGATACAGAACAATTCATAGTGGATACTGAATCATTCATACAGAATACTTAATTCATACTGAATCATTCATAGTATTTATTGAATAATTCATAGTAGATACTGAATAATTCAAACTGAATAATTCATAGTAGATACTGAATAATTCATACTGAATAATTCATAATAGATACTGAATAATTCATACTGAATAATTCATAATAGATACTTAATACTGATTTTTCCATACTGAATAATTCCTACTGAATGATTCATAATAGATACTGAATAATTCATGCAGAATACTGAATAATGCATAGTCGATACTGAATAATTCAAACTGAATAATGCATAGTAGATACTGAATAAATGATTTGCCCACACTGAATAATAACCCTTGGGATTATCTTTCACTTTTTAACAGTTTAAACAGAGAAATCAGAACCAGCAGACTTTAATATCAGCACTGCGTCTACAAATAATAATAATATAAATATTAATAATCTCTGTTCAGGTGCGGGACGAGCGCAACATGCTGAAAGTGAACACCCGGATCCACCGGATCGTGATGATCTTCAGGCTGCTGGTGGATCAGTTCGCCGTTCTGGAGACCATGACTGCTTTAGACTTCTTCGACTTCAGGTTTGTTTACGCTCTGAAGTCCTGCCAGCTCTCGGAAGAGTGTGTGTGTGTGTGTGTGTGTGTGTGTGTTACTGCTGACAAAGCAGCCTCTCATTGACACTCAGCTCCAGCGAGGACATTATTGACGTTACTATTATATTAATATATCTTCTGGACAGTTAACAGCACAACAGCGAGCAAACGAGCGAAGCTCCGACAACCAGAATAAATAATAGAGGAAGGCAGTCAGTGATCAATGACCCTATTAAAGATCAGCAACTCACACCTGAGTGTGTGTGTGTGTGTGTGTGTGTTTAGGATGAATCTAGTGGAGGAAAAAACATTTTGGTTTGTCCTCAGAAAATATTTGAAGTTTGCCATAAATAATGAATTATTAATTGGTATAATAAATACCAAATATTACTGATTTAAAAAAATTATAAACTTAATATGAAAGGATATTTCCAATGTTTCAGTAAATATTTAAACATTTTTTCTTGCTTAAGAAAAAAAGTAATAAATGATCCATCTAAATAATCTTTTTTTGGGGGCGAAAAGTTTTGTCTCATTATTTAATCAACACTACTGAACGATGAAGCAACATTCTGGATTTATTTAAACTGGATTTATTAGAAGTTTATTCTGAATATTCATTTTTATTAGAACTTCATTCTAGATGCTGATTTTATTAGTCTTTTTCTGAATATTTACTTAATCGAAGTTTATTTTGCATGATTTTATTCAAACCTAATTCTGGATGTTTGTTTCTTTAGAACTGGATATTCTGGATTCTGGACTTTGTTTCTTAGATCATTCCACATGTGATTACAGTTAGATCCTGAATCTTACTTTTTCTTCTGAACGTTATTAGATCTATTTTAGAAGAATCGTTTGCATGTTATTTTATATTATTAGAATTTTTTTTTTTACATATTTTATATTTAGCATTACACTCTGCAAAATGTATGCATGTGTGTGTACGTGTGTGTGTGTGTGTAGGGAATATCTCTCTCCGGCCTCAGGTTTCCAGAGTCTTCAGTTCCGTCTTTTGGAAAATAAAATTGGTGTCCCTGATAATCAGAGAGTCCCGTATAACAGACGCCACTACAGGGACAACTTCCGCGGCCAGGAGCTCGAACTGCTGCTGCACTCGGAGAAAGAGCCCTCGCTGCTGCAGCTGGTGGAGGTACAGTAACACACACACACACACACACACACACACACGGAGTGAAATCAGAATCAGTTTTAGATTTATTGTTGAATTGAATACTGAATCCAAATTCAATCCAAACAATCTTTTCTCCCAAAACCCCTCTTCTCCTAAATCCTCCACCAGATCTTCATGAAGGTGCAGCAGACTTGTGGGTGTGGTTTAAGACACAGTAGGACTTACTGCCAGTTACATACATCAACAAAACTTAACACCAGGACTGCTGTTCAGACTGATCTGGGATCAGATTCCTCTGTGTTTCGGTAAACAGTTGTGTAAACAGTCTGCAGATTAGTTGATGTTTGTAGAGACATTAAGTCCTACTGTGTCCTAAATCACACTCAAGTCTGATCCACCTTCTTGAAGATCTGGAGGAGGGTTCTGGTGAAGAGATGTTTTGGGGAGAACAGATTTGGGGACTTTTGACTTCTTGGGTCTCGTTTTAAACTGATTTTCCTTCTTCTGTAGAAATGGCTGGAGAGAACGCCGGGTTTGGAGATGAACGGGTTCAACTTCTGGGGGAAGCTTCAGACGAACATTTTCGAAGGGCTCCAGAGGGAGAAGGAGAATATAGAGGTATTGAACTCGTCAGTGAACATCAGGCTCCTCAGAAACGATAAAGCAAATAACCATCTTCACTCCCACAGCAAAGACCAGACTCAGAGACCAAAGAGGAGCTGATCGCGGATTTTATCAAACAGAAGGAGCTTTTCGTGTGTCTCTTTGATGAGAAGAGGCACGATCATCTGCTGAGCAAAGGTACACACACACACACACACACACACACTTCACACACTTCACCTTCACACACTGAATAGCACTTCAACACTGAAAAGCCACTTTCCTGTCATTTACAGTTCAAACATCTGTCTCTTCTTACCTGTGAATGAGTTCATGTGTGTGTGTGTGTGTAGGTGAGAGAAGACTGTCCTATAAAGCTCTGCAGGGGGCCTTAATGATCTACTTCTACAGGTAAAAATAAAGCACCTACAAGTGATGAAGTGATTTTTGGAGGAAATAAATTTTTCATTTTCTTTTTCTGTGTGCTGTCTCTCAGTTCTCTCTTATATATATATATTTATGCCCCCCAGCTAAATATTTATCTGTCTCTGTCTAAGGGAGGAGCCTCGGTTCCAGGTTCCGTTCCAGCTCCTGACGTCTCTGATGGACATCGACACCCTCATGACTAAATGGAGATGTGAGTCTGTCCTCACTTTCAAATGCTCTCAAAAACTTATAAAATGATACAATTTATAGACTGAAAAGAAAGTAATTAAAGCTTATCAAGCTGATGAATATATGATTGAAATTTATTCATATTTGAAGCAGCGGTGGTCTGGTGGTGAGGGAGTTGCCCCGGACCGGAGGATTGTGGGTTCGAACCCCTTCCCAATAGGTTGCCCTGAGGTACCCTTGAGCAAGGTACTGTCCCCATCGGTTCGCTCCTCCCTGCGACGGGCTGGCGACCTGTCCAGGGTGTGTCCCCGTCCTTTGCCCTGTGTGAGCTGGGATGGACTCCAGCACCCCCCCGCTACCCTAATTGGGACAAGCGGTCCAGAAAATGACTGACTGAAGCAAAAAAAAAAGGAAAAAATGTAAAGAGAAATAAAATCTAATGGCCTCAGATTGATGTGCAGCTCTAGCTTTGAAAAGCCACACCTCTCTGTCTGAATCCTGAAGTGGGTGTGGTTTACACTGATCAGAGATCAGGAGGCTCCACTTTACAGGCTCTTTCACCAGGTGGAACCTCCCACCAGCCTGTTCCCTCGCCAAACTACTGTCCCCAAAACACGAGACGGGACTTTCAGTAATGACCGAAATGATAAACTCGTCCCAGGTTTTGTGTCCTGCATTCATTGGCTGATCCGCACTCACTGCCAGTTGCAACCAGGCCACTTCCCACTCTGCAGGGTTTGAACTCGGGTTCGTCTGGCGTCTCGGCTGCCGTCACACAGCGAACGAGTGATGATCTGGGACATTTCCCGTCTTTCTATTTAAACCTTCGACGAGTGAAAATCTAAACAAAGTTCTTCAGTCTCATCACTTTTGACCTCTTCTTGGTGTTAAATGTAGCAGAATGAGGTGATGGGAACGTCTTATTGGCTGTTTCTCCAGATAACCACGTTTGCATGGTGCACAGGATGATCGGCAGTAAAGCCGGAACAGGAGGCTCGTCGGGTTATCAGTACCTTCGCTCCACCGTCAGGTAACATCTACAGCAACAACACCTCCAAACACCTGGTGTCTTCATGGGGATCACGCTGATTATTCAACAAACACTATAATACTCACAAACACGTCTCAGATTAGAACAGAGCTGTTGACTGGATGACGATATTCCAAGTAGGCGGGACAAACTATCTAGAACCATCAGATTGGCTGGTAGAACAGAAAACATGTCTCTATTTCCCCTTTGGTGGGACATCCCCTGTTGAAAACTTTTAAAAGCTTTATGGCATCAACGTTTTAGTACTTTATACTTTTAGTTACGATGTTACCAGTTCACTGCTTTATACTTTAAAATACTCTGAAATGCTGACATATTTAGAAACTTTTATCTTTTATACTTTATTCTTATGTTGAATGCTTTCCAATACTGCAGGTCTACAAATTTACAGTTTAATACATTGAATATATTTATTTATTTTCATATCTTTACTGATCATTCTGTCATATGCTGCAATAATATTTTAATGTTAAAGCTTTAAAATGACTGATGGTATAAACACTGCAGTTCTTTAATCCTTCTTTAAAAGCTGCTTTTAAAGAGGGAAGATTAGATCCCTGCACTGGTGCGCGTTCCTGAACGTGCTCCTACATGAACCCCTGCTGAACGGAGGAGCGTTAGTGAATGAAAGCGTGTAACTAACCGCTTGTTTTGTGGCTGTTTCGACAGTGATCGCTATAAAGTGTTCGTGGACCTGTTTAACTTGGCTACGTTCCTGGTTCCGAGAGACTGGGTTCCAAAACTAAACCCCAACGAACACACGTTCCTCTACACGGCCGAGTGCTGCGACAGCTCCTACTGCAGCAGCGAGGACTCGGACTAGAGCGAGAGAGAGAGAGAGTGAGAGTGAGAGAGAGAGAGAGAGAGAGAGAGAGAG